>OY735233.1:38814700-38839700 GCA_963457665.1 Thysanoteuthis rhombus | reverse complement strand
CCAGACCTATGCCTTATGATGTTCATTCTGTTAACTATAACACCTGTAAAGACGTTTTTTATTGTGATATTCATAAAGGAAAATGCAGTTTAGATACATTCACTTTGCTATTCAAAGTCTTTTGACTGCAATCAGTTAAATCTCAGGACATCTGGTACCGGAACAATTACTCCAATAGGACAACTGGCCCCTCGCAAATAACTGCATACAACAATTGACAATTTCCCTCTGGACAATTCCACCACGTATGTGAACAATTACATGACCGACTACTTCATTTCCACAAACTAACTTTTGCTTTACTTGTTATGCTATTGTCAGAGGTTGGGTGATTATGCGAGGACAAGTATTCGGGGCTACAGTTGTCCTAGAACCAGTGGTTGGCACTGCTAACGAAAACGCTAAACAATTAAACCGCTAAAAATTTAGGATAACCGATAACCTCAATTATAGGAATTTAGCTCTTATTCTTTTGCTCTAAAACCTCCACAAACCTAGAACGCTGAATTTTTGATACGATGTAGATTATACATAGAGCTTTAAATAAGCTGTATGCTGTATATAAATTAGTGTTTAGCTTCAGTTGTTCTTTGATTATTAATATACACTTTGATTATTATCTTATATTGACGAGCTATACCTTTTTGGAAAGCTTCATGTCTAGGATTCAACAAATTAAAATACCAGCTCAGTAGGTTTAAAAGGGTTTTCGAGCAAAAAAAAAAAAAAGAAGAAGCGAAATACCTTTAATAAAAGTTAGCGGTTAGCGGTTATCTTAGCTTCCGTTAATTTTTTAGTGGTTTATCAGTTTAACGTTCCTGTTAGCTGTGGCCATTACTGCCAAGGACCTATCCGCAGAAATTGGGTGCCTATTCCGTCGACACATGACATATGCTCTGTATGACCGCTTGAGACGAGCCATTAATTTATTATTCAAAATGAAAAAGGATGCAATTCATTTGTTTTCACAATAAAAAAGAAAAAGGAAAAGTCTTCGCTGTTCAATTGAAACCAATTTGCCACAAAATTAGAAATGAGAATGGAAACAAAAATATCTCTAATTTAATTACGATCTAGCAAGACCAACGCGAAAATTACACTCCTCTTTCTTTTTCTCTCACCCTCTCTTCCCTTCTCTCCCTTTTCCTTCATTCCTTCATTCTTTCCTTTCTTTTTTTCTTTCCCTCTTTCTCTATTTATCAATATAGATAACCGTCAGCCCAAACTGTCAGCAAAACAGAAAATAGGTTTCTCTCAGTTTTTAAGTTATTCCAGCTGGGTGGCTGGCTGGGTGGCTATGTATGTATCGCGCTTACAGGTTACAAAAAAGGAGTAAGAGAGGTGAAAAATCTAAACATTTACTCCTGAGTATGTCAACAAAAATCTTTTTTTTTTTGTTTTTTTTAATCTCTCTCCCCAAAGAGATTTTCAGTGGGGGGTTCAGTTTGTAATGCACGTTCATGCTAAATTGATCCCTGATTTGTGGCCGCTCGTTTTTTGTTTTTTTTTTCGATTCAGACTTTATTGATAGCCCTTCTTCTAATATTACAATTGATCAACCCCAAAACAGTATTCTGCCAAAAGATGTTGGTTACATAAAATTTCTGTTGAGTGACCAGCTATACCCGTGCGTATATATATATATATATATATATATATATATATATATATATATATATATATATATATATATCAATCATCAGTCATTATAAGTCCCATCTCATCTGATAATCTCCATTGTGCTGATCTCTGCCATATCTTAACGGAAATCTTTCTATCTCATCCCTACATCTTGTGTCTGTTTTTTTACCTACTGCTCACCGAAAACAAAACATTTATATATAAAAAAAAACTCTCGTAAGCCTACATATCGTAAAACAAAGGAGCAATTACAATGATTCAAGAGAAAATTCCTTGACCATCCTCAGCACCCCCCTAAATGGTGATGATGGTACGTTAGACTGAGTCTATGGAAGTTGGGTTGCTGAGGAGTCCAGATGATGAGGAGTAGAACAGGGAGTAAGAGGCCGTTCGCTGCCTCAATAATGAATCGCTGTAAAACTAACCCTGAGCGCTATTTTTGAAAAGTCGGGTTCAAACTTTATATATATATATATATATGCATACATACACACACACATGTATGTGTGTGTGTATGTGTGTGCGTGCATGCGTGAGTATATATATATTCATATATGTGTGTGTGTATCTGTGTATGTCAATGCATATGTGAATGTAAGTATATATATATATTTGTGTGTGTGTGTTTGTGGTTTCCTGTAAATCTGCCATCTTTCTCTCTTTACATAAAAAAAGCATTTTCCTCTAACCCGAACCAAATTAACTGTTTTAAATGTTCCACCAAAATTAATTGAATCTTTTCAAATTGAAGCAATGCAATTATTTTTTTTGATAAATTAATTCAATTTATTTCAATCTTATATGAAAAAAAAAACACCCAAAGAGAAATCATGTTGAATTAATTCGAGTGTAAGTTATATTTATCAAGTAAGATTTGAATTAAAATCATTTTACTTTATTTAAAAGACCGCAAATTAATTTTCCATTTCCCCATAACTTTCCCTTCCCCAGTCTTGTACCTGTTCAAAGCCCCCCTCCCCATCTCTGATGAACGAAGTAACAAGAACCCTCTAATTGATTTCGAAGTTCACAACAAAGGAATTCATTTATTCCAACGAATTATCTCACTATAATAGAAGAAATCTGTGAGTGTGTAATGTGTTTGTGTGTTTGTGTGTGTGTGTGTGTGTGTGTGTGTGTGTGTGTGTGTGTGTGTGTGTGTGCTTTCTGCTCCTGATAATTGTCCATTGTGCGAAGTTGACATTCATCAGGTATATTAGTCAGAACTCCAAGGCAGTACAGTGTAGGGCTTGAAATTGTTTAGACCAGCGGTTCTCAAGAGATCGAGGAAATTATATTTAAAAAGGAACGATTACAGATCTTTCTTCATCGTTTCTGTAAATCATCTCCTTTGACTCCCACTCTTTAGAATTATCTAATTTTAACTATAAGACATCGAAGTTGGCAACACTGAAGGGCAGTAATTGAAATACTTTGAAGCGTACGACGGACGGAAATTCATTTTGTATGACAATTATGATATACTGCTCCATACGTTGTAAAGTATAGTCTCTTCCAAACATGCAACTTTGGAATAAGTACTGTCCTAGTATTTATGATTTCAAGTTGAGGCTTACCCGATGTCTTTCCGGGAGATATTGAATTCGTTAACTGCTTTTCCCCACTTAATATGTTCCTTTTCGAAAAATTACCTCTTAAATTCATAGACCTCTAGTAACCTCTAATAATTAACAGTGGAGCTTTTCAATGAATAGAATTCAAATGATGGGACCTTTTAGTGAGTTGATTAGAATTTTTTTTTTGTTTTTGTTTAATTCACCAAATGGTCAAAGGTGGATAATTCTAACAAGAATCCATTGTCCTCTGATAATGACGTTCAATCTTTCTTCATGAACTCAAGATTTAAATGCTATCTTGTCAGTGAGAAGGTTCCTCGGAGGATATAGACGTTGACTCCTGTTTTGTCAGTACATCACTTCCCTCGCATTAAAAATTCCAAATTTTGAAAAAGAAAAAAGAAAACAAGCCTGAAGGTTAATGGACACAAACTAAGAGACAAATTTATCATAAACTTAAAATCGCACCCCTATCACTAAAACTGCCAACATTGGTCTCTTCAGTTTTTAAGTGATGATGCCTGGCTGTAATATCCGGATGTGACGATGATAAACTGGATTTCCCAATGGTGTTGGTAAACAGAATATTCAAATAATAGCAACGATACGACGCAAGATCCGGATAATGTTGATATCCATCAACCCGGTGTGGATTCCACGACTCAAAAGGGAAAAGGTATGGAAATCCAGGTAAAATAAAGGAAGAAAAAAAGAAGTCGACATTACCCAAATCCTCCGTTGTAGCGTGGCTAGTATTGGAACGTTCTGTTTATTACCATCGCATTTGGATTGTACGCTCGAAGAAGAATGGATTAGCCGAAAAGTTGTGTCCACAACTTAAACAAGAAATTCAATCGCCCGAAAAACTCTTTGAATGTTGATGGCCTTCTTTAAAACTGCTGACTGAATGAAACCTTGTTTTATTTTTGCTCGATGTTATGAGAAACTTACGCTGTTTTAGCAGTCCCAGATTTACTTTATCTTACTTTTTCGTAATATTTCCAGATGAGATTTCTTCCTTTTGTAAAATCGTAAAATAAGAAACTTTCACAGGAATTCAAAGTTAAAAGGGCAAATATTTTCTCTAGCAGCTTTCGGAGTTTCTAAACCTTAATGATTTAAACACATAAACCTACTTGCTTTTCGTCTACATTCCTTTTCGGCTCAGGGAAAAAGGTCCAGAGACGAAATTATAATGATATGAAATTATATAATGAACTATTCCAAAATGAGAGCTTCCTCTATTTACAAAAAAAGGATTTCAAGTCTATCAATGGTAACCTGTTTAAGCTTGTTCGTCCTCTTCTTCTTGGTTCTTTTCTTCTTCTCCGTAGTATTTCCAGATGAACAAGTAGTCATCATAGACATTCCATATTTTTCGGCCCCGTCGAGATCACTCAAGTTCATCGGGGTTAATGAACGAATACTTGGAGGAATTATTAAAAATTATATTTTGGGTGGCTTATCTGAGGTGAGATCTGTCAAGGGACAAATGGTTTTCGTTAACAGAAAACAACCTTAAAACATAATCCAAAGATAATTCAAAATAAAAATAGCAGTTGCACTTTATGATAGACGCACCTTTTTTAGATCGTTCCCATCAGAAATTTTAAACTTCAAGACGATCAAAGTGATTCAGAGAAACATTTTTTCGAAGAATTAAAACATCATACTATTAATTCACCGCAGCCCCACCAATGGCCGGATCAAGCAGCCGAGTGGGCAACAGATTCTTCTCTCTTTGCTCGTCTGTGTGTCTATGTGTCTCTGGGCGCTCACTGTCACATGATCGCAGCTGCAACCTTGAAGATTTACATGAGCACACCACTAGGCACCATTTAGAAACTTACTCCAATCGATAAGGTAAATTGAAAGGATGGATTTAAAGGTTACATTTGTCCTTCTGTTGGCCTTTTACGTCTGGTGCGGATAACCAGGTTTCCGAAGGCTAAAGGAATGTGAGCTTGAATGTCACCGGGGGATTATCTTTTATTTATGATCCACACTCTTCACTCAATGATGTAGATTGACATTCTGGAAGAAAAAAAACATTTCCACTACTTATACAATATAGTTGTACAAGAAGAGGTCATGTATCGTGATTTTTTCCATCAAATATAGCATTGTCAACCATTATTAGTTTTTGTCTTGTATTTTCTTCTGTCAAACTCCAGCTTGGTTTATTTTTTGCATCCTCACGACTACAAATGTGACACGAAGTCAGATTAAGGTGGGGTACCTTACGTTCGAAAACGTGCAGGCACAAGGTGCAATGAATTCGATTCCAGCGCCTGATTTCGCAAGGACATCGGGATAAGCTGGATGATATCTATAGGACGAATCCTGTTGTGCAAGAGTCCATAAGTCTCAACGTGTGATTTCGCCAAGTCATTAGGGCATGTTTGACTTTGTTCACTGGACGGATCCCGTTGATGCTCTCAGGACGAGCCTGAGCATGCTGGTCAATGATTCCAGGATGGGGGACGATGATCAACTTCTTAGCCTGAGGGAGTCAAAGGATAGATACTACACTTTGATCTTAGCCAAAAGGTCGATCTATTTATTTGCATCCCCACGGCTGAAAATTTGACACAAGGTCATTTTGAAATTGGATCCCATTGTGGGCAGTGCAAAAATAGCACCAGTCTCCGCAACGTGAGTCGCAAAGGCGTCGAAGGTTTCCCGACCCATCCCTTTTGTGCAATGGGATGGTGCTTCCCCCAGACTGGGTCAGGTAATTTTGTTAATCCTAGAACGAATCCCAGGCCCCTAATGCCTAGCAATGCCTCAGTAACCCTTCACCGGCATTGCATCAGCACCTGGGCTGATCGACTTCTCAGCCTAAAGGCCGACAAAGCACGGATAAACTTTAATGCACAAAGGCGTCAAAGAATAGATACTACACTTTTATCTTAGCCAAAAGGTCGAGAAACTCCTTGCGGAGCTCTGGTTTCCGGATCAGACTAGATGGAAACAGGTGTGGTACCATAGCTCATGAGGCATGGCACAGCTCAGCGAAGTCGTCCAAGAGACATAAGATCTGTCCTGAGACCTAAAGACCAGCGGTCTCATGTCCATGCGACAATAGCTGCGAGGACTAAAGAAAAATTTCGAGAAGTTCTTACCTACACGTTTGCAAGTGTGGTATCCCCACATTAAACCGATGTAGATTGAAGGCTGGAGTTGACTTCTGTTTTCCCACCGTAACAACAACAACCCTCACCTGATTTAACGAAGCACATCCCCACTGTGTTTTAGGGTCACGACCCAGTGATCGATATGCAGATCCCTTACTTACTGAGTGAAACTGACTAGTCTTGCATACCAACGAAAATCTATGGTCTAAATACGGATGGAAATAGAAGCATGGGGTAGATTTTGATCCTGGAGCGGCCAAGCCTATCATCTTTATTTTACTTAATGAAAAACTTAATTGATCGAAATCTTTTTCTGGACGTATTCCTGATTTTTCAAGGAGAATCATTTTGAGGTCAGTGAGATGAAGAAAAATGCCTCTAATATAAATCAATCCGAAATTCCCTCAACAGAACAGATGAAGAGTTGGAAAAAAAGGATATTAGTCCAATCTGGTTTGTAAGTCATGTGATCAACGTATTGTAGTGAACAGTTGAAAAATTGGAAAAAAGTGTGATCAATGAATAAATCACTTCTCTCGACTTTTGTTGGAAAAAGGGTGTCCGTGACATAATGGAAACTATCAAAAAAACTCAAATGGCAATGGGCAGGCCATGTTGCAAGAATGAAAGACAACCGATGGACATCACGTCTCACAACATGGATCCCCAGAGATCGCATGAGAAACCTAGGCCGACAGAACACAAGATGGAGAGATGAACTGGACAGATTCAGGATACACTGGCTTCGCGACGCCCACGATGGAGAATTGTGGCAAATCCTAGGAAAGGTCTATGTCCAACGACGGACGCTAAAAGACTGATGATGATGATGATGATGATGATGATGATGATGATGATGATGATGATGATGATGATGATGATGATTACTGGGTGAAAAAATTTACCCAGTGTCTTTGTAAAGTGGCAATAATGATAGCCATAAAACGTCGTATTTGAAAACATTGATTTATTTAAGAAAGCACCAAATCATAAAACCCCAAAATACAACAAGAGACGAACTTTCTGGTCTCCATGATGCTGCAATTACGTCTGCTATATTTAAATTGACCGGAACTTGACCGCCTGAAAAGAACAAAAAAGAGAAGCATTTAAAGGATTTGAAGAAATGGCATCCTTGCAAAAAAAAATTCGATGGTGTTAAAATCTCTTAAATGATTTGCATAAATACAGATAAAATTTAGAGAAAATGGGGGTACCCGGTTATCCACGGTTTCGATTTGTATGGTTTCCGTTACCCGCAGATAAAACCCGGAAAACCCTAATAATTGTCCCGAAGCGAGGATGGTGGCCTTTTGGTTGAGCCTAATTACAGAGATCAGTCTCCTCCTCAAAGGATTAGCGGGGTCTTTGCAGAAGGCTCCCTGGGTGATCCCGTCTGCTACTTTACCAACTGAGAGATTTCTTTTCATATATCTAAATTTCTGGATTTTTTTTCTTCTCGATCGAAAAGAATCCGTGGATCCCCCCCCCCCACCAAAAAAAAATTTCATCAAATCTTTCTTAGCTCACTACTCACCATTCGATAAAATTAAATTGAAATTCATTGAGAACTTTTGGGAGATACTGAGTGGGCAAAAGTGATTTAAGATTAGAGTGATTTAGTGTTGTACCCAGTGTATGCCGTCAGAAACTGTATGTTCTCCTTTTTCTATTTGTTTGTAACCTGAAATGAGCCGAATTGACGCATTGTAGCATCAGACATTGAATCAAGGTACCTCTGAAATATGCCTCTTCCACCCGACCAAACCAGCTGTAGAGGCTTGCTTCGCGCAACAGGTCGCCTTGCTCACTCTACCGTTCTTAGTCTCACTTCTTCTTTTCGGCCCTGCACCATAATGTACACTTTTTTTGTGTAATCGTTTATGATTGAGTAAATTCTGTCGGTTCTTCGAGCTTCCAGGTGTGCAAGCGTATCAGAATTCCCTCGTAGAACCCGGAACAGTGCCAATCACATAAATTCATCTTCGATTTTGTTGAATGTCTCGCTTGACCTACGGTTATCTTTTGGCAGCTGCTCTGAGGATGAGATTTGAGACGAGATTTGAAAACAAGAACTAAAAAATTATCTTGTTTGGCATGGTGCGACCGAAAGTTCACTCAATGCCACGACCCCCCATTCATACGAAATTTCCGTCAACAAAAATCGAAAATCAGGAATTGTACCAATTACCAGAACGGAAAATGGTTTGTTGAGTTTTATCATTTTATTACAAGCAGTTAATATGAAATATAGGCTTAGTCTATGGCACCGATCAATATATATATATGTGTGTGTGTGTGTGTGTGTGTGTGTGTGTGCGTGAGCGTGTGTGTTATTAAGAAATGGATATACGTTCCCCCAGAATGATAATGAATGGCGTTATATTATTATGAAACTCTTATCAGAAATGATCTCTCGTTATTATTCGGTTAATGTATTACGTGGTCAAAACAGCTTAAATGAAATACAC
Source organism: Thysanoteuthis rhombus (assembly GCA_963457665.1). Taxonomy (NCBI): domain Eukaryota; kingdom Metazoa; phylum Mollusca; class Cephalopoda; order Oegopsida; family Thysanoteuthidae; genus Thysanoteuthis; species Thysanoteuthis major. The sequence continues at coordinate 38,830,874 of OY735233.1, read as the reverse complement.
ACAACACACACATGCATACACAAACACGTATATATACTTATAATCATTATAATCAATGCTCCCTTATTCAAGGTTGAGCACTCATTACGTAAGGCGACTCGTTCATTATAAGCTCTATAGCGATGCTCTTCCAACTTTGGAATGGAGCACACTGGTGGATGGGGAATCGTGCGTAAGTAAATATATCACTTAAATTCAGTCTTACCGACCGTCAAGTTCTGTGTTGGGCAGGGATAAAGTGTCAGCCTCTGGGTCTGAAGCAAAGGTTTCGCTCGTACCTCGTGGTATTGGATGGGATGGGATAGTCTATAGCCGAAGAGTTATAATACAACGAAACAGCTGTCTATGAATGACTCAATTATATATATATATATATATATATATATATATATATATATATATATATATATATATATATATATATATATGATTATAAATTGCATTATTTTATATTGAAACTCTTGTTTGGAATGATCTCCCGCCATTACACGTTGAATGCATCATTCAGCTTAGACAACGTGAATAGAATAAGCAATCAATGAAGTTGATTCTATTCACGATGTCTGGGCCAAAGGATACATTCACCGTCTAATGACAGAAGATCGCTTCCGATAAGAGTTTAAATATAATATAACACAATTTATAATCATTTCTGTCGGATCATATATCCATTTCCTAATAACATAAATATGTGTATGTATGTGTATGTGTCCATAAACAAGACACATTGATAAAATTTGCTCAAAGTTGGTCTGTTGTCTTTAGCAGCCTAAATGATTAACGTCTGCCTCGATATTGTGTGAGTATAATGAACAGGTGAATAAGCTGAATTACGATAATGTTTCTTTGTACATAAAGGTTGAATACCATTTGAAAGATTATCACTTTACTATATATATGTTTAATATAATAATCATATAACAGAGAGATATCGTAAGTGATATTTTATACTCAGATTATATATTTATATAATAATCATTTCCTTGTGTAAGTAGTAAGATTTAATACGGACTTTAATGACAGAAAGAATATTTCTATTCTGTACGGAGGTACGAATTTCCATTCACTGCAAAGCCCCAGAAATTCTCCATAGGCTGAGAAATTCGTCGCTTCTCGGAACAGTGGTGATTTCCTTGGTAGTTATTGTAAGAAAGCAAACCTCTTGTCACAAAGAGCCTGCTCTATGGCTAGGCTTTATAAATCATCCAAGACCTGTACGCTGTAAAGGTACCAGCTGATTAGTTCAACTCATGACAAGTATTTATAGGTTGTCTTGCAAAACGGGTCCCCATCTTGTTTGTTAATTATCGATTTCATTCTGATAAATAAATACATTCATACGAACAATACTTATTTTTTATAATTCATCATTCATTATATATATATATATATATATATATATATATATATATATATAACACAAAAGATGTAGATATCATCTTCAGTCGGAAAAGAAGTAGGACTGAGGCTTGACTTTGCAGCATCCAGGCTTATTGATGCTAATGTTACTGAAAAAGTACTCTTTTCCTCTTCGTTGTGTCAAACATTCAGTATAGATCGAAGGCAATTATTATAATGAACAACAGTTGTCCCCCCCCCGACACCATATTGCACCAACGACCCTCAGGTTATATATCAAGCTCAGTTGAAAGAGAGAAGAAACATTCACACGTTATCGAACCGTCAATTATCTCATGACATACAAAAATAAACAGATCGATGATTGACGATCGATTATTCTACATGCTGATCAAAACAGTTGTTGATGTCAAGGTTATTGGCTATTATTAGCCCAAACCGAACGGGTGGACGGAACTGATTTGTCTGGGTGTTCGGGTGCATAATGTTATTCATATTAGTATAAAGTGAGCTTGTATATACACACACATACAGAAAAAGTTCTCAGTTCGGTATTCTTTTGCCTGATTCTTGTTACAATATTTGCTTTGACAAAATCTCTCTCGAAAATCTTTATTACAGAGTCAGCGTGCACCTCCACTGATGATTTCTTTTACAAAATTATCATTACCAAAAACTATTTATCCCAGGAAATACATACCTACCGGATCTAAAGGTTACTTATTTTATTGATTTCATATATATATATATATATATATATATATATATATATATATATATATATAGAGAGAGAGAGAGAGAGAGAGAGAAGGAGAGACAGACAGAGAGAGAGAGAGACAGATAGACTGGCAGAGAGGGAGAGAGACAAAGAGAGACAGAAAGTAGGGAAGAGAGAGGGGGCGAGACTGACAGGGATCACCAAGCCTTGAGCTTGTGTGGGATGTCGCTTGTAACGCAAGTTATTTGAACTCTTCGGGACTTCTCTCTCTCTCTCTCTCCCTCTCTCTCTCTCTCTCTCTCTCACACACACACACACACACACACACACACACATATTTACTAGCTGAAGTTCACATCTACGTCGAGTTAGATATTTTTGGAGTATAAAGGCAGGGCCAATTTTTTCAGATTTGTAAAGAGAATTTTCCCTTCACAGTTGACCCCTAAAATAGAGAAAAGGAACTTTAGAAAAAGGTTAAACTTCACTTCACTAAAGGCGAAAATGAAGTTTACTTTCATTTTTGACGCGTTAAAGGGAAATAGATTCCTTTAACTTTTGAATCCCTTGAACTGAATGAAAATTTACCATCACCTCTGACTCGTAAAGAGGAAAAAGTTTCCCCCACTTTTAAACCCCTTAAAGGGGAAGAAGTTTCTGAAACCTTTTCATTTCAAAATCTTCCCCTTGGTTCAGTGGATATGAATATCAAATTGGTGGAGATGTGCCCATATTTAGGTGGTTCCCATGACTCAACAGGCAGACAGCTACACACGCACACACACACACACACGAACACACACACACACATATGATTATGAGAGCGTGATATGATTTGAATTGATATATTATTTTAAACTCTTTTTGAATGACCTCCCGTCATTTCATAGTGAATGTGTCACTTGGCCTAGAATAAAATAAACAATTAAAGAAAACCTACGACCCATAAGATTTTAAGGTAGCATTGCTCTTTCCTTTGGGCTAAAAGTCTGGCAGAAAGGCGAATGCCCAAAGAGTACAGATATGGACGGCGAATAAACCTGATAAGAACGTGGGGATAAAGCAGTTTTCTTTAATTGTTTATTCTATTCTTGCTGCCTACGCCAAGTGACACATTCTCCGTGTGATAACGGAAAGTCAAATATAGTTTGTATATATATCATTATATTTGACAGTTTATGTCCGACAAATGTCCACACACACACATACTTGTATACTAATTAGCTGTGTTCAGATGTTTTCTATCATGCTAAGGAATGCAACTGACAGGAAACAGAATTTCATGCAACGGACAAAGTAGAGTATAATTTCATTTACGATCTAATGATGTGATAAAAATAATGAACATAAAGAATAACGTAAAAATGGAAAAAGTAATATAAACAAAAAACAATTTTCAAAATCCGTAAATGGTACCCTGAACGCTATTCTCTAAGCTCGGTGCAATGCAAGTTATCCTCATTTATAAGAAGTGCATCCATACATGTTGTACATGCTGTCTCTTCTACGACATGCGTAAACTAGTGTATATATATATATATATATATATATATATATAATTGTGTCATCCACAGACAGCTGTTTCGTTGTATTACAACTCTTCAGAGTGGCTATAAACAATCCAATATCCTTTCCAGTACTGCTAGGTAGGGTCGAAAACATTGCTTCAGACCAAGAGGCAGATGCTCTACCCCAGCCTTATGCAGTTCTGGATAGTCAGTAGGGCCGAATTGAGCGATATATTTACCTACGTATAATTCCCCATCCACAGGAGTGCTCCATTCCAGAGTTGGAAGAGCATTGCTTAAGTAGCTGATAGGGAACGAGTTACTCTACCTAAGAGTGCTCAACCCTAAAGAAAGGAACGTTATATATATATATATATATATATATATATATGTATATATATTACCTAAAACGTGGTACAGATCCTTGCTGATGAGGCCAACTAGTAATATGTACTTGCAGAACGTCCCCTACTAAAATCGCTCAACACCTTGTTACCTCTTACGTTATTCGCAGTTATTGCTGACTATGAATTTTTAAACTCAACTTGGAATACTTCAACCAGCCTGTTTGTCTCGGCCAAAACAAACAAGAGTCAAGCGGTCAGCTTTGACCCACTCATTATGGAGATGGGTACGTTGAGTGACAGAACGGTTCCTGGAATGGTGAATGAAATGGACGGACCAAGTTCGCACTTCAGCCAAAGCTGCTCGCGATCATCATCATCATCGTCGTCAGTCTTTTATCGTCCGCAAAGACCTTCCCCAAGATTCGCCACAATTCTCTATCGTGGGCGTCACAGAGCCAGCATTTTTTAAAAATTTGTCTAGTCCATCTAGTGTTCTGTCGTCCTGCGTTTCTCATGTGATCTCTGGGAATCCATGTTGTGAGTCGTGATATCCATCGGCTTTTAATAGATTCTATGATGTTCTCTGACTCTCATTTTCTTCCTGATATACTGTGCTGTCTTGTGATCTCTCCATGTAAGGTTGAGCATGATTCTCTCATGCGCACGCTGCATGCTTCTCAGTTTGAAGGTATGTCTCTTGCACTTCACACTAATGCCCAGAGGGAAAGGCATGAATGAAGCTATGGGTGAATAGCAAGGCAGTTGGAACCCTTCAACTTACATAGATAAATGTGAATGATATATATATATATATATATATATATATATATATATATATAGAGAGAGAGAGAGAGAGAGAGAGAGATAGATAGATAGATAGATAGATAGATATGAACAGACTGAGATAAACAGATAGGTATGAACAGAATGAGATAGATAGCTTGATAGATAGATATGAGCAGTCTAAGATAGATTGATATATATGAGCAAAATAGAATAGATAGATACATACATATTTAATACCTTTTAAATAATTTCAATAATAATACCTATTTTCCAGCAACAATAATATCTAGGGTATTTTGTTCAGGAGTATACCCAATGGTGTAAACACGTTTTGCCACCCGAAGATAACATTCGTGAGTGAGTGAATCATTAGTTTTCGTTGGAAGCAGGTGGTGTTTTTGATCTAAGGTGGTTGAAAGCTACTATGTGGGTTTTTTTGTTAGTTTTTTTTCCAGAGACGAGATCGCCATCGGGAATTGAAGCAAACACTGGGTGCTGAATATGTTTTTGTGTTATTTTTTTTAAATAAGAGAGGTTCACAGAAGGGAGATAACCGTGAAAAATATTGGGAGAAAGTGTGGAAAAACATAGGACGAAAAAAAAAGAAGGAATTAGATGAGAAGGAAGGAGCAAAGGAAGGGGGGAAGAAGGGAGAAAGGAAAAGGGAGAGGAAGGGAAGAAGGAATAGAATGTGGAAGGAAGGGAGAATGGAGTAGTAAATAAAAAGGTATGAGGGAAAAAGGAAGGGAAGAAAAATATTGGAAGAAAGAGTGGAAAAACGTCGGAAGGGGAAAAAAATTATGAATGAGATGAGATGGAAGGAGCAAAGGAAGGGAAAGAAAGGAAGAAGGGAGAAAGGAAAAAAGGAGAGGAAAGAAAGAAGGAATAAAATGTGGAGGGAAGGGAGAATGGAGGGGTGAACAAAAAGGAAGGAAGGAAAAGGAAGGAAGGAGAAAGGGAGGGGGAGAAAGGAAAGGAAAGGGCAGAGGAAGGAGGGGAGAGAACGAAAGAAGGAATGGAGGAACAAAGGAGGGGAGGCTGCAAAGATCGAAGAAAGGGAAAGAAAGAAGTGGGAGAGAGGGTGAAAGGAAGAAAGAAAAAAAGAAAGAAAGAAAGAAAGAAAAAACGTGTGAATAAAAAAAATATTTCAGGAACGAAAAACACAGACTTCGCACCTACCGAAAAAAAAAAGCAATTTTTTTCTGAATCCTTATCTCGTCGCAAGGGCCCGGTACCTGCACAATTATGAATATCTACGTTTGCGATAAAGAAAAGTATATTTCAGATGGAAGGTTAGCGATTAATATACATTGTTCTTTAGCGAAACTAGCGGGGATATCTGGCGTCGCTCGTGATAAACATGAAAAACAATGCCAACCTTACATAGTGTACGCTTTACAGGAGCGTTCGACGTTGAACGAAAAATAGCAAACTATTCTACAAACCATTGCTAGCAGGGCCTCTGAAAATTGGGTGCACCGGAAACATCGTTCCAGGACCCGAATAATTCAGGGAACCCGGAGAGCAAATGGAAGGGTCCTGAGAGTTCCTGGGTAGAATTGTGTATTGAAACTCCCAAGTCGGTATGATATGTCTATCAGTGAAATAGACTGATCATTATTTACCGATGGGTGATTATTATAAGACGTGTTAAAGATTGAAGCCAAGATGGTTTCGCATCGGTTAATCAAATTTCTCTTTGGAGTCCTTGCTAGCATAGAGAGGCACTGGTTTCGAAATCTGACTGAAACAGTTATGTTAACTCCTCACTAATTTCCTGGGGAAAGCATGAATCCATGTTTTCTTCTCTCTAGATACCAGTCTAGAAGATTGACAACTCCGGTCTGACAAATTCTGGTCTGACGGTGTGTAACCCATCCCCACTATAATCCAAATCGAGCGCAAGGCATGAATCCAGACTATGCGATGTAACACAACTGAAGCACAACTAAAACAAAGGTCATCTTCGACCACAAAGAATGATGATAGTAAGTAAAACCCTCACTGGGTGCCCAAGATCTCGAGACCGTCAGCCAGTCTAAGCTGAGTTTAGTAACTATTTGGGTCAAGATTTACTTTAGTTTACCAAGTCGAAAAAAGCAGTGAAAGAAATTCGCTAGTATTTTTGTGCTTTTTACACCCCTGGACCTTCCAGGAATTTGTTAGTTTTATAAAAAAAGAAAGATTTTCTTCTCAAAAATTTTCGACATTTGACATTAATTTTATTGAATAATAAAGTTATTGTTCAGTCATTTTTTTAGGCAACTTCATACTTCCATCCTCCCAGAACTAGTTTTTCATAATGGTTACAGCAAGGGGTCTTACTTATAAGATGATTATCATGGTAAACTGGGTCGTTGTACGGATGTGAGGCTACGAAGTATGTTGTTACTTGCGCTTTTATTAAGGTTTTAGGGAAGGGGAACACAGAGCTGACCGTGAATGCGCGTTGGCCCTTCCATGGGTCTGCGAGGGCCAGCATTTGGTAAAGGGTGCGCGCGCAAATGTTATCCATTCTTAAAGCCTCTTGTTCGTATACTGAATACAGTGTATCTGCCCTATAATTCGATTATTACACTCTAGACAAGACAAAATCTCCAAAACTACCACAATTCGAAAATAATCCAACCATTTGAAATTAACAAAAAAATATCAATGAAGTTTGAGTCCACTTCAAAGTACTTCCATTCGGACCCCACACACTTATTCTGGTGTTCATTCTACTCTAAACAGTTCGAGAAGTTCTCTTTCAGGGTGGCCACAAGCTACTTCGTCATATTCTCCTTAATCTCGTTCATGGTTCATTTTAGCTCTGAGAAAAGCCAGATGTTGAGGGGAGCAAAAACTGGAATGTAGGGAGGAGTGGCATACTTAGGTGATGCTATGTTTTGGGGAAAAACATGAACGTAACGTGAAGAATGTTATCCTCATGATCTAAAACGCAAATAAATCCCCTGTAGAGGATTGAGGCGATATCTAAAAACGGTTTAAATTAGATAAATGTCAACTGTCACCAAAACTCTCAACATAGATTTCAAAGTTGGCCTGTCTGTCTGTCTATCTGTCCGTCTGGCTGACTGGCTGTAGCGCGCGTAAAGGCAGTCTCATTGGGGCTACAGGGCGGAAAATTCAATCTACATTATCTATAATTTCTTTCTAAACACCCCTCCGAATCGGTTTTTTAGTGGAGGATCAGTTGGCTGTGTAAGCTCATGCTAAATTGATCACTTTGTTTGCGTCCACTTGCTTTTGTTTTGTTGGGTTTTTTGAGAATTCAGACTTTTTTGTGATCATCATCATCATCACCATTCTTTTAACGTCCGTCGTTGGACATAGACCTTCCCCAGGATCCGCCACAATTTTCTATCATAGGCGTCGCGGAGCCAGTTTTTCCTGAATTTCTCTCCATCTTGTGTTCTGTCGTCCTCGGTTTCTCATGTGATCTCTGGGGAGCCATGTTGTGAGTCGTTATGTCCATCGGTTGACTGTCATTCTCGCAACATGGCCTACCCATTGCCATTTTAGTTTTTTTTACTGCGCAACAAAAAATGAGATCAACAACTCATTTATTGACCACCTTTTTAATTGATCACTTCCGACATAGAATACTGCCAAAAGACAATGGTCGCGTGACGGTTTTTATTAAATGACTTGCCAGACCTGTTATTTCTTTGGACTGATTCCATTCAGTTTTTGGATATTTTTTTTCTCGAGTGTTGTTCTCCCTAGCTATCTCACCACGAATCCAGTGTCGACACACCCAAGGGCTATCGACGCCGGTGATGGTGAGAACACACAAGAAAAGAGGAAGAAATGTGAGATTTTGACATTAAACAGTTTGTTTAGCCTTTCCTCTTTGAGGATTTGATGGTTTTTCTTCCGCTGGAATTACAAGCAGATTTTTTCTTGTTCCAGTTTATAACTCTGATCGCCTCAAGACTGTAAAGGAGCAAAAGGACAAAACAACTGGTATTCCCCAACCAGTCCGTAAAAGAAGGAATTCGCTTTGAACTTTACTGGGCGTGTCATCCTAAAATCCTGAATCCCAGAAATGACTAAAGTAATCTGGTATAAAAAAAAAACGAAATGTGTGTGTGCGTGTGTGTGAGACAGAGACAGACAGAGAGAGAGAGAGAGAGAGAGAGAGAAGGGGAGAGAGAGAGAGAGAAAGGGAGAGAGAGAGACAGGCAGACAAACAGATAGACAGACAGAACAAGACAGAGAGAGAGAGATGAGCTTAAAGGAGAGAATTATGTCTTTTGGGACACGCTTTATTTGCTGGAGATGCTTTTTATTGAGGCAGAGAAACAGAGAGAGAGAGAGAGAGAGAGAGAGAGAGAGAGCGGGGATAGGTATGTGTGCGTACGTGTGTGATAGAAAGAGAGAGAGAGAGAGAGAGAGAGAGAGAGAGAGAGAGAGCAAACGTGTGATTTTCCTTGAATCTTTCCATACATTCATTGTTAGCTAGAAAGATTTATCAGAATGTATTTAAAATTGATAGATATGGATATAAACAGTGAGATAGTTAGATAGATAGATAGATAGATAGATAGATAGATAGATAGATAGATAGATAGATATGGGTGCTTAGTCATGGGGTAGTGCTTAGTAAGCTCTCCTGGGAGAGATAAGTTTTTTGGAGAATGGCAGATTGAAGTTGCCCGAAGAATGACAGAACGGTAACTATGTTCAATAAAATTAATGTCAAATGTCGAAAATTTTGAGAGAAAAAAAATCTTCCTTCTTCTCTTGGTAAATCGAACGAACTTTATGACCACTCAACAAATCACTTCCCCAACACACACAGGTATGTATGTCTGCAATTATGCGTATGAGTGTTTTTTTGTGTGTGTAATTGTGTTTGAGTGAGAGTTCGTGCGTTTGTGTGCGTATGCATGTATGTATGTGTGTGTGTGCATGTGTGTGTGTGCGTATGTGCGTGTGTAACAGAAGTTGGAATAAAGCCTTTCCAAGTGAAAAGTAAATCGGGTCTGCCCTGACAATAGAAGTGCTGTGTGATGAATGAAACGAACGACTGTGATTTTTTCTTTAAGGAGAGACCATGTGCCAACTATTAAGGGTGGAGGGTTCCCCGAGGGCCCAACATGTCTACCACTTAACGGAACACATGGCATTCATCAGTCTTGATGATGACTAATCCCATCCTCCCCCTCCTCTCTCTCTCTTTCTCTCTCTCTAAAAGGTATCTCCAGTCGTTTCTGTCCAGTCTCTCAGTCTCTCTCTGTCTCACAGTCCCTCCCTGTCTATCTATCAATTCTCTCTCTCTCTCTCTCTCTCTCTCTCTCTCTCTCTCTCTCTGAGTTTTGGTTTGTGGAACATATATATATATATATATATATGTGTGTGTGTGTGTGTGTGTGAGTGTCTGTGGGTGTGTGTGTGTAACTGAACGTGAGAGACAGTATTTCAAAACGTAAAATTGTCTTTTTTTTCTTACCTGTCTGTCTTTCGTGTGTCTCGTCATCTCTCAATCACAACTCTTCCGTTTGTCTGTCTGTCTGTCTGTTTGTCTGTCTGTCTCTTTCTCTCACAAACACACACACACACACACACACATATTCATACATCTCTCTTCCTATTAGTCTCTGGATCTTACTCCCTCTCAATCTTTTTATCTCCATCTCTCCCTCTTTCTCATCCTATTTCTCCCCCATTTCTTTCTCTCTCTTCCAATATTTCCCTCCGTTTATCCCGATCTCTTCCCTCCACCACCAATCTTCCCCCCTCTCTCTCTCTCTCTTTCTTTTTCTCTATCTTTCAATTCCTTTCCCCTTTTTCCTCACCCTTGTTGTTCATTTTTCATAACGTTTCTGTCGAACAATGTCAAGTCCTCGGAAGGCAACTTCTAGGCATACCGGTGCAGCTGAGAAAAAGTGCTGTGGACGAAAATACACCATTGATGTAACTGTCCTTACACAACAAGATAAACTCGATGAAGGAATAGCTGATATTTAGATAAGAGTGAACGTGACCGGACACAAATTAAGGGACCAGTTTAGCATAATACTTACACTGTAAATCGAACACTCAAACAAAAAATTGCCAAGGGTTACCATTAGTAACCACAGAAAATTCGGTGACTCTAGCTGTGTCGGTTTTTGAGCTTTCTAAAAATGAATGGTGAATCAGAGTAAGATTATACATTGCTTTATTCAAACTGGTGTCCTCATCTATGTTGTTATAGTCTCAACGTCTCTGCCGTTGTACGCTCCGGTCTTCACTGGGTGTCTGCTGTATTCAGTAACGTTCTGTAGATTCCCACCTAAACCCTTCCATCAATCCACCGGGGTAGACTGTTCTTATTTTGCTGTCTATGTTGACAGATCATCATCATCAGTCATTAGGTCCGTTGCGGGACAAGAGGCCCTTCTCAGCTCCTTCCATGTCGACAGTGACTGTGCTAATCTTTGTCATAGCGTACCTACAAACCTTTTTATCTCAGCTACCCATCTTATGTCTGGTCTTCTACCACGTTTGCTACCTTTAGAGGAATACGACGTATCATTAATTCTTCTTAGCTTAGCCCAACACGAGGCTAACGGAAGAAAAGTCAAGACACGCCTTTCCCAAGGAAATTAGTCCAAAGTAAACGCAAGCAGCTTCAAACGAAGCTCGAAACCAGTTCGTCGATTCCACCTCTCGTGCTGGTAAACGTTACATCACTCATACCATGCACACCCCATAGGTTTTTTCCCCATTGATAAGAAAAGACTGCGGATTTAGAAAGGTTCTGACAGAAGGTTTTAGAAGAAATAAAAAACAAAACAATAAAAAGCAAAAAAATTAAACTGACCCGAAAACAATGGTTATGAGAAAATGCAGAGCCAGAGACAGGAAGGGGGTTTGTTATAATTAAATTTTCTTGAAAAACTAAAAATGCTGACAGTTCTTGCCTGAATCCTGATAAATAGGGCGTTATAATTATTGTACATATTTGGTTCAGTCGGACTATTCTCCACGGTTTTGTTGTTAGAAACTGTTAAGCATACATCATCATAATCAGCATAGGTTTCTTCAGTTTTCGAATGAGTCTGGCTACCTTAGAAAAACTCATAATTTGCATATGTGGGCTTTTTTTGGATGTATACGAACTGGTGTCTGCATCTTTGTCTCTATAGTCATTTCGGCCGCTGTAAGCCTTGGCCTTCTTCGGGTGATGTATGAGTCGCATGTACAAGCCACACCGATGGAGCTAAAAGGCTGAAATTTTTTAACATTTCATCTTTATTATGTCTAGAAAAAAAAGTAGTTTTTTTCAATCCCCTACCCGAAAAAGATTCAATTTTCAAGACTTGTCCTATTTTAGTCCCATAGTTCAAATCATTCTTGTTTTTAGGAAAATTTGATTTTTTTAGTGATCACAGTCCAACAAATGTCGAAAGAAGTAACCTATTCATAGATAATCCCCTTTTCCAATTTTTTTATTGATCACCCCTAATACAGCATGCTGCCAAAAAAACTTTGATCAATCACTGGACAGTTTCTATTGAGTGACAAATCATATCTGATCATTTTTGTTGACCCCCCCCCATGTTTCTGTCGTAACCCCCTCCCCCAATAAGAACAAACAGACACCCTCGGGAAACCAGAGGCTAACTCAATCACGTAATGACGCAACAGATGTTTACATCCTTCCCCTGATACTATGACTGCCATGACTAGTCTTCTATAATAGTTACGTAGGCGGAAAATAGATAATTATAGCCAACTTGCCAGGTCTTATGTCACCGGGTTATCAAAAGAAGGTCAAATCTATATTAGCTCAGATCAGTTATTGATTCAGAAAAGCGGGAATAGAGTGATGTACATTTACGCTTAATTTTTCGCTACTACTTAAGTTCATTTTAATTGTTGTTGCTTTTTATCGCAACTAAACTCAGGCCCGCGAACTGAGAAGCATGCAACGCGCACATGAAAGAATTATGCTCAACCTCACATGGAGAAATCACAAGACAGCACAGTATACAAGGAAGAAAACGGAAGTCAAAGACATCATAGAATCTATTAGAAAGCTTAAATGGCAATGGGCTGGTCATATTGCAAGAATGACTGACAACCGATGGACATCACGACTCACGACATGGATCTCCAGAGATCATATGCGAAACCAAGGGCGACAAAATACAAGATGGAGAGATGACCTGGACAAATTTAGAAAAAAATACTGGTTCTGCGACGCCCATGATAGAGAATAGCAGCGAATCCTGGGGATGGTGTATGTCCAACTACAGACGCTAAAAGACTAATGATGATGATGATGATGATGACGACGGCGACGACGACGACGACGATGATGATGATGATGATGATGATGATGAAACTCAGGCCGGTTCCCCTTCTGCTGTGAGTAACTGGGGAAGTTTTGTTGCAATAAAAAGTTACAACAATTGAGATGAAAGGAAATTCAAGCAAAACAAGAATAAAAGGTTCAACGATGCGTCCACAATCCTTGGTTCAAGGTAGCAGAAGGAGGAGGAGGAAGAACAGCAAGGAGTGTTGCGTCAATCAATTTGATTAATTCTCATACTTGTAAAATATTACAATATGGAAATAACCTGAGAGTGATATTTTCAATAAAAATCGTGAATCCCTTTTTTAAATACGAAAATGCCGAACTAGCACATTTTTTTGTTTCATCATAGCAATATTGACGCCACGTCTTTAATGACATCACATTACCTTTCTTCCTATTTCTGCTGTTTAACGTAAGTCGGACCGACCGACCAACCGACCGAAAGGCGTCTAATAGAGATATTTGGACACAAAAAAATGATAATAATGATTTACAATACCTGATCTAAATAGAAATATAAGTAGATTTACATTTAGTTTGCACATTTAACCAAAAACTTCACAGAGAGAGAAGAAAAAAGAAAATCCATTGTTATTTTCAAACTGTACATTTCTCGAGCAAATTAGCAACCAAATAGAAAAATTTGCTTGTCGTATTTTCAATTTGCTTGTTTCACTTTTTAATTTGTTCGGAACATGGCATTGTGTCAAAAAACGGTGGCGTATATGAAATTGATATTTTTCTCAGTTTAAGTCCTTACGATACCAACTGTAAAAATAAAATGAATTAGACAAAACCATTTCAGTTGTAAATGGACGAGACTTTCACTTAAGCATACTGATACACGTACTCATCGTCCATTTTCCTTTCATTTATAGACAAAAAATAAATACGGGGCGTATTGTTATAGTAGACTAGTTATTACCCGTAAAACAATTCACAGATATGTTTGAATTTCTATGAGACGATTTTAAAGAAAAGAAGCTATATATATATATATATATATATATATATATATATATATATATATATATATATATATATATATATATATATATATATATATAATTGAACATAAATGATTGAATGAACAAATGAAATTAAACATTGGTTCACGATCATTACAAAGTTCATTTAAAGGTACAAGGTTTCTGCTCCCAAGTTTTGTTTTCAATGCTTTTCGAACAAAAAGAACCCAAAAAAAAAGAAAAAAAAGAAACGAGCCGAAGCTCAATTCATATAATAAAAGTTAGGGGTTAGCGGTTATCCTTGCTTTCGCTAAAATTTTAGCGGTTCATCATTATAGCGTTTTGTTTGCTATGCCTACCAATAGTGTTGACCACGCGTGTAGGTATGTCTCCAATCTCAACGCACATATTCAAACCGATCTCGTGTTACAGTCTGCCCTTCTGGCGGAGGAGGTATTTTTCTTTTTAATCTACTAATTAGGTTTTATTGTTAATTTATAACTGAAATGTTTATGTAGTTGGTATTTAAATCATTTCTCATTCATTTGTTAAGTTATTTGTACTGAATCAACCCTGGATAAATGTATTGTCATAAGTGTGCAAGTGTGTGGGTGACCATTAAAATAAAATCTGATACTTGCATATACACCTGCACGTAGTCTGTCTGTCTGTCTGTCTGTCTATCTATCTATCTATCTATCTATCTAACTATCTATCTATCCCACCTTGTTTATATCTATGTCTATATCTATCTATCTATCTATCATACGTTGTTTATCTATCTGAATTTGATCAATCTATCTGAATTTGTTCGATCTATCTATCTATCTATCTATCTATCTATCTATCTATCTATCTATCTATCTCATACTGTCTATCTATCTATCTATCTCATACTTTCCAAATCTATCTATCTATCTATCTATCTCATACTGTCTCTATCTATCTATCTATATATCTATCTGATACTGCGTCTATCTATCTATCTCATACTTTCCAAATCTATCTATCTATCTATCTATCGATCTATCTATCTATCGATCGATCGATCTATCTTACGTTGTTCATCTATCTGAATTTGTTCTATCTATCTATCTATCTATCTATCTCACGTTGTTCATATCTATCTATCTATCCATCTATCTCAATACGTTCTATCCATCTATCCCACTTAGTTCATATCTATCTACCAACCTACCTACCTATACATCTACCTCGCTTTGTTATTATCTATCCATCGGTCTAACTTCGTTCACATCTATCTACCATATTCTAGTATTTACGTATATACGTTCATAGTCACTTATATACTAGAATACAAACGTACACTGTTAATGACCTTCATTCCAAAAGCATCATCCCCGAGAGAGAGAGAAAACTTAGCTGCATTCAGATACGCAATGTTAGTTTTACACTGCTAAAGAGAAAGCAGGGTACAAGAGAACGACTAGAAAAAAATGGTGATAGTATCGAAAAGCAGACAGTGTGGTTTGCACTTTTCCAGGAAGACATGAAAAATTCAAGGGGGTGAATTTTTAGACTCTTTCTTCGACTGCCGTACAAGGCACCGTGCCAACAAGCTATGAGACATTATTTTGAAGTACCGATGAATTGCAGAAGATTTCCTGGAAAAGAGTTATTTCTCTGCCTGTCGCAATCTATGCTGACATCAGGCGATAAAACCGTCCTCACAAACTAAATGTATCAAAATTCGAAACAAAGATTACGATAATCCAAAAAGAAATATCTTTACTGATCGAAAGAAATGGAAAAAAAAACCAAACCTTTCGTCTCAAATCTGTAACATTGCCGGACGTGATAAATGAACAATAGACCGTAACCGATATTGTTTATAGTAATAAATAAGTATGCACGCCATGTTTGTTTCAAGTTCTCCAGACAGGGAAAGAGAAAAGGATTTTTAAAAAAAGAAAGAAAGAAAGAAGTAGACGTCTTGCGGGGCCGAGCTAATGACTTGGTGAAGAAAATGTAATGGATGACATTTGTTCCTTTGTCTCTGGAACGGCAAAGAAAACAATATGGAGGTCTAGGTAAATATGTATCTCATGGTATCCTATGTTGTGCAGTGCGTATATTTCACATCACTCCATAATGATCGACTTACGCCTAGATCGAGTTGTCCTTACTCATCAGCAGCAGCCTTCTAGCGTTCG
>OY735233.1:38747200-38809700 GCA_963457665.1 Thysanoteuthis rhombus | reverse complement strand
TTAAAGCACAATTCATCACTGTATTTTAGAATATGGATACATTTATTGCAAGCCAAAAAAAAAACAAAAAACTTTGAACGAAATTTATTTTTCGACAACACTCCATATCGAATCAGCGTAGTCCCACAAAAGGACGACCAACCAGCCAAAGGGGCTACAGATTCCTCTTTTTTTGAGTGTCAGTATGCCCGTGTGTAGATATGTGTGTGTGTGTGTGTGTGTGTGTGTGTGTGTGTGTGTGTGTGTGTGTGTGTGTGTGTGCCTGGTGCCCCTAGTCAATTTTGGTGGGACTACAACCCTGAGAATTTGTATGAGAACCCCACTATGCAACATTTAAAAAGATTTTGTAATGTTTTATCTAAAAAGTGCTTTTAGAAGTCTCAATGAACATTTTGGATCAACAATGCCAAAAATTTTGTGCTGGTATTTTCTTTGGATAATTTTAGATAAAAAATGTTTTTTAAAGATGATTTTTGATAAAACGAAAATTCAAATAATTTCAGATAATAATTTAGATTAGTTCTAATGCACGCTTTTTGCATCTGATGGAGAGTTGAGGCACTAGTTGTGATAGCGATACACATCATTTCTCGGAACGTTGTTATTTGTTTTTCTTTGAGAAAAAAAGTATTGAATGTCCTAGATGAGACAAGTACGAACAGTTTGAGAAAACATAAAGCCATCATGAACAGTCCAGAATAAATAGATACATATGAACAGACTGATATATATACATATATATATATATATATATATATATATATATATATATATATACATACATACATACATACATACATATATATATATATATATATATATATATATATATATATATATATATATATATATATATATATGTATATATGTGATTATGAATATATGTTATATTACATTGAAATTATCATCTTAAATGATCTCCCACCATTACACGTTTAATGTATCACTTGACCTAGACAACGTAAATAGAATAAACAATGGAAGAATACATTAACCATGTAATGACGGGTGATCATTTCAAATAAGAGTTTCTGTATAATATAACGCAATTTAAAATCATTCTGTCGGATCATATATCCATTTCTCTCCCCCCCCTCTCTCTCTCTCTCTCTCTCTCTCTCTCTATCCATCTATCTATCTCTCTCTCTATATATATATATGTGTGTGTGTGTGTGTGTGGAGAGAGAGAGAGGGGGCGGAAGCGAAAGAGACTAAGCATAAAGTTTATCAAGAGAGACTATTCTATTTATCAGATTTGGGACTGGGCATGTTTTTCGGGATCTCCTTTTGATAAAGCGTTAATCAAGGCGAAGGAATTCACTCAAGCCCAATTTTGGTTGCCTTCTACAGACAGGCGCACGTACATATATGCACACAGAAACTCATTGGCGTACATACAGTAGGATAGATATTCCCTTAAATACATCCACACAAATTAAATTCTATTAATCTTATGTATATAATACCTAATGCAGGTACATGCCTATATATGTATGTACACACACACACACACACACACATATATATATATATATATATACACACAGACGTCTGTGTGTTTGTGTGTGTGAAAAACATAGTTTTTAGGAACACCTTCCTGGTGAGTCAGTTGTGTCTGTGCTGAGTTAAGAAATTTGCTCACATCTGGAAAAAAAGGAGATCTCCCGAAAATGCCAAGCATATATAATATAAGCGAATAAGGATAATACTATTTTGCCAGACTTGAAAAAATCATTTCCTTATCAACTGGTGACTAAGATAAATTTCATTTCATTTACATTCCAAGATTCTTCAAATTCTCTCTTTACTTCATGTCATGGAATATACATTTTTCGTTTATAAGACATTTTCCCGTTCTTTCAAATCAGGGACGGCTAATGTGGTCGATATCAACCTTGATGTTAATGAGACTATACAAGGAGTCGATAAATGCCAAGAGGTCGAAAGGGGGTTAATAAACGCTGGCTGGGCTCAAATTAATATTTGATACCTTTTACCTCTCTTGACGTATATTCTTGTCCATTACGTATTTTACTATTGGTTTCGTGTTAATCTCCCAATTTTGATACATGACTATATACTATGGACTTTGTACGTCTTTTGCAGATTCGGTACGTTTTTGAGAGATTTGGACTTTTTGAAATACTTGGTACGTTTTTTGAAGATGTGATACGTTTTCGAAATATTTGGTACTATTAAGAAGATTCGGTACGTTTTTGGAAGGTTTTGTACGTTTTTGGATGTGGTATTGGTGCGTTTGATATCTCTCTTTTGGCAGCCCTACCTGGGGATAGATGAGAGATCTAGGATTCCATGAAGGGGTCGATGGTCCGAAACTTTAAGCGACATCTGTTCTAAATGAAGAATAATTATAATGAGACCTGACTGGATGGGAACGACGTTTGACTGGGAATCGTGCAAAGTACTCAGGCTAAACCATACGAGTAAATTCAAGAAGTCCAGCGTGAAGGACTAATTCTTTTGCATCATTTATTTTTTGTGCCTTCCTCTTCTCCTTCCTTTTCGAAATTGTCAACCAAAACTGTCATCAAAACTGTCAGCATTACTTTCGACAGTTTTTAAGTGGGTCTGGCCGGCTGGCTATCTATGTATGCGTCGCACGCACAGGCCACACTCATGGAGCAAGAGGGCTGAAAATTCTAATACTTACATCTTATTTTGCAGGAAACATAACTTTTTTTTGTTCTTTTAAACTCCTCAAAATTAGGTTTCTTGTGGGGTCAATTTACAATCAAAATTTATGCTAGATTGATCCCTTTGATTGTGTAAAGCAAGATTCACGCGTGTTTTTGTTGTTATTTTAGGGTCTTTTTGTTGAAAATTTAAACTTTTTAGTGATCACCACCCTACATAAGGTGAAAGAAGTGATTTATTCATTGCCCCGTTTTTCGAATGTTTTAATTGATCACTGTCAATAACACAGCTGCCAAAAATGTTGGTCCTGCGACGGTTTCTATTGAGTGAATAACCAGACCTGTCTTTCTTTATATCTTTTTTATTTCTGTCAATATTTCTCCTTCCATCTTCTTCTTCTTCTTCTTCTTCTTCTTCTTCTTCTTCTTCTTCTTCTTCTTTCTTTCATTCTTTCTTTCTTTCTTCGTCCCTTCCTACCTTCCTTTCTTTCTTCCTTCCCTCTTTCTTTCTTTCTCATATCCATTGCCACAAGTAATCTATTCTGAATTTCATCTCTGACATCAATAATTGATTATACTTATCCCCTTCTTCTTTTTTTCTTCCTTTTTCTTCCTTTTTCTTCTTTTTTTCTTCCTTTTTCTTCCTTTTCTCTTCCTCACTCCATTCCTTCTCTCTTCCCCTCCTTCCTTTCTTTTTCGATTGCCTTCTCTTTTTCCTTCCTTCGTTCTTTCTTTCTTTTCACTTTCCTCTCTTTGTTTATCTTTCTTCCTCCCTCCTTTTATCTTTCATCCTTTCTTTCTCTAAATATCACTACATTTTTTCTTGTTGACTCTACATTTTCTTTCACTCTCCCGTCTCGTTTCTTACTTAGAATTTGCTGTGGCTGCGAATTCATATTCTGAACGAGAAAAAAAAAACTTCAGAAAATTTTTCACAAAAACTTCGAAATTGAACAAAAAAAAAAAGAAAAGATTTCAACAACAAAGAAAAAAGGAGAAAAAAATTAGTCACTCAATAGAAACCTCCAAGTGACCAACGTCTTTTGGCAACGTGCCATGTTGGGCATGATCAATTGAAAAGTTGTAAAAGGGGGCAATTAACACTTTTTTTTTTTTTAGGATCCCTAAAAAGTTAGAATTTAAAAAAAGACTCCACCCGGTTGCAAACTAGGGGGACCAATTTAGCATACGCCAAAACTTAAGGACAATCATCATCATCATCATCATCATCATCATCATCATCATCATCATCATCAGTCTTTTAACGTCCACCTTCCCCAGGATTCGTCACAATTCTCTATCATGGGTGTCGCAGAGCCAGTATTTCCTGAATTTGTCCAGTTCATCTCTCCACCTTGTGTTCCGTCGGCCTCGGTTTCTCATGTGATCACTGGGGATCCATGTTGTAAGTCGTGATGTCCATCGGTTGTCTTTCATTCTTGCAACATGGCCTGCCCATTGCCATTTGAGTTTTTCAATAGTTTCTATGATGTCACGGACACCCATTTTCTTCCTTTGTTTTTAATCAAATAAGCAAAAAAAAAGTGTTTGTATCGTTAAGAGAATGTTATAATCGATGTATCGACAAAGTGAAAAATATCGCTTTATATCGATGCAATGGTACATCAATCCACTTCACACTTACATTGTATATGTTTTATCCCGGGAAGGAAATTGGAAAAAAACAAAAAACGTTTTCTGTTTTTGGGGGTTTTTTTTGGTGGGTGGAGACACAATTAGGTGTAGTCTGAACGCAATATACATAGATAGCCAGCAAATCAGCCAGACCAACTTAAAAACTGAAGAAACTTCTTATGACAGTTTTGGTGACAGTTTTGATTGACGGTGTCCAAAAAGATAAACAAGATTCTTCTTTGGGTAAAGGAATGTAACGGACGTTTGTGTTACCCCAGATCGGTTAAAAAAATTACACAAATTAAGATAAACATTTAAATTGCTTATAAGAAAGGAAGCGGATGGGAGCTGTCGTGTCTTGTTTGAGGGAAACATTCGTTCAGAATTTGATTACTAGCATAACATCCATAAAAATGACAGGAAAAATTTATGTATAGATCGGTAACAACGAGCATAAAGCTAGTCTATTAGGTAATATATTTTTGATAATTCAATACTCGAAAGAAGAGGGAACAAAGCAAAGAAACTCTCTAGGTTGAAAAGCTTTCGGTAGAGCTAGCTAATCCTTTAGGAACAAGAAAATCCCATTAGTCCTAAAAAGAAGGGTCTACAGCTAATGCATTCTCCCGATAGTCACCTGTGGAGCTGAAACATGGAACCTCACTGAGAATCATGGAACGTGCACAGGAGAGAATCGTGGCCAGCATCACATGGAGTGATAAAAAAAAAGCACATTATATTAAGGGAAAAGAAAGTCAGTAATATCATAGAATCCATCAGAAAACTCAAATGGCAATGGGCTGTCCATGCAGCGACAATGTTTGACAACTGCTGGACATCACGACTCACAAGGTGGATCCCCAGAGATCATATGCAAAACTATGGTCGGCAAAATATAAGATAACGGACTAGACAAGTTCATGAAATATCAGCTTTGCGACGCCCATGATTGAGAGATCTAGCTAATCTTGGTGAAGGTCTATGTCCAACAACGTTTAAAAATCTGTTGCTGTTGTTGTCGCTACTGCTGATGATGATGAAGAGGAGGAGGAGGAGAAGGGCGGGGGTGATTTTTATGGTTTGTTTTTAATCTCAACTTTTAAAGAGTGATCTGACGAATTCTGCTATGTAAGAAAAAAGAAAGAAGACTGTAAGTGATTTAAGAAAATAGCATTAAATTCATCCAGAATAGATGGAAGAAGGAGAAAACTTTGACAACAATCGACTGGAGTATTTACTTATGGATAAAATTCAATAATATATTTTAGTATAAATGTATTTATTTCAAAACAAATAAGGGTTGTATTTTCTTAAAATATTTTTTTTAAAAGACGCTTTGAATTGAAGGTGAGGAAAATCAATGAATTTATCTATAGAAACTGTCCAAATATTAGTTGCAGACGGTTGTTAAATAAAGTCTGAGGAGAGAAGGGGGGTCAAAAAGCAAACATTCCCATTTTTAGCTACCTCTCTCCTGATGCTGACAGACGAATAATCAGCTTTCGAAATTCAGGATTTTTTTTCTTGAAAGCCCGTGGTTTGACTATACCCCAACTTTTGTCATTGCAACGGACGATATATTTTTAACAACCTTTTTGTTCATTTACAAGCATATACTCGTAGGTAGAAAATGACGGGGCTATTAATGTGTGGATTGGCACAAAGGGGCCTGGAGCTATTTCATTTGTTAATTCATTTCCATTTTTCAAGTGTCAACTCAAGTAAAGCTGATTCAAAGGAAGGCCAGTCCAAAGGGCTTCTGTGACGTAATCTCCATCGTTACGTCATGACGGAAACGTAAATTAACCAATGAGATGTGTGAGCGTACACCAAGAGAGGGGAAATTAGCATATATGCTGATTATAAGTTCATATTTATTCTCATTACTACATGAGTACAGGTTGAATCTCTTTAATCCGGTAAGTTTGAGACCTGTCTATTGCCGGATTATAGAAAATACCGGACAAAAGAACTTGACCTTTAAGATCAATGCTCCCAGTACTCTTTTGTATCAGTATGCGCAAAAAATCATGTGCTCACCTTTGACTTTGATGTAATGTGTACATATTTTTCAATGAAGTGTCAGTCTATTCACAGAATTTGAAATCTTTTGTGCACATATCAAAGTCCTTTGTACACTGGTTGTAAAACGTGAGCTCGTGCCCATGTGCTCAACTTAGAGGGAACAATGTTCCAGACCTATTTTCTCAACAAAAACTTTGAAATTTGCTTCTTTTGTTTCTTTAAATCATACACATCAGACCCGACGCTATAGTATTCAAACAAACAGTTAACGGAACTTCCTTCGACCAATTTTTCAAGCATAGATAATATTCTTTGCTAACCCTTTTTAGCCCTAGTGCCATCTTTGGCACCTTTTAGTCTCTTTTGCAGCACTCTGAAGACCTAAGAATCAGCTGAATATATGGAATTAACAGGACTGTGTCACCAAAACACCCGGTTGCAGTCCGGCATCTTGATGTTGCTTGCAGCAACGCCTTGGTGGCATATTCACGAACTAATGGCGGCTGATACAAAATTTGCCTGGTCATTGGAGTTGCAGGCCACAGAATGTCATATTAAGGACGTCTAACCTGTATTGTAACCCATTGTATTAATTTTGACTACTATCAACCGTCATCTTAATTTTTAGTTGTTTGTATCAAAACTCGATTCGGATCGTCACTCTATGGTTATGATGAAAATAACTCAATGTTAAGGAGAAGGTAAATAGTAGTCAAAATCAATACAATGGGTTAAAATATTTCATCTGATAATTAGAAAAAACTATAGGTCTGGCTGGTCACTTGACCAACGTCTTTTTGGCAGCATGCCTTGTTGAGCGGTGATCAATTAAAAACATTGGAAAAAGGGGGCGATCAATGAATAAATTACGTCTATCGCCCTTTGTTTGGTCAGGGATCACTGGAAGATTCTGAATCTTTAAAAAAAAAGCGAAAAAAACTAAGAGATCAATTTAGCATGAACTTAGATTGTAAATTGACCCCTTACCTAAAACCTACGGGGTGGTTAAAAGGCAAAAAATCAAGTTTTTTTTTCAGACATAATAAGGAGTAAATGTTTAAATTTTCGGGCTTCTAGCTCCATTGGTGCGACCTATACGAGTGATATATACATACATGGCCAGCCAGCCGGACTAACTTGAAAACTGTAGAAATCTATGCTGACAATTTTAGTGATAGTTTTGGTTGCCATTTTCTAATAATTGCTTTGATGATATTACTTGAAGAAAAATATAAACTGCAGACGTAGCAGTGATATTCAGAATAAAGAGTTGTTTTAAAAAGGTTACATTTGACTTCTGCTAACCATGAAGCTCCTGTAGCTAAGTGGTTATTGCAGAAGGGCGTAAACTAGGCTTCCCTTCGGCAAAAGAGACGTAACTTCGAGTCTCAACGTGAGCTTGTCCTTTGTTCCCGATCTGCGCTGTTTGCATAGTATCCTAGAAAGACGCCCCGGGTTGGAATTGCGATTTTAAAAGATCTAAAAATCAAGACGAAGGTAAATATTAGTTGGAAGAATTATACTGGTTGCACCAGACTTTTTTTAATCTTTTTAGACTGGAAGAACTCTTGAAAGAGAACTTTTTATATCAAGGAACTCCTGTATAAAAATATTACAGCTAACGACAAATCAGGGTTCAAAAATGTATATGTATTACAGTCTAAAAGTAATTATCGGTTTTCTGCACAGTACGGGAAGACGCAGTAATACCTTGGATAGTGCAGTTTTATTGGTGCAGGTTTTGGTGTATTATGCTTATGGTATCGTAGTAAAGATTAATGTAACTAAGTATAAGTTGGAAAAACTCATTTAATCATAATTAGACCTTGAACCTCTGTTACATATATTCTGGAATAGCATGAATGTATAATTATAAAAAGACCTTGAACAGTGCAGTCAAATGAAACCTTGAATAGCTAAAGGTTTTGAACATTGTGAAATGAATTAACCGCTCTAATCAAGGTATACCTGTGGCTTTCATTTTGGTGAACATCCTTACTTTTGCAGTCCCCTCTCACCTAAAGGTCATTTATTTCTTAAAAAGATATATAAAATGGAAGTCAGTTTTCCGCTGTGAGATCATATGTTGTGTGCCTTGGTGAATACCTTGATGAAGCAGGCTACACAAAAAAAAAAATTATAAATAAAATTAAAAAAAATAACTGAGTAATCATAAATTAACCTTGAAAACTAAATTTTATCATTTTGTTTTTTTATCTAATATAAGACGTCTTCCGTCTTATTCGTTAAGAATTTTTGATTTATTAGTTGTTTGGGAAATTTCTTTGATTAATCTTTCAAAATTTTACTCCTCTGTCAATCCAACTGCTAAAAAGCTGCTACTCAAACGTAAGCGAAAAAAAAAAGCCGGATCGCATGTTACATCCTAATTTATAATACTTGAATTTTATTTTATCGTAATTTTTTTTTTCTCTTTCTCTGTTTGGACACAGCACCCCTGCTTGAGATCCTGGATCTACCCATGTTATAACGATTCCCGCGGTGCCGTTTTCCGCCTTGATATCATGTGTACCTCTGACGAAGATCCTGATGTTGCAGAATATACAAATTCCTATGCCATTGCTCAGATGATTTTGCTGACGGCAACTTTAAATTGTAAGAAAATGAACTCGTTTCACTTCTGTATTTCAAGTTCTTCTTTAATATATATATATATATATTTTTATGACGTAGAGTTGCGATAAAAAAAAAAAAAGGTCAGAGAAAATCTAGATGAAGGTAAACAGTGATGATAATAATAATAATAATAATAATAATAATAATAATAATAATAATAATAATAATAATAATAATAATAATAATAATAATAATAATAGATGCGCTTCGGCTTTTCAAGTCTCTTTTCTCTTCTCTCTTCCTAAAAAAAACTTATTTCTTTTTTTTTTTTTCATTTTTGAACGTTCAGAAACAGATGCGTTGTCGAAGAAAAAAAAAACAGATGCGTGTAGCAGGGGTTAATATCTGTAAGTTGAAAGAAGAAAAAAAAGAAAAGAAAAG
This sequence comes from Thysanoteuthis rhombus, assembly GCA_963457665.1. NCBI lineage: Eukaryota > Metazoa > Mollusca > Cephalopoda > Oegopsida > Thysanoteuthidae > Thysanoteuthis > Thysanoteuthis major. Next base: position 38,800,368 of record OY735233.1, on the reverse strand, counting down.
AAAAACTAGCATTTCAAATTCTTTACCTATTTCGACTTTCTCGACACCTCGTGCTTGATGGGTGTAATCCTAAATAGACAAAATGTATTACCGCTTGATGAGAGTGAATAACCGAGAAAAAGAAACAGACTCTGCTCAAAATCTGCAACGTTCTTTACACAATTTTGAGAGCATTTGAAAATAATTTTTCTGAAATAAACTCATTTGTTTTCAACTGATTAAAAAAAAAAATACTGTAAAGCTGTTGAGAGATTTTTTGAAAAGATACTCTGAGAATGGACATTGACTTGTTTTCTGGGGCTTTGCTACATTTTCATTTGTATCCTAGAAATGTGTATCAATTTGAGATACCCATAACTTATGAGCTATACCCATAACTTCACGCTTACGATATGTGATGTTGACAAAATGTTTTAGCTTCTTAAATTAAGAACGCCTTCCCTAACATCATATTTCTTTATTTCAATAATCGATTAAAAAAAGGATTATATGAATTATATGAAGTACGAAGTAAAAAGAACACCCGTTCTTTTTTGCTTATTATTTTTACTTTCTCATGAACGCTACTAACGTATTCAGATTCACAGTGAATGAAAAACTTCTTGGCATTCATAGAGCTATCAACTTTCGTTGTATTTAAAAAAGGAGAGTTTTATAAATAATTGAACATTATGTATGTACACATGTATGTATATATGCATGTATGTAAGTTAGCATGTATGTACGTATCCTTGTATCTAAGTATTTTCTATGAATAAGTTTTTTTGCTGTTTTTCAAATAATGTATTGAAATTCATGAACTCAAAATAAAAGTGTACAGATAGATAGATAGATAGATAGGAAAAGACTAAGATATACGCATAGTTGTGTCATTATTCAAATCCATTCTACTTTAGAACAATTCTTAAAGTTTTGAAATCTTCAAGTTGCGTTTGTGGAGTGAGAGTCAAACTTCCAATTGGAGTCAACCCAAGCCAAAGAGACTCCTGTCAGACAAACATGAAGTTACACAAACACACACATTGATATATATATATATATATATATATATATATATATATATATATATATATATATATATATATATATATATATATATATATAATTTTTAAAAAATATGAATAAAAAATAATAACTGTCATCCAGACAGCTGTTTCGTTGAATCATAACTCTTCAGTGTGGCTACAGACTATCCATCATCCAGTACCACAAGGTAGAATCGAAACCTTTGCTTCAGACCTAGAGGCAGATATTTACCCCTGCCCTACGAGGAACTGGATGGTCAGTAGGACCGAACTAAACAATCTATATTTACTTACGCATAATTCTTCGTCCACGGAAGTGTTCTATTCGAGAGTTGGAAGAGCATTGCATATATATATATATATATATATATATATATATATATATATATATATATATATACTAAAGTACAAATCTGTAATTCAATGTACGATGTGTGATGGTTTTTTTTCATAAAAGTGCTCGAAATAAAAACATTCAATGAGGATGAAGCTTTATGGTTAAATAATGGATTCGCTACACAAACTGTGCAGTTAAATCAAACTTTTGATACATAATCTTTTTATTGTAAAAACTAGTAGCTTTATACCGTAGTTTCATCAAATATACTTTTGATCAGATTGAAACTAAGTTTTGAATTATTTTTGGCAAAAAGTTAAAACTTTGCAAATCAGGCTTTTCGTACATATAGACACCATTGGCACCAAATTTGTTTGTTTGTTTATCTATTTCAGCTCAGAGAGTCACACTGAACCAAACTGATTTACAAAATTAGCAAGAAAAACTCAAGTGAATTAAACCCGTACCCAAGCAGTTGATAGTCCAGTACCATGACCATTACGCCAAGCTATCACATGGTGAACATGTGCTTAGAATGTCATCCTAATCGCTAGGACATCATCAGCACGAATCAACAACATACCCTCCTGTCAAACAGTTGTCGTCATTATCATCATCAGAGGCAGCCTTTTAGCGTCCGTCGTTGAACTTGAACAATGCACTAACAGCAGTAAGTTGTAATAATATGTTTTCTCTTTTTAGAGAATGGGAGCATTTTTTTATGTTAGATTCATCTACCACTGTCCGAAACGATTTCAACAAAGCAATACTATTTCATTTAAAATTTGTGAAAATACATAAGAGACTAATGCAAGCAATCACACACACACTCTCATGCATGCTCACACAAGTTTATATATATAACAAATTTGTAGATAGACAAATAGATATAGAAATACAAAACAAAATAAAAACAGAAACACTTGCGAATCGGATAATACCGAGTAGCTAAATGATTACTGACAGAATTCATAAAATAATTTGATGCGCTTTTTAGCATTATATTTAGATGTAGATAAAAAAAACTAAAACAATATGATGAAATGTAAAATGACAAAATTCCAAAATGAAGATCTTATCGGCTTGAAACACGTAAATTTACATGAGAAAATTACATTTTCAAAATCATTAGATATTTGTTTGTTTTTTTCCTGAATTTTTAAGATAAATTTTTAAAATAATTTCCCCTCCCAAATCGGCATTCGTAAGTTACTCGTATTCTCATATACATACACTTATGCTGAAACATAATTGTACAACCTATCCATACATAACAGAAATGACCAGGTCATTTTTGACAGATACTATGCTAAAATATATATATATATATATATATATATATATATATATATATATATATATATATATATATATATGTATATATATATATATATATATATATTACAAATATAAGTATGTATATTTGAAGTTGATATTCATTTATTGATATACATATCAGAATCAAACACGATAAAGCAACGATCCGGTGAGATCTACATATTGCTGTTAGCCAAGATGATATTGGAAGAGATCGGAATAAATGTAAAGAACAATGAGGCGGGAGCACGGGCTAAAAAACATCAATAACGTCGCGCAACGATATTATTAGCAAGAGAAACGTTGCAAATATCTATGACAACGAAGAACAGAATCCGATTTGAAATCAGCTCATCCTGATATGAAAGAGATGGCAAAACATGTTCCGGAAATAAGGTAGAAAAGAAAATAATTTTACTAATATTGTTATAATACATATATATATATATATATATATATATATATATATATATATATATATATATATATATATATATATATATATATGTATATATATATGAGAGCGAAAAGGAAAGTGAGGCGTGGGAAAAAAAAGTCGTTTACCTTGTAGCCTTTTAGAGCTTCTTCCGTATTTCCCGTCGGTATACCTCGCCATGTTATCCGGATACTGGATGCTCCATAGCTGAAAACCTCGATAATTCTCGGATATAAAAGAGGGGCTGAAATATTAAGCAAAAGGACGGGATGAAACTTTAAACAAAAAAAGATGGGCTGAAACATTAACAGCATAGAGGGACAGAAACATCAAGCAAAAAAGAGAGGCTGACACATTAAACAGAATAGTGAGGCTGAAACATTGAGCAAAAAAGACGGGCCGAAATATCAAGCAAAAGATGCAGTTGAAGTGTCAGGTAAAACAGGGGCTGAAGTCTCAAGCAGAATAGAGAGATTGAAACATTCGACATAAAGAGGGAATCTGAAAATCAAACGAAAAGAAGGAGCTAAAACACTAAATAAAAAAGGGGGCTGAAACATTAAGCAAACAAGAGTGGTTGAAACGTTAAGAAAAAGAGGGGCTGAAACAATAAGCTAACAAGAGTGGTTGAAACGTTAAGAAAAAGAAGGGCTGAAACATTAAACAGAGTAGAGAGGCTCAACCATTGACCAAAAAAGTCATATCCCGAATATTAGAAACTGTCAGCCAAAACTGTCTGTGTAAGTTTCTTCGGTTTTTAAGTGATTATGGCTACCTAACTATTTATCTTTCAGTCTATCTATCAATTAGTTTGCGTGCAAGCCACACCGATTTAGAGGACTGAAAATTTAAACATCAATTCAGTATGTCTAGAAAAAAGGTTTTGTTATTTTTGTTTATTGAAATTCCCAACCTAAGTGAGTTGGGGGGCAATTTATAAAGTAAACTTATTCTAAATTGGTCTCATAGTTTGTGTCGGGCAGCATCGATGCTTTTTAGTGATCACCATCGAGCAAAAGACGAGAAAAGTAACTTATTCATTGATCCCCCTTTTTCCAATTTTTTTACATGACATGCTGCCTAAAGACGATGATGACGTGACGGTTTCTATTTAGTGACTAACCCAGCCTGTTTATATTCTATTTAATTGAATGAGATTTCAAACCTTTTGAAAAAAAGATTAAATGTAACAAATTTTTCATCAAGGAGCCTTTATAAAAATATTAGGGTTGATAGTGAAAGAGAGCGGGAAAATGGAAAAATACAAGAACCTTGCCCGAGATCTGAGAAAAATGTGAAATATGAAGGTTAGGATCGTGTGTTTAACAATGGAGTAAGATTAGATGAGTGAGAAGTTTTAGGGAGATTTGAGATCGTCAAGACCACAGCGTTATTGGGATCTGCGAGGATATAATTAAACATGCTAGAGATTTGAAGAGACTCCCTCCTTCTCGAGCTAAAACCAAGGTTGAGGAGAATCTGGATATTATCAATAAACCCATTAGAATAAAGCCCCATAAGCTCAAAAATGCTTCTTTTCTCCAAAAGAACGTTTTTAAAGGGGTGTAGGGGGGTTGTGATGCCAATTTTCATGTGTAGACAAAGTGATATGGCCTGAAGCGCTGGAACGCACAAATCAACAAACAAATAAATAAACACACAAACTCATAAACAAATACAAATACATGCACATATTTCAAAAAAAAAAAGATAAAACCCTTTGCCATATCTGATGGCTACGGTCATTCAATAGTAATTATTCACTCCAAACTTTGCCTTTGTGACAGGGACAATGATAGTAATTGTTTTTCTTACTGTCCTGGTCATCATCGCCAGCCTTTTTGTGTCTGTAGTTGGACGTAAACTTTCTTCACGAGTCGCCAGACCTCCCCATCATGGGCGTTGTGGAGCAAGTACTTTCTGATCTCGTCTAGTTCGTCACCCCATCTTATTCTCTGTTGGCCACAGTTTCGCATATGATCTCTAGGGATCCATGTTGTGAGTCGTGATGTCCAGTGGTTGTCCGACATTCTTGCATATGAACAGCCCATTGTCCCTCGGGATTTCAAATTGATTCTATATATTTGGCTCCTTTTTTTTCTATAATATATCGTACTGTCTTGTGACCTCTCCATGCAATGTTAGACATGATTCACTCCTGTGCATATTGAATGGTTTTCAGTTTGAAAGTCGATCTTTTGGTTAGGTTTTACGTGATTAAAACTTTTTCTAATATACCAGTAATCTAACTGAAAAAAAGTAAATTTCATATTATCACTGTTCTGGTCACAAAAACAAAGTTTGGTGGTAATAATTGACATTTTCTATACTTTTTGACGTATTCCATCAGAAATAACAAAGAAAAAAGTGTTTTTTTTTAATTTATTGTGTAATTCCTCATTTGAGAAATTCAGATGAAAATTATCAAATTATGGACTGGGGAAAATGTTGGAAATTCAAGGGATCCTCAGCTATGATCATCATAAAAGGCAAATAATGCAGCTTTATGCTAACAATAATGATGTTGATAATGGTCAGGGGTCATTTTGAATCGACCCCTGTTCGCCGACGGGGATGGGTCAAAAAGGCTCTATGACAGTAGTTCACTTACTATATTTCTACTAACATTATACAATGACAAATCTGACTAGGTGTTGGAGGGGTCTCTCGAGCAGTCAAATTCCCTGGGCCCTCAAATTTCCAGCTACGCCCTTGTTGATGGTATCGGAAAGTTTTATTTTCAGAAAATATCTGATGATGCTTATCCGACACAGGAATGTGCAAAGTTTGGATTTTTTTTTTCAAGAAAATGGCATTTGAGCGAAATTTTCTTCTCGAAGTCCAGATGAAAGGGATCAATTCCAAATGAATATCTCCAGTATCAAAATTTCTCATCGAAAGGCAATTTTGATTTTTACCGACCAGGAGATTCAAATGGGCGTAGTTGGTAGCAAATCGGACCACATAAGCTAGATTAAATCTGATCAAGACTTCAGAATTCAGATTTGTGTTATCAAACTTGACAAAGGCATGAACCAAACCTTCCCTGCAGAATGAGACGATTCAGTACAAGTTCACTTGGCGATAGACTTTAATCAGCAACAGCATCACCAAACAGCCATTTGAAGTCCATCGTTGGATATAGGCCTTTCTCAAAGTCTACGAAGTGAGTCACGATGTTCAGAGATATCTTGTCTGATATTCTTTCAATATGGCCTGACTGTTGCCATTCAAGTGTGCCAATGTCTTCTTGGATATCTGTGGCGCCTATTCGCTTTCTAGTATATTATGCTATCTTGTGATTTTTCCACGTGATGTTTAGTACGATTTTTACTGAGCACGTTGCAGGGTTCTTAGTTTAAGATAACTAGAATCATTAAAAGATACAACTATAAACAAATTACTGAGAAGTTACTCGAACAAAGGCGACTCCTTCTCTACGGAAAAAAAAATCATTTGTAAGCCTAATGAAAAGTTTAGATAAAATCAGTCTAGGTATTTCAAGAATCGTAAGACAGTACACACATACATATGCACACACAAACAATATTTTTATATGCAAGAATAGAATATGCTTGTCAGAAATGACGGGACAATTTATGTATGCACTAAGGAGTCTAAAGTTATTTCATTACGTAATTCATTTTGAATTTTCCAAGTATCCCAAAGTTTTTTTGAAGTCGTAACTCATCTCGAGCTCTTTTAACCTGGGATCATCAGACACGGGGTCTTCAGAGCTTCTTTAACGTAAAGTCTATTTTTGATAATAAGGTAAATCAACCAATGAGATCATCCCATTTGAGCGCAAACAAACCAACTGAAATACTTGCGTGTAAGCTCATTATATGGCTAGATAATTATTTTTCTTACCTTCTCCTTTGGTCGTAACAGTAATCTGTCCGCTTGGGGGACCAACACCGGCGCTGTTGTAAACTTGAACATAGATGAAATGATCAGAGTCAAAAAAGGCCAGACCGGTGATGAGTCCAGAAGATCTTTGACCAGGGTACGACACTCCAGTTCTCACCGGGTCTGGTTGCCACCTGTTCCACCACGTTATCTGTGAGAAAAAACATTTTCAAGACATTGTTTAAGCGAGAAGCAAAAAAGTACAAAGACTATTTAGCAGAGACAGAAAGAAGGGCAGTTCTGATTAGTCACTCAATAGGAACCCCCATGTGACCAACATCTTTTGGTAGTATGCCATATTGGATGATCAATTGTTAAGTTACTTCTCTCGCCTTTTGTTGGGCTGTGATCACTGAAAAAAGTCCGAATTTTCACAAAACAAGCGTGGACACAATCTAAGGGATCAATTTAACATAAACTTGAATAAAAATTTAAAAAACTGACCCACAACTGCTAAAAATCTATCCAGGTATGGAATTTTTTTAAAGCCAATTCTACTAAACATAATAAGGATTGAATTTTGAATTTTCAGCCTTCTTGAGTCTATACGCGTGATACAAGCATATCCAACTAATCACACAGAACAACTTGAAAACTGAAAGAAACCTATGTAGACAGTTTTGGGGACAGTTTTGGTTGACGGTTACTAAGATGAGAAACAGCAAACATTTTACATAAGAATATCAATATCAGGAGATTCAGGTGGCGCAACGGTTATTAGCACAAAAATGGAACCGGCGAGACAAGTTAAAGCTCCAGCTATGATATCTTGCGTACTCTTTGCAGTGTTTCTTGGGTGAGGTATGAATCCAACTCAGTTCACCAAAGCTGCTTACCATTGTATCTATTATCCTCTCCTTTTACTTGAACAATTTATTTATAATTAACTTCCAGCTTGATTGGCCCATCGAAACTCCACCAAAACCCCGTTAATCGTGTACTGCGCGAACACATTCACAACTCTGTCGGTTGCTTCGACGGGCCTAGGAGCTGGAGATTGGTTAAGATAAACTACCCTAGTAAAGAAAAAGAAAAAGAAAAAGAAAAGACTGACGAAAAAAGGCGACCCCTGTCCCCAACTCCTCAAGATTTTAAAAGAAGTTACCCCCCCTTAAAGCATGCTGCCATCATTGCTTTCAAAGTTTCGATATATTTCAGTTTACCCAGTGTTGCCGGGTCCAGCAATGGATGCTAAAAGGTTGCTGATGACGATGATGATGATGATGATGATGACGACGACGATGATGATGATGATGATGAAACCCAGCGTTGCCAATCTAAATGATTTTCCTCTGTTTTTTTTTGTTTTAGTTTTTTTGTTTGTTTGTTTCATTATCTTCAAAGTTTGGCAGTCACTCACGAATCCGAAAAAAAAAACTTCAAACAGATAAATTACCGAAACTGGACTCGTAAATTTAAAAAGTTAGATTTTTTTAAAACCATCTAAATTGGCAACATTTCATACCTTTAGGTCTAAACGTCTCTCAGTTTAAGTCATCATCATCATCATCAGTCTTTCAAGATCCGTTGACGGATTTCTAAGGATTTGCCACACTTCTCTATCGTGGGCGTCGCGGAGCAAGTTCTTTTTGACAGCCCACAGCCATTAGAGATTTTTAATGGATTTTATGATACCCCTGACTCCTGTCTTCTTCTGGATGTACTGTACTGTCTTGTGGTCTCTCCATGTGAGGCCCAGCATAATTTTTTCATGTGCACGTTCCATGGTTCTCAATTTGCGGATCTGTCTCTTGGTTAGGTTCCATGTTTCAGCTCCATAAGTGACTATTGGGAGGATTCATTGGTTGTACACCCTTTTTAGGATTAATGGGATCTTCTTGAGCTGAAGGCCGTTCTAAAGTCAACAAATGCTACATCGAGTGGCATACTATATTCTGCTGCCTTCTCTTCTAGTTGGATTACTGAATGGGGATAATTGATGGTTGATTAGCCAGCTTGTTCCTGTGGTTGGTTTTTAACTAGCGTTTCAGTTGGTGATCACTTTGGTAAAGAGTTTGCAGACGCAGTCGAGTGGGCTTATTGGCCTGCTGTGGTTGAGGTCTTTCGGTTTCCTTTTTAATATAACAGAATTATGATTGCAGTGCTCCACTCTTCTGGGACTTTACTTTGTTTGAGGCATGAGTTGAAAAGTATGATTAGTTTCTTAGTGATGACTTTTCCAACTTTTTTGAGTAGGCAGATGGAGATGTTAACCGATTCAGGGACCTTTCCTTTCTTTGTTTGATATTCGATTCACTTCCTGTGGAGTAACTTTTGGGAAATCCTCAAATTAATTACTCTCGGCTTGTGTTTCCAGTTCATTTTTCTGACCTTTGTTTGGTCGAATTAAGGTTTTCGTAAAATTCCTGGGCACGTTTGACAATTCGATCTCTATCCGTATTCGTATCTCCCTTTTCCTAGAAAACACTAGTTATTTGCTTTCTTCCTGTACCGAGAGATTTCCCAATAATTTTTAAGCCCTTACTTTTTTCAAGAATGCTTTCAATGACTGCTGTCGTGTATCTTTCATCTTCGTTTCTTTCGGATGGTTTCGTTCAGTTCTGTTGCATCAATTTTCTCTATTGTTAGTGGTGAGGTTCCTGCGTTTTTCAATCAGATTCTTGGTTACTTATAGGAGGCTACTTGTGGTTCGTGTGCTCTTTGACTTGAACACATTGATGTCTTCAATTAAGGAGGTTGTTATACTGTTGCTGAGCTCTTTGATGATCTCTTCTGGCTTGGTGAGGCGTTCATATAAGACCTGCATATCTTTGACGGTGCCGTTCTTGTCAGCGAGAATGTAGTTGGTTTCGTGGTTGGGGTTCTTTCAAGTATGTATCGGCTTTCTTTTTGGAGAACGTGTTCATGATTTTGAACTCTTTTGCTGTTGCGAAATTAACAAGATCTTCAACTCTTTCGCTCCATATTCTGTAACCATACTTGCCAACGCATATTTCATTACCTTGTCCTACTTGGGCGTTGAAGTCTTCCATCGTGATGTTGAAATCATTTTGAGGTCCTTGGAGTATGGAATACAAGTCGTCGTAGAAGTAAACTTGAATGATGCTCAGTATGTACCGCTTTGAGGGCTGTACAACGACACTGGATACATTGTCTGAGATGGCTTTGAATCTTATAACATTGTACTTGAACTTTTTATGAACAAGAAGGTCAACTTGAGTTTGTTCTCCTTTTTCCTTTCCGCAGTTTTATAGAATATGTTTGCTGTTTAGTTCGATTAGTTCTTCATTCCAGCAACGTTAACAGAAGATTTTATTACGAAACGGGCTCAGAAAGGATTAAAAAAAACAACAACAATTGTTTGAATGTGTATCATGATTCAAAGGAACAAGTACGAAATGGTACCCATTTTTCTCCAAAGTTGTGACTAGAGATAAGTCTATAATTCCGGTGTTGGTACAAGATCAAAATCAAGTCATAATATTCAAGATAAACTTAACATTTTCTTTGAGACTTGCAATATGCAATTATTAAGTGGATTTCAAATATTAGAACTTAAAAAACAAGAGCCATAAGTTCAACGATGCGGTCGTAACCCTTATGTCCATATCTGTGATTCCCGATTTCAAAAGGATTCTGAACGGAGAAGCAGCAGAATGGCAAGTTGTGGTTGTGGAAGCAGGGGGAGGATGGTTAACCGCTATTCAAACAATTGGAAAGTTCAAATCAAAATAAGTGTGCAATCTTATCAATAATTTCTTACAGAGTCTTTGTCTATGGCTATTTTATCTGATGAGCGGGCTTATGGGTTTAGATGATATTTTCAGCTAAAAGTTGGAAATAGAAAAATTTAACCATTTTTGTTGGCAGTTTTTGTTAGCAATAACAAACGCAATTTGGCAACACTAAAAAAACAGTTGATAGGTCGTCTATTGAAAGAGTGGTTTTAAATGACGTCACACCCTTAAATGATGTCACATCTCTTAAGACATAACAGCAGCTGGTAAATAAAGCACAAAACCACCTCCTTCCTCTTTCTGTTGTTTAATGCAACTCAGACCAACCGAAAAAACGACCGACCGAAAAGCGTTTAATAGAGATATAGAGACACGAGTTGATGGACTTTAGTTTGGCTGTATGAGAGAATTAGGCTAAAATATTTGACTCACGATGTATCCGAGAATTTTCCCGCGAATTGTCTCCCTTTTGTCGTCCATTGGATTCCACGTGACCATAATGGCTGATTCATTGTAGCCATAACCTGACACACCATTAGGTGCTAGGACAGGCACTGAAATAAGAAAAAGGGCATTATTAATGTTCAAGAATTGATGCTAGCAAATTGTTTCTCTTTCATTGTCCATTTGATTCCACGTGACCATAATGGCTGATCATTGTAACCATAGCCTGACAAGCAAGGACAGGCATTGAAATAAGAGAAATTTCAACGACACTGAGGTTGGGGTCAGTCTCATATTGCATTTGTTGCTTTGAAATTTACTTAAGAAATACCGCGAAAATGATTTTTCTATAAAAAATTATTGTGAATCATTTTACGATAGAAATGCGTTGAAAATGATTCTGCTATAGGAATGCACTAAAAATCATTTTGCAACAAATGCACTGAAAATTATTTCACAATAGAAATGCATTAAAATAATTTTACTATAAAATGCACGAAAAATTTAACGTAAATATTTTACGATAGAAATGCATTGAATATGATTTTACTAGAGAAATGAATTGAAAATTGATTTACTATAGAAATTCGTTGAAAATGTGAAAAATGGGAATTGTCAGTGGTCAGGAATTAAAGCATGCGTTAGTCGCGGAACAATGTTGACAATGCAGTGTAAATGATTTAAAATCGAAATACCTTGAAAATCAGGATTAAAGGAATTGCCACTGGTCAGGAATCAATATAAGCGTTACTGACAGAAGAGGGCTATTATATGTATAATCTAAATGCATTGCTAAAGATTTAAACACGAGGTCAACAATGATTTAAATTCTCTTTGCAAGGACTGTTGGAATGGATGCAAAATCCAAAATGCACAAAAACACGTTTTATTGTTTTCATCTATGTAGTTTAAACAAGGTTTCACGATGAAATGTCTATTTTGAAAAAAGTGCAAATTAGTTTCGAAAGCACTGTACAACTTCTATTAAGCTCTACTCCTTAAATGTAAAAATATTCTTTGGGATTTCTCCAGTTCTTATTTTATACTTACAATCCTCTGCTGAATAAATTGAAACAATCGATGAATTCGGACCGGCTCCTTGGTTGTTGAATGCCTGGACTTTCACCTCGTATTTCGTATAGAATCTTTCTCGTCCGACGAGTGTGTTAAATTCATTGTGATCTCCCTTGAGCTTGGTCTGAAATGAGAAAAGAATGTTACGTAAAAAAAACTATTGGCCTTTTATTTTTAATCCATTAATGATAGATGACGTCATGTTTTGTCTATTCTCCGGGGAATATGATGAATAGCGTGATCGAATTATGCCGACTTGTTTTAAAACCTATGATCCGAACGAAAAGAATGCATAGATGTCATAATGGGGAAGAGGAAACTAGAAAGTACTTTCGCTACAAAGAAATAATTTGTTAATATGCTTGTAAATAAAAAAAGCATGACATGTCAGTTTAGTTATCCGATAGAAGCCGTGATGTACAGTCGTGTCGTGTTGGAGGTGATCAATTAAACAATTGGAAAAAGGGTGACCATTAAACTAGTTATTTCTCTCGCCTTTACGGGCAGTGAAAAAAGTGATAATTTTTAAAAAACCAGCGGACACAAAACAAAGAATTAATTTAACATAAAAGTACATAGCAAATTGACCTTCACTCAACACCTACTTTGGTGGGAGGATTACTCTAAAAAAGTTTTTCTAGACATAATAAGTAGAGAATATTTTTCAGCCCTCTAGCTCCGTAGGTACGTACTGTGTGCTTGATACATACACAGTCAGCTTGCCTACATGACTGCCAGCCAGACAAGCTTAAAAACTGAAGAAAATTTTATTGACAGTTATGATGACAGTTCTGGTTGATTGTTTCTAATTCACGTACTCATTGATTAGAGGCTACGTGGCGTAATTAAAGCGTCGTTGGATTAAGATTGAGATATCAGTTTGGGCAATTTTCCCCTAATATCACGTAAATATCTATTTATACACTTATGATAACTGTCGGCGAAGCGACGGGTTATGGACCAGTTGAACAACCGTAGCCATCAAAGATGAGTTCTATCCTTTTTGTGCGTGTTTTTTGTTTGTGTATTTGTCTGTTTGTTTGTGTGTTTGTGTGTCCGTTTTTGTTGTTTTTTTTTTTCAGTTTGATGAGAATTCAAGCGCTTTTGGCCATACTGTTTGGTCCATAATCGGCATCAGTACCCCACTAGCCTTTTTTTTAATGGTTTTTTTTTGTGGGATTTTTGGGAAAAAATCTATTTATCCTAAATCCTGACGGGCTCATCACTAATATCTAGATTCTCCAGAATCTAGATGCTTCTGGGTGCTTTGTCTTACTCCATTCTAAATGTTTCCAGTGGCAAACAACAGTGATGCCATAAAAAGAATTCGTTGTGACCATAATTATACTTTGATGGAATTTTTTACATGACTTCAGATTTTGACGCTACGGTTGTTCAGTTATTGACTGAGACGGCGAGTTTTGGGGGTTTTTTTTCCCAAATTCCATATTCCGATGGCAGTAATACGAAACGAATAAGTCAACCGTGTTCTAGAACTATTTTTGTTCACTCAAAACTACCTAACTTTCTGCATTCCTTTCTCACCGACTCTGTCACACTTATAGTATCAGTAAGATCCATCAACCAAGCATGTTGTTTGTTGTTGGACACTAATGATAACCGTCAGCGAAGTGACGGGCCGTTGACTAATACTTATGCTAAAACAGTTCTTATATTCAATCAGGTACTGAATTGTAGTGGTCAATTTAGAATCGTGTATCCAATTCCTGGAATCGCCTTTGTGTTGGCCAGAGTTGTATCTCGGCTTGGTGGTCACAAGAGACTAGAATCTTATTTATTCTCAGGAAACGAAAACCAAGTCTCTTGGCTGTTCACCAATGCGCCAAATATCCCCAAATGCCACAAATCTAATTCTGTCCAGCCGCAACAAAGACGAATATCTTTAAAGAAAGATGAATACAAAAAATACACAACTTTTAATTACATAAATAGTTCCTTATTTAAATATAATATAAAATTAACATCTTATCGGTAGATAACCACCTTTAGAACTTTCAAAAAAGTGGTTAATCAAATTTCGATTCGTATGTAAAATCCAAATTTTGATTAAAATAGAAACTGTCACGTAAACAGCAGCATTCAGTGTTTTTTGGTGACCAATAAAAAAAAATTAAAATAAGGGTGATCAATGAACAAATTACTGCTCTTGCTTTTCTCTGGATCACTAAAAAGTCCAAATTAAAAGAAAAATAAACAAAAACCAGCGGGCACAAATTAGGGACTAATTTAGCATAAACGTACATTGCAATTTGACCCCCCCCCCTCAAAAAAACGTTTTAGGGGAATTTAAGATGTTTTAACTAGATAGAATAGGGAGTAAATGTTGAAAATTACAGTCCATTGGTGCCACCAATATGCATTATCCTTACATACATACAGACAGACAGACAGACATAGCCAACCAGGCCAACTAGAGGAGGAAACTATTTTGACAGTTTTGGTTGACGGTTTCTAATTGACAACGGGCAATTTTTTTAGGCGGTTACTCAGTGCATGGATCGTCGGGGAGCCGCAGATGAATTTATCAAGGATGTGTTCGAGGTGAGACGGAGCCAATCCCTCTTCAGGCTGGTTATCCCTCTTTTACCAGAACTGTTTACGCACCATGGTTAGTCGGTCCTACCATTTGCCCTTAGGTAGGGTGAAATAGATGGATTCATGCCTTTCTCGAGGGTATCAGTGAGAAATGAAATCAAACTGACTCGGCTAGAGTTGGGACATCACTTGTCAATTTCTTTCTTAATTCCCTTGACCGTTCAGTCACTCCGTGCCTCCTGGAAATTTAGTGATCAATGTCATGATGACTCAGACGAGAATTTACGACGACTTGGAGCTGTAACGCGGAACCTAACCAAAAGATTGATCCTCAAACTAAGAACCATGCAACCTACACAGGAGATAATCATGTTCAATATCATATGGGGAAATCACAAGACAGCACAATATATTAGAGAAAAAAACAGGAGTCAGAGATATCATAGAATTGGCCGGTCATGCTGCAATAATGTCAGACAACCGTTGGCCATCATGACTCACAATGTCGATCCCCAGAAAAAACTTTGGCGAGCAAAAATATTACCAACATATTAAAATTTCAGTTCTCTAAGTTTATTTTGATATCTTGTAGTTTAGACATTGATCATTCCAAAAAGGAATAGCATGTTAATATCAGATGATGGTCAAGGTATTCGTAATAGTTAAATGAACTAATGAAATTAAACATTAGTTTAAATTCAACACACTGTCTATTTAGAGTTCTATGTCCAAGCTACACCACATTAAAAATTTAGCGCTCTGTCTGTTTCTACATGTTTGGATCAAAGAAAACGAGCCGAAGCTAAACTCAAGTATTAAAAGTTAGCGGTTTATCAGTTCAGCTTGCTCCACTGCGCGTGATTAGATATCAATCACAGTGTTTATGGATTGATAATACCGCCAAGTATTCCTTCGAACGGACGGCAAAGAAAAGGGGGGTTAAATAGTAAAATCAGTAAAAAGTCAATGTTGCCTAATGCTGCTGGCTCTGATCGAAGCAGACATTAACCAATCACAACCCAGCCGTTATTTTCTTTGTCCCTAATCTGCGACTATAAATGCTTTAGAATAATCGATAGTGCCGATCGTATGTTATCGATCTCAGACAATCATTCATTGTTATTGTTAAGACAGAAAGGCAAAAGGGACCATTTCTCTGGCGAATATGACATTTTCAAATTAATAATGGTAATAGCTATAATTGAGTGTTTTTTTCGAGAGAAAATGCAAGTATGTTTGCTTTTACATCGACGCAGCTAATCTATCTCTATTCCTGTGATCTAGTGTTACAATAACTTAACTCTTGCGCTTCAGGCTCGTGAGGAAGACGTAAGGAATGAAGCAAGAAAAGCAAACAAGAAACACTCGGCCGGTAGAGGGTCGGGTTGAGCTTTAGTCAGCAGTTTGTTTGTTCTTTTTCAGTTTTCAATCATGTCTGGCTGGCTATCTATCTATGTACGTGTCGTGTGTACAAGCCACACCGAATAGAGTTCAAGAGCTGAAAATTTGAACATTTACATCTTATGTCTAGAAAAACATTGATTTTGTTTTGTTTTTTTAATTTTTTAATGATCACACGTGAAAGAAGTAATTCAGTCTTTGATGACTCCTTTTTCCAATTTTTTCAATTGATCATCCGCAATATGCTGCCAAAAGACTTTGATCACGTGACGGTTTCCATTGAATGACAAACCAGGCCTTTTTTTTTTCATCTTTAATTCTTATTTGCTTTATATTGCAACTGATATCAGCCTTCATTTCCTATCTGTGCATTCTACTCATTGCCATAGACTCTCAGTCTGAGTAAGTTACGATAATAATTAAGGCTGGAAGAAAATACTAATCTACAATTAATAATAGTTGACAATGCTTCTACAACTAACAAAATATAGATCAGAATAATATTATAAAAAAGAACCCTTGTTATAAAAGAAACATTATGACTTCATACAGCAGATACACTGTATTTTCATATCCTATTTCAACAGGGAATATACAAAAGGGTATTCTCATTTATTACTCAGTTTTTTTCCCTTCTAACTCTTCCTCAAATTCGGATCAACGTGAGGCTGGACAACGAAGATTACGTTAACGTTTTGAGTAATTTTGGGGAGAAAATGGCTTCTTATGTGCCGTTAAATACGGAAATTATTATTTCAAATGGTACTTTGATGTGAATAACAAGAAATTATAGCAAGATTACAACGGAATTTTGGGAAACGAAAAAGAATAAATCAGTCCCACTTTGTGTAATATTTCCGATCGAAAGGAACATTTTCCTTAATTTGCTGATAAGTATTGGCTATGCATCAATTGTAGTGACGACGGATAAAATGAGTTATGGTCGATATTATAGATTACAAGGAGGAAAACATGGTTAATGAAAAGCCGAGGGTTCAAACGAAAAAAGTCGAATAAAGCCCAATAAAGAGACATGGTTCTAAAAGCAATTGGAATTTCTATTAATGTTCAGGAATGAGAATTGTCATGAGAGTTTTTTTCTTCTCCAGGATATTGAAGAATCGACACAAATGGCCACCTCCATATATATATGTGTGTGTGTGTGTGCGTGTGTGTATCATTGAAAAGTGCAGACAATTCATCTGTGTTCATTTATCAAGTAACTTTTTCGAGTTTTCTGTCGTAACTTTTTAATAATGCTTTTTTAAAAGAAGGGATGTTGCCTAAATACGATATATATATATATACATACATATATATATATATATATATATATATATATATATATATATATATATATATATATATATATATCGAAGTTATTCTATAACGAGTCATAAGAATCGATAAAAACAGCATCTCCTATCGAATTCCTCTCTGTATTTTTCTCTATAAGTTGCAACTTGGCGAAAAGCACATAAAAATAACTTAATTATAACAAACGTCAGTGACGTTTTGCAACAGGAAAAATGTTAAATGATTATTGAATATTCTTACAATTTAAAAAATTGCTTCATGTAATAGAGCGTGGAAATGTTCATAATGGAATAGAAAAAGAAAGAGAAAACGAAAGATTAATAAAGTTTGCTTAAAATTATGATACACATCGGATTATGATAACATTTTTGTAAAAAGAAATGTCGGTCTTCAGGTAAAGCAGACTAGCGCAAACGGAACTTTTTTAACGCGAGGCATAACTATATCAGGCCCAAATTGCGTTTGATACACCGGTTCTTGTACGATAACCAAGGTTAAACAACGTCGAGCCTGGTGAGTACCTAGATGGGTGGCCGTCTGGGAATATCAGGTGCCGTGACTAGTTACTGCTATGGTGATTTACAAACGTATTGAGCATTTAATTCCTTTGAAATCCTTCAGCATAGCCGAAAGAGGGGAGGTTGAACATGCACCCAATGCTTTCTCCATACTAAGCGCCCAGAAATGGTAGCTTAATTGCAACGACCGTCAGTCAAGACGAAAATATATATGTATTTATGTGTTCGGAGAGTAATTTCATGTGTTCGTGCTCAGAAAGTAATTACTTATTTTCGTGTTCAAAATATAATGTATTTTCAAAAAAAGAGATTAGAACAAATGCCAGTGAAGTTTAAATTGATATTATTTATCAATAATGTAATCACCGTCATTATCAATGATAGTAGCCCAGCTAGGAGACAAATTTTCGTTTCCTGGTTGAAAAATTCTGTTATTAAAAGAAACATTTTTTTTTTTTTTTTTTTGCTCTTCAGAACTTCTAACCTCCATTAGGTTCAACCTTACTATACACTATAAGAGATACACTGCCAGTTAAAAGGGGTGATAAACTAAACCAAGATGTCGTTTTGCAACATTTAACTCTGGTTTTGTCTTGGTTGGTTGGCTTTTAATTTATAGCAGTGAAATACTTAATTGCTCTCCGAACATCCTAACACACACACATATATATATTTATATACATATATATATATATATATATATATATATATATATATATATATACATATATATATATATATATATATATATATATATATATATATATACATAAATACACACACACACACACACATATATATATATATACACGTGCACCTCCTATATATACATATATATATATATATATATATATATATATATATATATATATATATATATATATATATATATATATATATATATATATATTGGAGGTGCACGTGTGTTCATGTGTGTTTGCATTGGTAATTGGAGGCTGAACAATTCATACAATTATTTTCATTTGAAATATAAAGTTTATTTTGAGCTGAAAAAAGTAATTATTCTCCCATAAAGTTCGGATAATAAGATTGTCGTCATTTCTGTTGACTATTAACATACCTTATATGCCTATGTGTGTACGTGTGTGCACGGATGCGTGTGCATGTGTGTGAATAATAAACATATGTTTTGATTTGTAGACTAATATACACTTATACATGTATATGTATACAGATACGTAGATGCTCATATGTGTATATAAGTATACGTGAAATCCTTGACGATTCCTATATGTATGCGCATGCGCATGTGTGTTTGTGAAATGCAAATGGTAGAAAAAAGGGAGACAGACATATATGAATACGGGATTTGGATAAATTTAGTTTCTTTTTCAAAATATCGCATTCCGAACAATTAATTATCCTCCCTAATAAATCATATTGTATTTGGAAGCTATTTTCCGTTTTATCTCTGATGCAACGAATACTCGGTTTGTTTTGGGCATTTTAACGGGGCTTAACGAGTTGTTTTGATATAAATGAAATAAGTTATATTGAATTTCGATGGCTATATTTCTAACGCAAGTCTTTTCAAATCTGATAAACGTCCTAGGCGAAAAGAAAATCATGAATAAATCAGAAAATGCTGTATAGGAATGTGATAAAAGAATATACCATACAATACATACGGGAGGTAATTTATTGTTTGGTCGAAGGCAATATTATTGAAAGATACTAAATTCAACAAAAGCCTAAAATTGCATTATGAGAGAGAAAGACCAGTGAAAGGAAGAGAGACTAGGCAACATAAATGCAGAATAAAACGGTTCACACTAAATACCTTCATAATTATCACATTTTATCGGATATAAATGATACTATATATATATATATATATATATATATATATATATATAGAGAGAGAGAGAGAGAGACATTGAAGTGTATATATATATATATATATATATATATATATATATATATATATATATATATATATATATAGACATTGAAGTGTCCATACTTACTACCATGACCTCCCAGGGATCCTCTTTCTTGATTTCCATTTTTGCCTCCAAAGTAAAACATCTGATGCTAAATTTGTTCTCTACAGAAACCTTTTAACCACTAAGAGATACACTCGCTTCTGAAGATGAGTACCCCTTCTAAAACATCTATAGCACACTAATTATCTAATTAATGAATTATTAATTTGCATATAAAGTCTCCATATACTTTTACTCCCGAATCTGTTACATTCCCTATTGTTCTCACGCACACACACACACACACGTATATATATATATATATATATATATATATATATATATATATATATATATATATATATATATATATAAGTAGTTGAACAATTTATGTCCGACAAAATGTAATAATCATGGAAACGTTTTATTCGGCACCAATGTTACTCCGTAGTAAATCAAGAATTGAGAAATGAGCGTCGAACCTTTGTTCACCTAATAGTTGCCTTTACGCAGCTCTGCTCAGTTAACGACATCCTTGACAGGACCAGAGTCTGAGAAGCGCACATATCACTCATCTTTCCATGCCACGATCTTAGGCATAGATATTTAGATAGTTAGATATACTTATGAACACTAAATCATATATATATATATATATATATAGAGAGAGAGAGAGGGACTGACACACTGACCGAGAGACAGACGAAGACAGACGAAGACGGACAGTGAAAGACAGGCATATATATATGTCATGTCACTGAATATATATATAACTCTCTCTTTCCCACTCTGCACATAATATGTGAGTCCATAAATGTATATATATATATATATATATATATATATATATATATATATATATATATATATATATATGTACTTACATATTATGTGCAGAGTGGGTAAGAGAGAGTTATGTATATATGTATACACATATACATATATATATGTATATATATATATATATATATATATATATATATGTGTGTGTGTGTGTGTGTGTGTGTGTGTATGTATACATATATATATATGTATATATATATATGTGTGTATATATATATATATATATATATATATATATATATATATACATTTATGTACTTACATATTATGTGCAGAGTGGGTAAGAGAGAGTTATGTATATATATATACATATATATATGTATATATATATATATATATATATATATATATATGTGTGTGTGTGTGTGTGTGTGTATGTATACATATATATATATGTATATATATATATGTGTGTATATATATATATATATATTTATGAACTCACATATTATGTGCAGAGTGGGAAAGAGAGAGTTATATATATATTCAATGACATGACACAAATAGCCTTTTGTCAACCGTTACCAGCATCCAAAGACTCGACCAAGCTGTGAAATATGTAGGACTTGATTATAAAAGTACACATTTTTGTGTATAGTCTATAAATAAGAACGCTTCTATATGTTCCTTTTATGACCATAGATATGTGAACAATTTTAAATGAGCCCAGATGTTTGCGAATATCACAAGTCAGATTCTTTATTATATGCATGACTGCACGTCATAATTGCCAGACTCTTAAACAAAAACAGCCACAAAAAACGTCTGTCAAAACATAGGTTTCCTTTGTTTTCAAGTGAGTCTGTCTCATATATACGTACTGACCGCACCAACGGCGACACAGGACCGAAAGTCTCAATATCTTCTCATTATTATGTCTAGAGAAACGGGTTTCTTCATTTATCAAAATAACGACCAAAACAGTCTTTTTTTAGTGTGGGTTCAATTTGCAATGTGAGTTTATGCTAAACTGACCTTTAGTTTGTGCCCAGCTGCATTCGCGCTTGTTTTGCTGTGGTTGTTATTGTTGTTGTTTTCATTCAGTTGTTTTAGAGATCCAACAAAAGGTACTTATTCGTTGATCACCATTTTACCCACAACACGGCATGCTGCCAAAAGACGTTGATCACGTGACGATTCCTAATTAGTGACTAACCTGTCATTATATCAAAACAAATATTGTGTGGGAATTTTGTGGGGTGACTCTTATAATCTCATAATCACTATTGATCTGTCACATTAATGAAATTTGCAATATACACGTCTGGTTAGTCACTCAATAGAAACTGTCACATGACCAACGTCTTTTGGCAGCATGTTGTGTTGAGGCGAATCAATTAAAAATTAAAAAGTGGGCGATCAATCAATAAATTACTCCTGCGTTACAACAGAGTTGCGATTGAATTTAGCCAAGTTGGAGATCTAGCTATTCGGGAGCTACTTCTAGCTATTTTCCAGCTAGATTAATATTTTAGGCCCACCATTTACGTGTATCATAACGCGAACCGCTCCACAACGAACTGCGTTATAACAGGGGAGGCCTGTAATTATTTAAGGCACCGATCGTAGAGTAATGGTCAGCAAATCGGTATTACAGATCATTCCTAGTGTAGTGAGTTCGATTCTCACTCAGTTCCTTACTATTGCCACTCTATTTCACACAATGCGAAACAGATTGAATATCTACTTACAAATTGCCATGGGTCGGTAAAGCTCTCCCTCCAGTAAACATTGTAACCAATTCCTTTACTACCTTGGTCAGCAAGGGACAAGGCCTGAAATGCAAAATAAGAATGATGAATTAACCTTTAAATTCATACCAAAACAATTGAGTGTCAATAAGAGAGACAACTTGTGATAAAACATATCTCCCTTCTACTATCAACTGATTTTTAAAACTTTGATTTCAAGAAGATTTCCCCCAGTTGTAATTCTATTTATTGAAGACTTGCGCTAACGTTCACAAGCGGTTCATGACTTCAAGAGTCAAATACAGATTTCCCCGTTTTCTGAAAACTCGCTTTACGAAACTTTTTCATGTCGGAGTTTGGGATAGGTAAGAGATACAGGAGACCGAGGTTTACGGGTTAGAAGTCACAGAGAGAATCAAAATGTTGGCAATGAAAAAGTCACAAAAAGAAAGTTGCATTTAATTCATAGCAATAGAATAAGTATTATTTCAATAGGTAAATGTGCCCCCACCTCAACCAACACATGCTGTGAAGGTTTTCTCTTTATATTCGTAGAAATAAAATAATATATGATGTCTATTTAGCACGGCTGTAACAAGGGAAAGGGTGGGGAACAGATAACCGAATGGGGGTGGGGCAAGGGTATCAAAACAAAATGCAGCTGGGCGTTTCAAAATTCCTTGCATTTTAGCCGCCCGAGATGATAAAATATATCATTTTCAGCAGTCTGATATTTGCATAAATGCATATAATTATCTGGTTTTCAAGCAACGTGTCAGAAACGCTGCAATTTTTGGTGTAATTCAGCCGTAAGAATGGCTATAATTGCATAATTCATTTTTAAATGGTTTGTTATTACTTTCATATTTTGTCTTATTTTTGTGCTCTTTTTCTATCTGCAAAAAGCTCGGGGGAGTGGGATCAGCCCCCTTAGCCCACCGCTCATTACAGCCCTATTAAGACAAAGATTTTATGCAATAATTTTTTTCTGCTTTTTCGGAATACATCCAATGATTTATCACGAGATCAATGACTTTCTCTTTGCGACTTATTTCCTACTGCCTAAGTATTTTCGAATCTTCAAGACACCATCATATGACTGGCCTCCCTTTAGTAAAATTAGATTCGAAATGATCTAATGACGATAGTTACTATTACTTGTTCAAAATAGTTATTACTCAAAGTTTATTTTCCTTGCTTTATTACTTTAAATTTATCAATGCATGTTTTCATCTCCAAAGGAGAGAGAGAATGATTAAATTGTGCTTTTACCGTCCATGTTATCTTCAAGGTTCCGACAGAGCCTCCCCCACCACCGACCTGTTCAGGAACTTTTGCTGGCGGTGCGTCAGCCACTGCGTAGTATACTGAGAACAAAAAAAGGAGAAATTTGAAGAACTTCGTCGCCCACTCAGTCATCAACACACAACAATCAGTGAATAAAATCTATTTGAAAAAATAAACGACGTACCTCTAAATATATGAAATTGTTGTCTTCGGCTCTCTGTGAGTTTGTGCTATTATTAGCAAAACTGAAGGCATATTCGGAATTGACGTGATTCAAATTACCTACAGCATATTAAGTTCGAGTCTCACCGATCTGTTCTGTTTAGTCACTTTCATAGTTAAACGGTGTGAGTAAAGTTATAATAAAAATCAACTAAAAAGTTAGAATTAAAGAAAATACCAGTCAAAACAATGATAATAGTATTGTTATTGATGATGATGATGATGATGATACTAATCCGTTGGCAATTCACCAGCTAATAAAGAATAAATAAAGACAATATTAAAGCTTCCTCGTTTTGAAACTTTTCCCATTGCAAACCTTCGTCGTCGTTCACATCAAAAGGGAACAGTCAGTTGCCAAGTTTCAACCCCCGGGGGAGGGGAGAAGAGCCTCGTTTGATTCTCGAACTTTTCTTCAAGAGTTGATTATTCACAGCTGAATTGACAAGCTAGATATATTTCCTGTCCCATCGGGAATTGAAACCCAGACCTCAGGCCTAAAAGCCCGTTTCTTCCTCCCATTTGAATTTCTACGCTAATCCCGAATGTATTTGGGTTGTGACACATGAAATGTTTTTTTTCCAACTTTAATGTGAAGGATGAACAGAAAAAGGTAAACACCTAATCTAAATATGACCCATATGAATCCATAACGTTTTCCCTTGCTACTCTCAATTGACAAAAAGCCATCTATATAGAATTATCCGGTAAAGGCACAAATTATGGCTTCTCTATCATTGAGGCTTTCATCACGGATATAAAGTTCAAAATACTCGGAAATCCGTGGTAATCTGTGGAACTTGTCATCACAGTCAAAAATTTAACGACCATAGCGTCAAAATTTGTAGTCTTGTAAAAAAAAATTGGAGAATAAATTTGGTCAAAATAAATTCTACTTGGCGTTTCCCACTGGAAAACATCTAAAATAAAGTAAACAAAATACATTTACATTCTAGGGGATCTTAATGTTATTACTAAATCCGTCTGAAAAGATCCTTCCTGAAAATAAAAATAAAAATGGGTCTTGTGGAGTACCGATGCTAATTTTTCAAGTCTGTGGAAAAACTGTATGGCCAGGAGCGCCGGAACGCAGAAAAAAACACACACGAACACATGCACATTTAAAAAGGGGCATAACCCATCTCTATCTTCATTGATTACAGTCGTTCAAACAATTATTCCTTAACTAGTTTGCCCCTTGCCGTAAAAAGATGACGGTTATAATTGAGTAATTTGGCGATTGAATCGTACTTATAAAATATCAAAAACAATCATGTGTTTCATTCTCTTGTTTTCCATCAATATTTCGAGGCAAAATTTAAAGGCGAAATTAAATAAAGCTGCAATTTATCAAGTTTAAATCGAACGTGTCCCCATTCGGTAAATCACTGATTTGGGATTCTACTAGCAGTGATTCCTTCGCAAAAAGCAACCCGATTTTGCCGGCCATTGAGCCAGGTATCATCACTCGACATGCTAAGGGCGGAAGATGGCCCAAGTTCGCTCACTGATCGGGAGATACAAGTTTATACTCGTTGCAACCGAGACGTCTGGCTTGATCGGCCCCAAAGCATTGAAGCTCATCTGCTGAATATTTTCCAAACCGTTCAACGCTACGACGAACAGTGTGAGACAGCTAGCGTGTGTCTGAGGTAG
This sequence comes from Thysanoteuthis rhombus, assembly GCA_963457665.1. Lineage (NCBI taxonomy): Eukaryota > Metazoa > Mollusca > Cephalopoda > Oegopsida > Thysanoteuthidae > Thysanoteuthis > Thysanoteuthis major. The sequence continues at coordinate 38,774,691 of OY735233.1, read as the reverse complement.
TCGTCCGGGACAATTCGTTCTCCGTAATGACTGTGAGATCGGACAGAGTTGTCCATTTTAAAACTTGCATAGTTCTTGCTTCTGCTCATATGCAATCTAAAAGCAGCCAAGTAATTTCAGAGGATAAAAATTCAGAGCTGTACAGATTCATCAAGTTCATAAAATTCTCTTTCTAATCAGTCACGTCACCTGACGTCATTAATGACGTAAACGTGACAGAAAATATGTGCACTTCAGTAATTATTGTATGTTTGGATTATTTTATTTGCCGAATCTTATATGCGAGAATAATTATAGTATCTTAGTCGTCAGCACCCCATATTACAATAATAATGTTCTTGGGATAAGAATAAAACTGGTTTTACCTGAAGGTTCACTTTCCGGTCCCAATCCGTAAATATTTTCGGCCCTTATTTTGAACGAATACAGCAAACCAGGTCGGAGATCCTCAACCAGGAAGGCCTTTTGTCCAGTGCCATATTGTAAGGTACTTTCTGCTGGGACATCTGGAAAGTAATTTGTTGTACTCAATGCATCAATTTGTACGCGAATTCTTTTCTTCGTACATACCTACGTATTTAAGGTGTGTGCAATGTCATCAAAATCATATTGCTCTTTAGGTTCATACCAAAACAATAATTAATCAAGAAGTATGGTTTAGCCAACGTTCGCATAATAGTAAATAAACAAACCTAATATCCAAGCAATGATTATTAAAGGATTACATTTAAGCAAATAAATCGCGTAATAATAAATCAAGTCTCTTGATATCCACCGAATGATAAAGAACATACCCAAGCGAATAAATCGCGTAATGATGATCAAATTCCCTGATATCCAACGATCGATAAATAAACATATTTAAGCGAACGAATTACATAATGATAAATCGAATTACTTCATATCCAACGATTATAAAATTAACATATTTAAACTAACAAATTGCATAATGATAAATCAATTTATTTGATATTCGACGATCAATAAAAGAACATATTTAAACGAACACATTGCCAAATAGCAGGACAATTTACCTAATTATCTAAAAGCAGTGAGTAATCAAGAAATATATTCAAGCAAACTCATCGCGTAATAGCAAACAGCTTAATATCCAAGCAATGATTAATAAATCTCGTTGATTCAAACATGTTGTTCGTGTTTTATTCTTAGTTTTAATGCTAAACATCAAAATTATGATTTGGCAAGAAAAATAATTTCAAACAATTTTCCGTCATTAAAAAAATTGTTTAATTGTAACGATTCATGGCAATGCTTAATTAAAGCCCACATTGATGCTAAAGACAATTAAATAGAAAGTCAATTCTTGTCGAGATGCAGTTGACCTAAGAAGCATCAATTTGAAATTACATATTTTTTTAGATCTGAAAACGAAGGTAAAAGCTGTCGGTAACTGAAAGCGAAAGTAAGACATTTTAACCAATTGAGCACCTTAATAGGTTAATCTTGAAAGGTTTAAAAGATTCAGTATACAGGACAACTGATTTTACAGTTCTCAGGACAGGTATATTTCGCTGCCGCAGGTACCATGTGACGTAATGTTGTACGATGTTGGAAAAGGAGAGTAAACTCCCTTCGCTGTAGGAGATGATATGAAAGGCAAAAATTCAATCTGGCATCTCCACGACTCCCAGACTGATCATGTAACATTTTTTTGATCCGTTAGCATCTCTAACATCGATTACCGTCACAGACTGACATACCAAAGTGTTAGTTACGTCCCTTCCTTAGCTTTGCCAATTTAGATGTATTTTATCTAAGTTTAGATATTTTTGATTGCGTCTAGATGTCAGGAATTGCTGTTGAGATTATTTTCGATAAAATTAGTAATATCCTTATTTGATCGATATTTATACAATAAATACTATTTTCAATAGATCAAATGATGTTTTAATGAAATAAATGTTGAAGATTTAAGCCACCTTCGATTCAATATTGATATATATTATAAATCGTAGATTCTCGGTATATATCTGGAGAATGTTTCTGTGTGTTTTATACTCAGTTTTAGATGTAAGTTGGCAATCTTGCCCTTGCTAGATCTTCACACAAGAAAAAAACTTGCGCATCTATGGCCTAACTCTCACGCTAGTTTTGATACAGTACCTCGTAATAGGACTTCGTGGACGGGGCGGTGATGAGTTGCTGCAAGGATTGTGTAGAATTGAATGGGTGCCCCATTGTTGTTACCGTCAGTCCAGTGAAGTCGATAAGCCCTCTTATCATTCAGGACTGGTTCTGCGTAAACACCAGCTGTCGGGTTAGGAGGCCCTGAAGGAAGAAAGAACGAATAAACAATTAGATGAATCTGAGTAAGTGAGACGAATGCAGTTCTTGTTAGTCATTCTATAGAAGACAATCCCGTGGCAACCTTTCGACAGCATGTCGTGTTAGGAGTGATCAATTAAAAGATTGCTGAAAAAGAATGGATGAATAAGTTACTTTCGAATGTTTAAAGAACAAGCTTGAACAATACTGGACTCAAACTAAGGAACTAAATTAGCATAAACTTACATGGGAATTTGAACCTCAATATATATATATATATATTAAATCCATTTTGGAGGGGGGGGTAAAATAACGTAAAGTTTTTTTTCCGAGACATGAGGAGTAAATGTTAGAATTTTCAGCCCTCTAGCTCAATTGGTGCAGCATTGTAAATTCAACTCAACACTAAAAACCTATTAGGGGGCATTTGAAAAAAGCAACAACAGCAAAACCGTTTTCTCTGGACATTATAAGGAGTAAATTCTTAAATTGTCAGCCCTCTACCTTCATTGGTGTACGCGCGACACATAGATAGATAGATAGATAGATAGATAGATAGATAGATAGATAGATAGCCAGTCAGACTCACTTGAAAACGGTAGAAACCTATGTTAGTATTTTCGGTGACCGTTTTAATTCAGTTTCTAACAGAGCAGTGATACTCAAACTTTATTGTATGATGACACAAAATATAATTGACTCACGCGGCACACCCACTATATAAATGAAATGAATCAGTCATAAAACATTCCATTACTTAATAAACAAAACTTTATATCAACGAATTGATATACGTACTCATAGCTCTTTTCTCCTTTACGTCGCCAAGAGGTTGAGACATCATGAAAATCTACTAATGAAACCCCTTGATATGCAACTCTGTGCCGGAAACAGGGCAGACATAATACTCGCACTGGGCATATTCGAGGCTCAAAATACATGATTGCGTATTTGAACAAATTTGCAATGCACTCTTGGGAGATAGTTGCGGCACATCATTGTACTATAACACACAGTTTGAGAACCGCTTGTGTACAGATTGAGAGAGTGATTGAGACGGACAGAGAATGGAACCTTTATCATTGAATAAAATAAAAACTTCCCCAGTCTGGAAACTATGATTTTCAAATGTACTCAACAACTAATATGAATATAAATATAAATATATATAGTGTCATCCGTACAATTTCGTTGTATTACAACTCTTCGGTGTGGCTATAGACTTTCCATTATCCCATCCAGTACCATCAGGCAGGATTGAAACCTTCGATTTAGACCCGGAGGCTGATATCTTACCTCAGGACTACGGAACTACACGGTCAGTAAGGCTGAATTTCAGCAATATATATTCATTATAGGTTAAATTCCCCATCTATCAGAGTGCTCTATTCCCATGGGAGAGCATTGCATAAGCTTTCAATGGACGAGTTACCTCACTTAAAAAGTGCTCAACCCTGAATAGAGGAGCGTTAATTATATATATATATATATATATATATATATATATATATATATATATATATATATATATTCAAGCCACTGGAGAAATTCAATTGAGCGTTCGTTGCCCGTTCTTGGTGTCAACAGAACGAGCGAACAGCCAACACCGAGTTTATTTGGTTGTAACTCAAATCCAATGTTTCAAATATATTGGTGATCAAAGATACACTTAGTCATTATTATTTACTTCGCTCTCGATAACTTTATTCCATCAACAAGTCTTCCAATACCAGATTTTGATCTAAAATGAGTCTAGTTAGTCCGACCAAGGCCTGGAGAGTATATAGGATGGATCATTTTTGGGCCCAATTGAATACCTCTATGAGAATGCCTCTATTTAACTCTTTGGTTAAGTGCGACGCTACGTTGAAGCGGCTACCTCATCGGTCAGAGGTTCGATTCCAGGAGCAGTACCGTTTTTCTTTAATTATTTTATTTACATTGTGTGGGCCGAGTGGCTCATTCTCTGTGTAATAACGGAAGGTCATTTCGAATAGTCTCAAACAATATAACGAATCGAATAGTCTCAAATGATATAACGATATCTATCTCTAATAATAATATCAATGATTTATATATATATATATATATATATATATATATATATATATATATATATATATATATATATATATATATATATATATATATATATATATATATATATATATATATATATATATATATATATATATATATATATATATATATATATATATGTGAGAGAGAGAGAGAGAGAGAGAGAGAGAGAGAGAGAGAGAGAGAGAGAGAGATAGATAAGTATGTATGAACTTACTTAAATATGGAAAGATGTGAATAGATATGAGCAGACTGTGATAGATACAAACCAACTCAAATTCATTTTATCCGAAAGTAATCTATATGGGAGTGTACCTATCACGATGTTATCAGAACCAACATATAATGATATAGGCGAGGGTGGTTAGGCCTGTAGACTTTAACGCTTTCCATGCATAAAAGGAGGAACACTGAAAGCGTTCAGAGCACCATAGATACATGAGTGGGTATGAATCATTTCTAAACTCGGTAGAAGTGAAATCTCTGCCTTTTCATTCATATCTGTCTCAGTATATTTATCATTATCATTATTATCAGCCTGTTAGCGTCAGTCGTTAGACATAGATTTTTCCCAAGATTTGTCAGACCTCTCTACTATGGGCGTCGCGGAGTCAGTACTTTCTGAATTTATCTAGCTCATCACACCGTCTTATTTTCTGTCAGCTACAGTTTCACGTATGATCTTTTTGAATCCACAAGTCGTGATGTCATTGCTACTTAATTTTTCGAACAGTTTCTATGATGTCTCGGACTCCTGTCTTCTCTCTGATATACTGTGTTGTCTTATGATCTCTCAATGTGAGGTTGAACGAGATTCTCTCATATGCATGTTGCATGGTTTACAATTTGAGGGTCAATCTCTTGTTTAGGTTCCATGTTTCGGCTCCATAGATGACTATCGGTAGGATACATTGGCTGCTTACCCTTCTTATCCGTCTCAATCAGCGTGTTAGTTTGTTATTGATTTTTTTTCTTGTCTTTTTCATTTAATTACTAGTGCACTCGTTCGGTGAAAAATAGTCTATGGAACTGATATTTGTTAAGTCCTTGCTATACCAACTGCAAAAAGGAAATGTATGAGACAAAAAAAATGTCAGTCGTCAATGAACGAAATTTATATTAGAGTACTGGTATACATATACATCATTCTTTTTTCTTTTACTTTAAGATATTACTGACAGAGAATGCATGTACTAATACAGTGTTATAGTAAATTAAACAGTCAGTTGGAAAGCAGAAAGAAAACCTTGGAGTCAATTTACGAATGATATGCAGGGCAGCCTCGGTTAAGTAGAAACGAATCATTTCTAGATGCGGAGGTCTCGGTCTTTTCATCTACTATATCCATCTGGGTATGTTCATTTGTTTCAATCTGAGTGTGTTCATTTATTCATTTATCTATTGCCAAGTCAGTGTGAAAGTTGAAAAGAAAAAACTGGGTACGAACTTACCGATGACATCCAGCACGGCTTCAGCAACTGCAAAGTCAACCGGGGTTTGCAAGACGCACTTGTAACGGCCGGTGTGTTTCAGTTGAGCCGAACGAATATAAAGCCCCATTTGTCCCAAATTGGAAGTTCCCTGCAAAGAAAAGCGAAAAATGGCGATTAAGTCTTCGTTAATTAACAAAAACCGTTTGTATGATATAAAACTGATGTTTTTAATATGTATTTTTACAAACACATTGCAGCAACAAACTTCTGCCACTGTCTTTTTCCTCGCACATACATACACATATAATATTGGATGAATTTATTTTTCACATAGAAAACTAAACATTAGTTATAATTTTTTTGAATGAACTTTTCACATGCTGTCAATGTATATACACATTTCAAAGACCTTTAAAAACTATGAATTCTTATAACAACTCATGTTCTTTATTAAATAAATGTGTTGTTCAAAGTAAAAGACCCGACTAAGCTGGCAGCTGGGGGCAACCCCTAGACATCTCTTTCGTTTCACTACTATCCTTTCGAATAAGAGAGGGTGCAACTCCTTTCCCAAATTTTCCACCCTGTCAGACAGCTTAGGGTGTATACACTTAGCTGCTGGGTGCATGGGAAATTTGTCGCGATGAAGTGTTTTCTACACTCTTTGAATGCTTTTTTTTATGATATACATTTGTATAAATATATGAATGTTTAAATGTATAAATAAACACAAACATACACGCACATGCACACACACACATACTATATATATATATATATATATATATATATATATATATATATATATATATATATATATATATATATATGTATGTATGTATATGTGTGTGTGTGTGTGTGTATGTATGTATGTATGTATGTCAAAGGGGTTGTTTCCCTTGTATTTACAAATATATGACACTAGCAAAAAAGTTGTCTCCCTTACATTTTCGGGAGATGGGAGGGGAGAAAGCGTTTGATAAATAAAAAGTAGCCTTCACCCTACACCCTTTTACATTCCCGACAAGTTGACCGAAAGACAACAAGGCAATTCTTCAACATTTATTTTTTTTCTTGGAATAATCTTTCAGGGTTTTCGAGATTTTTCAAAGTTTTCTACAAAAAGTGGTGTAGAAAACAAGATGGTCAACAGAAGTTCTTAACCCGGAGTATCCATATCCCCTGGGGGTATGCGAAGCAAATTCTTGGGGTATGAGACTTGATGGGAGGAAATTTAAAAAAAAACATTTTTATAATGAAATACGCATACTTGCTGTTTATATGGAATCTATGTACTTGGAAATTTCGGTGATTTTGGAGTATATATTTATTTATCTTACGCTTTTTTCAAAGAATGGTTATTGGGGTTATTATTTCGATGGTCGAGTGAAGGGTGTACGAGGTCATAATGGATAGTGCGCTTGAGGTATGGGATCGGTAGATGGTTGGGAACCCCCGGTCTAGTACAGGAACCACCAACTTTTTTATCCCTTTCGACTGGATTGCGTATTAATAAGTGAGTAGCGGACCTGGCAAATGTCATATAAGATTTGGATGAAAATTCGAAGCACTATCGTATTCCCTTGGTTTGGATCGAAATACGTCTTTTATAGCATTTAGTTGAAGTCAATGTAATATCAGTTTTTGATACGTCAACGAAACCATTTTTTTTAAGATGACAAAAAACAGAACTTCTTATAAATTTTATCTGCTGTCTTTATAATGTCAAAATATCACTACTAATCTAAAAAAAGAAAATTTTAAAAAATATATGAATAAACACTCTAATAAATGGATGCCCCCGGGCACATTTGGCTGAACGGTCTACCCTGCAGATCGAATGAAGTGAGGTGGGGGCCTCATTTTGAGATTCTGACTGTGTTTCCGGATGCGACAGACACCTGAAGAAACCTGAAGGCTACAGCGGCCTAAACGTTTGAAACATATGAACAAACTTGGACAAAAGTCCGAATACACTTATATTTGATCTATACAAATAAATGCTGCAAAATTCAACGTGACAGTCAGCAAAATCGTAGGGTGAATAGTTTATTGGGGACCTAACTCTTCGCGAATGATGACAAATTATGTAATCTACCGGCAATAAGAAGTTAAGGAAACGCAGGTGTTTAATTCTCCTTTTGAGGACGCGGAAAGCCTTCTCACGTCCAAACCTCACGTCAAAATTCTAACCTCTCGCCTCAATGCACTTATGAATTATTAGTTACTTGCAAAGTCAGTACGAACGACTTGCGTGATCCGGGTACAAAGTTAATCTCCAATGTCAGAAAGCCGATGCCACCCGATCGAACATCCCCGCTTGGTGACGTCATAACACTCATGTGAGAAATAGTTACCATCCTTTCACCTCTTCGAATTTGAAACGAGTTCCTTCGTCCCCCATCTCCGGTCGCCCCCGACCTAATACGGTAGCCATACTTGACATTCTGGGGTCAAGTCAGCTGGTTTCTTATCAAAATTTCATTGCCTGACGCAAGACCAAAATCTTCTGGGGATGAGCTTGCGACTGCTTGGTCCCATTTTGGTGATCGAAGTGTCTCAATAATTCAGTGCCTTCCATACCAAAAGTCTGTTAAGTGGCAGTATTGTTGTCTGCGATCGGATTAATTCTCAGCTGGCCAAGGAATTCTAATGACGCTTTCCTTTCATTATGATCTTGAGGAAACCGTTCACTTTTGATAGATAGATAGATAGATAGATAGATAGATAGATAGATATGAACAGATTGAAATGGTTGGATAGATAGATAGATAGATAGATAGATAGATAGATAGATAGATAGATAGATATGAACAGATTGAGATGGTTGGATAGATAGATAGATAGATAGATAGATATGAACACTGAAGTGGTTGGATAGATAATTATGAACAGACTGAAATAGATAGATAGATAGATAGATAGATAGATAGATAGATATGAACAGATTGAAATGGTTGGATAGATAGATAGATAGATAGATAGATAGATAGATATGAACACTGAAGTGGTTAGATAGATAATTATGAACAGACTGAAATAGTTAGTTAGATAGATAGATAGATAGATAGATAGATAGATATGAAGAGTTTGAGATATCTTGATCGATCGATAAGAGGAAATAGACAAACCGGCGTATAGTATTGATCCTTGTCGATATCAATCAGTTTTCCGTTAAAGAACCAATTGTAGACATGATCCATGAATTTCGGCACTGATCCATGGCAGTAAAGAAAGGCCGTTTCATTCACTAAGACTTTAGTGTTTCTTGGTCCGTGGGTTATGGAACTGTGTGCTGCACAAAAAGGAAACAATCATGTTTTAAGGCTTACTTATAAATGTTACGTTGAATCGGCGAAATTGACTGAGTGGTGATGACGAAATTTCATTTTTTTCCTTTTCGGAACAAGTTTGATTTCACTTTGATTACATAAACTTTTGATTTGAAAAAAAATGGTTGTTTTATATCTTTGTTTTGATTAAATGAACTTTAGATCGAATTGAAACTACGTATTTATATATTTTTGTTAAAAAATAATTTGAAATTTCGTCAATTTGGCAATTTCGGCGATTCGGTATAACATATATAGATACTATCAAGTGTTGAAACGTCACACACACATCTTCAATTGGAATACTGTACACACACATATATATATATATATATATATATATATATATATATATATATATATATATATATATATATATATGCTAAATGATTCTAAGATAGTTACCAAAACTGATGCTGATATGATGAAATCATGTCTAGACGTTTCGTCGACGAACGTTTCATCTACGCAAAAAAGATGTTTCGTCGAGAACCTTTTCATCGATCTTTTTTTATTTTTTTTTATCATCTTCCAGCCGATAGAATTAGGGTACCCAGCCTGAATTGCGCTAAAAAGCAACTACTTATGTTCCATATTGAAAAGAGATCGTGTGTTGATTCAAAGTAAATTCTATGCATTTTTTTTGTATTCTCGGCTCTACTTTCGGATCTGTACATTTATTGTCTCGGAATATTTACAGATTTATCTCGGAAATAAAGGAATTAAACCTAATCGTATGTTGACATATTAAAAAAAAATGATTTGATTCGATTTTTAAACTAGACAAATGACTTGTCCGAAGGGACAGAGTTTCTGTTAGTTTTACGTAAACATACTACGGCAAAAACGAATTATTGTACTGTATACACATACATCATATTACAGTTTGTAATGTTCAAAGACTACAACAAACTTTCTCTCATTGCAATTGAAAACGATGTTCTCAAGAACTCACAATGTTTAGAGATATTTGTTTCAAAGAAATAATGCAAAGCAATGTTTTTAATTTGTATCGATATTGGCCTTTAAAGAAATCATTTTTCATTTCGAAAATATCACTGGGGGTCCCACAGTAGTGCCTGTAGCGTAGGGATCCACAAAATCCTTATCCGTCTCTACATCAAATAGAAAATCCTTCACTTACACACGACTTTAACTTCTCCTGAACTGGACGATTCCCCCTGTGGATTTCTCGCGATGCATGTGTAAATTCCACCGTCACCAGATTCAACATCTTCCAAAATGAGATTCCCATTTGACAATATAGTGGCTCTGGGATCAGTTGCCGGTGTGATCAAACGGCCATCTTTGGTCCAGTTGAATGTTGGAAAGGGAGCAGCTTCCGGTTGACAAAACAGCGTAATGGAACCTCCTAAACAAGCGAACTGCTCAGCGGTTACGGGATTTTTGGCAAAGCTCGGCTTGAAGGCTGAAAATTCCAGAGAATGGATTTAAAAAATCGTACACGAGAATTTGATACACCTTTTCAATCATTCTTGGTACCGAACAGTTTCGCGCTGGAGATTAGTCAAGTGAAAATAATTTCAAACTAAAACGTAAGAAAATGAAATAAAGAATTGCACACCCACTGTTAATTGTATAAAAGCAATTGAACACCGACTTCTGCAAAAATTAAAGGTACAAACCGGATTATCTACCAACTGGGTTGAGCTTTAATGGGACCTTTGCCTCTGTCCGCCTACCTCTGTTGAATTTAACGTGACAGTGACACGTTAAATAACTCATATCGTTGTATCATGTATAATTTGCGACACGAATAATATTAGAAGTTACTCAATTGTACATTCAATCCATTTTGTACACTCAATTGAACAATTTTGGAACAATCATTTAAACAATTTTAGAACACTCAACTAAATAATTTTTGAACATTCAATTAAACAATTTTTGAACACTCAATTAAACAATTTTGAGTACCCAATTAAACAATTTTTGAACACTCAATTAAACAATTTTTGAACACTCAATTAAACAATTTTCGAACACCCAATTAAATAATTTTTGAACACTCAATTGAACAATTTTCAACACCCAATTAAATAATTTTAGAACACTCAATTAAACAATTTTTGAACACTCAATTAAACAATTTTAGAACACTCAATTGAACAATTTTTGAACACTCAATTAAACAATTTTCGAACACCCAATTAAATAATTTTTGAACACTCAATTGAACAATTTTGAACACTCAATTAAACAATTTTAGAACACTCAATTAAACAATTTTAGAACACTCAATTAAACAATTTTCGAACACTCAATTAAACAATTTTCGAACACCCAATTAAATAATTTTTGAACACTCAATTGAACAATTTTGAACACTCAATTAAACAATTTTTGAACACTCAATTAAACAATTTTCGAACAGTCAATTAAACAACTTTCGAACACTCAATTAAACAATTTTTAACACCCAATTAAACAATTTTAGAACACTCAATTAAACAATTTTTCCTCTCGGCTTCTCTAGTTTCAAACCTACTCTGATGGTTAATCCACAACTGGTACCAACCTTTCTCAATGTGAAGCCATAACTGTCTTCATCAACTGAAATGAGTAGTCTTTCTGATCAATGATTCGTTTAATGGGGTTGCACCAACACTCGAACTCATACCCAGTCGTTTCCCGTGTCTCACGGCACATGGAGTAACGGTTGGTAGAGGTTTGCTCTTGGCTCGTAAACTGAATACCGAAGGGAGATAACCAAAAATGATAGCTTATTGTGACGGCAACTATTGCAACTGCTGTTACTAACGTATAACAGAACGAACGAAAACTGAACATTTGAAGATCTAAAACAGTATTTCATTCAATTCAATTATCAAAGATATAACTTTGGGTTAGGGTTAATTTTAGGGTTAGGGTTAGTATTGTTCCAGGGTTGAGATTGAAAATAGTACCAAACATTTTTTCATAATCATAAAAATGTGGAAACCTGGATTGTCATAGATAACAAAAGAAATTATCAATAAATCCTTGTTCATAATTGTCTGTGTATATTCTTTTGAGTTTTATGATTACGAAAAATATATTTGTTGTTACTTGCAACTACAAATTTGATCTTAAAACCCTGACCCCAAATTAACCAAACAACTAATCCTAATCCTAAATTATATCCTTTGTGATCAAATTTGATAAAATACAGTTTTAAATTTTCATATTTTCTGCCTCCGTTCATTCCGAAATACGTCAGTATCCCCAGCAGCCTCCATAGTGTAATCGATTACTTCCCTTTGATATCAAGTTTACGAACCAAGAACAAATCTTTACCGTAATGATTTTGTCTCCATTCATAGAACGCTCAATGGAGACCCATTAATTGTAGCAATTGTTGGTCTTTACTGAACCAAGGTGCTTGCTCAAAAGTACCCTAAATGGACTGTCCAACAAGGCTACAGAGATCCAACACCGCTACTTATTACCCATAGCTAGGTTGGAGGATGAAAAGTGGATTCATGCTTTCCAAGGGCAATAGAGCTAAGAGAAGTTAGACAGCTTGAGTTTGAACTCGGTTCCACGATTTCATTTTTCGGTACCGCCGCCCTTACCACTACAAGAAAAGTTGTTTTTATCGATTTAGTTGATTTGAATGATATATAAATACTACATTCTAAGAATGAAGTGATTTCTTGTCCAATCTGCAACTTAATAATAAGATTTTTATGACTATTAAAATCTTTCTCTCTAAACATATTTATCTTTCGAAGACGTCTCCACAACTTTAAAACTCAAAGTATATATAATATAGTTTATCTAAATCAAGTTTCATTCGTTTTCATAATTATGCTCTAGATAGAAAATTGTTATATTTTTTTAACGTGATTATACCATATATTGAAATAATAAAAAAAATATCTTTTAGGGCATATTCAAGGATACTATTCAAGCTACAAGTCAAAGAGAGCATTGAAAATCTAAAACATATTCTAAATTTATTTTTGTTGTAGAGGGTTCTTATAAGTATAAAACGTAGATATTAAAATTTCTGCTGTTTATGCTAACTTTAGCATTTTTTTTTAATATTAAATGAACTAAACAAAATATTTTTCAGAATTTTTTCCTTCGTTGAAATACTTGGACTAAAATTTTGTTTCAAATCACATCTTTTTTTTTATCGATAAATACATGATTCTCTGATTTAAAAAAAGTTTAGTTTTGCCCATTTTTACTCAATTTCAAAAACAATGGATGCCCTGGATGCGACTGGACAAGGTTTTCAAACGACTTACCCACCGAGACAAAACAGAAAAATCACAGAGTATGAGCAGTAGTATGGTAAACTTGAGGAGTAGACCTGCACAAACATTGTAATAAAAACAATAGAGATAAAGATGATGGTCTGAAAGAGATAATAATTATTATAATCATTTGATTTTTACAAGTTAGTTCATTTGATGCTTGTATGTTTGATACTGTAACACAACGAAAATGCTGTCAGCGCTATCTAGTAAACACGCTATGACTTGGAGAATAAAGCAATTTCCAGACCAATCTGCAACTTGATAATAAGAGTATTGTGTCAGTGTTCGCGTTCACTCCGATAATCTATGTCAAAATTATCTAATAATTCAAAGGATATAACTCCTGGGTAATGATAGAATAGCACCTTCATTTGTCTATCTAATTATTTATCCATCCACGTGCAAATTTTGTATGAGGACGTAAAGCAGCGGTCAGTATTTGACCAGGGAGCAATCAACAAAGGTATAATCTTGGTTCAAAAATTTCGAAACGGAAACGAGAGTATTGAAAACGTGATTGACAACATCCTATTGAGGGTCATTAGTGAGGCGGGCCCACACAAAACAATTTGACTGATTGCAGAGGAACTAAACGTTAATGAATGACTCTGCAGAACGAGGCTACAAAACTTACCCAGCTTACTCATCCGACCTCTCTCCGACCGACTACCACATTTTCAAGCATTTCGACCACTTCCTGCGAGGGAAGGTCTTCAACAACCAGGTAGCAAAACTCCTCCGAAGAATTCATTGGTTCCTGAACCCAAGAATTCTATACTTCCGGAATAACAGGACTCGTTTTTAGTTGGCAAAATCGTATAGATTCTGGTTCGATGTAAAATGTAAATATAATGCTAGACTGAACACTTACTTTATGTCGGTCGTTTTATATAACCGTATACCGTAGACATCTAACTGTGAATACCGCTCGTAGGGAGGGGTTTTAGTAAATAATATAAATTCTATACTTAGGAAATTACTCTTTATTGAGTTTAATGTTCACTGAAGCGAGTTAAACTCTAACAACAAAAAAACGTGTTTAGTACTTACATAAGACCCGAAGCTGTGCACTAGAGTATGAACTGCCGTAAGCGTTGGTCGCAACACATTGGTACATTCCACTGTGTAAGGAATCATCTAAAGAGTCTATTTTCAGGACGTTCCCGTCTATTTCAATTCCATCTTGATTGCTACGAAGACGTTTCGAATTCTTGTACCAAGAAAATTCTGCGAGTGGAACGGCCAGTACCATGCAACGCCAGACCAATTGGCTCCCGACGTCCATATGACGGGATTTCAAAGGATACACAAAGTATGGCTTGGCTGTGGAAATAAAACGAAAAAGTAGTCAGAAAATGCCCTTACGCTGGCCATGGCGACAGCCGTCTCTGCCCAGGCATATCGCAAGATTTTCCTCGTCTCAGAGTTCGTCTAGTTTTTTGCGACATGTGAAATAGACTGAGGTAACAAGCTCCAGAAGTGGCGTCACTCACTCATTTTTAGCATAATTAAATCATATATTGGAATAATAGAAAAATTCAGGGGATTTTTAAAGAATAATGATTTTCTTGGAATTCCTTAAAATATAACAAAGCTTTATCATCCGAATCCCAGAGAAGTCCTTGGACTAACAACATACTGTAAAAAGCATTGAAACATATGACATTAAAGTTTTTGCGGACAACTTATAGACGTCACTAAGTTCACCATGGGCTATTTTACCCATAGCTTGTGAGAGGAGTAGGATTCATGCCTTTCTCAAGGCCATTAGTTCTAGTCTCAGTCGGAGTTTGAAAACGGTTCACCCGGTCCGTTTTCCGTGCTAGTAAACCAATCAGCCAACGGCATTTCCAAACGGAAAAATATTTTAATTTGTTTTTTTTTGTTTTTTTCATGTATATCTGAGCCACATAACTGACAAGTCTTTTCAATGGTTCAAAGCTTTAACATTACCGTAATTAGCGGGTGCATAATGAAACATCAAAGAAGAGGCGACAATGTTTTAAACTTGTTTGTTGTTTTTTTTTACAATAAATCCTTATCAGCTTATTTTGTCAGACAAATTGTTTTCACTCAGTATACTTAAACATTTTTTATGGTGATTCATCCTCAGACGAGACAAGCTTATAAGGATTTATTTTATTTTTTATAAAAAAAAAAATTTTAAAACATTTTTCTCCTCCTCTTTAATGTTTTAGTATCCATACACTAATCACGAAAAAGACTTGATTGATAGGAGCAAGAGAGAGAGAGAGAGAGATCAAAATGTCGTTTAGGTAGGTTATGAGGTAGTGCTGAAGAGTTCTTGGCTTGAGAAACGATGTCAGTTCCTGGTCCGATCGGCACCGAAATCTGAACGTTATTTTGTCACTGTAGATAGAAAGAGTGTCCTTTCATATTGAAAAAGAGCCACTCTGCGCTTATTTTTGAATTTGCTGCTATGACATTCCCTTTTTGATCGGACCAAAAACTTTTCAGCACCCACTCGAAGGATGTGAGATTATAAAAGAGAAGATATCGGGTACTGAAGGATGAAAAATAAGTAAAGTAATTAAGATTAAATTTGATTGAATAACTAAGCTATCTAGTTAATTGACAATTTGTTAATCTCCGCTACCCGCAACACTGGTTTAGATCCTGTTGATGGGTTTACTTTAGTCATGTGTTATGACATATATGTGTGTGAGTATATATATATATATATATATATATATATATATATATATATATATATATATATATATATATATATGTATATATATGTATATATATATATATATATATATATATATATATATGGGGGGTGTATTTATCTATGTATCTATGTATCAGGACTTTACCCTGCTCTAATAGTTCAGAGTAGAAACTTTAAATTCTGCATGCATACACTCTGTTAAATGATCAACGAATTTTTTTGAAAAATTACCCTCCGCCATGTTTTCAGTGGGGGTCCAATTTATAATATGTTCATGCTAAATTCATGCGATAGAAATGAGCGTATATGAGTTGTGGTGATTGGAATGTTAGTTTATTTTCTTCTCTGTCCCCAATGCATAACAAAAACAAGAAAAAGAATAAGGTTGAATTTTATAGATCTCTAGCTTCACTGGTGTGGCCTTCCATCCAGACCAACTTAAAAACTGAGAAAACTATGTTTACAGATTTTGTTGACAGTTTCTTATAGTTGCTTATCGAATGAATTTGGGAAAACGGTGAAATATTGAGACCTTGTCTGGAACTATAAAAACTGTGGAACATGAAATTTAGGGTCATACCCATCATCTTTGGAGCACTGGGAATGATCCAAAGACCCTTTGCTAGGATATAGAAGCAATTGAAGAAGAATTGAATTCCGACAACAGCTGTATTAAAGTCGGTGATAATACTATAGAGAGTACAAGAAAATTGAGAAGATTACTATTACTCTGGCCCTGACAATGACCACGAAGAACTTGTAGCTCAAAGATCCAAATAAAAATATTTTTAGTTATAATATACTTGAAAACTTGAAGAGTTTTGTAGCAGAGGAAATCACTTTTTTTTTTTTTGTATATTAATCTTCTTCGTCTTGTCTGTCTCTTAGTATCTTACCATTCCTCTCCAAAGGACAAACATGAGAATAGACTTTGCAGAAAACATAATTCCATACTCTCTAATTTCTCGATCCTATCAGAACAGGCACTGTTCCATGTTTCCTTAAACATGGCCAAAGCAATTAGCCATTGACTATAAAGCATAATTTTTCGCTGTGGAAGCCTCATTTTCGTGTTTGTCTTTCGAATTCGGTGAGATCTATTCAGAATTTCTTTTCACTTTTTTGTCATTCATCCGTTTGTAACATCGAGATAATAGGGGTTATTATACTTGAGCATTCATAGAAATCCACTTTCAGCTTTCTAAGCCCATCGAAGCTTAATCAGAGCCCTCTTGACCGTACTTTTTCGGGAAAGGGTTCTCTACACTCTCCGCTGCTGGGATCTCTCGACGCTAAATGAGGAGTTTGGCTTCACCACTTTAAATTCAGTCATCTGTCCTCTAAACTGGTTTGTTAACCAAGGGTGAAAAGCTCAGTTTTTTTGTCATTTTACTTACAGCCGGGGAGAGAGAGAAGGATTCATGTCTTTCCCAGGAGCTTCAGCGTGAAGTGAGCGTAAATCATCTCAGCTGGGGCTTGAACTCGTCTTGTCGATCCAATTGTCAGTGCTGCAGCCGCACGGACATGCGCAACTCCTCAGGAACTCTTGGCTTCCTGAGAAGGTAGAAACCATTCACTATGGAACAGTAATGAACCGGTGCCATATTTCCTGGAACTGTCGTCTTGCAGTGTATTGCCTAATTAGCTTCATATTAAGAATTGGTACCACAGACTGGGCAGCATTAGACACAGTATTCGTTATGATTGATTCCTTTTGGAATCAGAATCCATTGTTCTCATAGACAAAGCTTTTAGGAAATCTACCATTAATTGCATAATGGTCTTGAAGAGCTAAACTTTGAGATTACCAAACTAATTGAGTTTTCCTCATTAGGATATACAGATACATATATATGAACATATATCTTCTAAAGATTCGAATGACTCTGGCCAAATAGATAATTGCTGTTCATTTCAAATGTACATTATATATTTAAGGTTAACGGATGTGAGGTGATCCGACAGAATGTTATTGATTTGACAACTTGAGGTCGAAGAAAAATCTTCGAAAAAAAAAACAGTTGTTACATCTCAAAAATCTTTATTATCACGTTGGCATGTTCTGATGCATTTCGATGATTGCCAGCCACCGTTTCGAAAATAAATTTGCAGTGGTTGCTGAGAAAACAGTATGCTGTTTATATGTTTGGGATTTGAGGAATGAAAAGAAGAGATTTGTTTGTTGTTGGTTGTTTAGACAGATATGAAGAGAGATAGATAAAATATATATATATATATGAACATACTAAAATAGATAAACAGATATGAAGAGACAAAGATAGGCAGATCTATAGGTATGAACAGACTGAGATATGAATAGATAGTATTTCTATTATTATTCGGACTATCCTCATCTTGGTTGTTTTTGTACTCTACAGCCTTCATCAGGTATCATCAGGTTGGTGTGGGGAGGTAACGAACCGAACCCTTTTTTTAACCGACGGGGCTATATTGACTGCACTCCCCTCTCAGCATTAGTAGTATCATTATTGTCTCCTACCTGATGAGGGCCGTAGAGTACAACGGCCGAAACGTTGTATGAAAAACAACCAAGATGAGGATAGTCCGAATAATGATAGAAATGATAATAATACCTCATCTCAAAAATTCAAAGATATGAATAGTTAGATTTGAAGAAATTGAGTAGATAGATAGATGGATAGATAGATCTCACCTTCAACTTTGAGATACACCGATTTACTGACCACGGTTGCTAATTGACCCCTCTTCACGTGACAACTGTAGGTTCCTTGGTCATCCATTGTAACATTCTCGATCTCCAAAACTCGATTTAATGCTTTGAGCTTCGTTCGATCGGGCAGGGGTTTATCTTCTCGGGTCCAGTAATAAACTAGTGGTTGACTGTACAAAGATAAACATAAGAGTTCAATTATGATTTAATACAATGTGTCCATGCATAGAAAAGCTGCCAAATGATAAATGTCGTCCCATTATAAAGGAATAGTTAAAATGGTGATTTGTAGTTATTACTAGCAGAGCACCCGTCAGAAATGTTGCGACTATTTACATATAGATCGACACCTGTCTAGAATCTCAGTATCTGTGCACTCTGCCGAGGATCAAAGTGTTGCTTCCCAGTGCTGTATAGAATCTGAATGTAGTATCTGCGTAATCATGGGAATAACACACAAAAGATAGTAAAAAAGATACACATTTGCGCTTGTATCTCATCACTTTTGAAGTCACTTACTTCGTTTCGACTGATGACCGCTGATGATGGAGATAAACCCTGAAACATGTCTAGAAAATACACAAAATAAATATATATTCTACCTATTCTGAATGCTCCTTGATTTGAATCGTATATATATATATATATATATATATATATATATATATATATGTGTGTGTGTGTATGTATGTGTGTGTGTGTGTGTGTGTGTGTAAACACATTGTCTTTCACATTTGTGGATTTTGATCGATTTAAACATAGTGCAGATGTGATTTTTACAAATGTTTGCTTAGGACAACTCAAGACCAAATCAGGTCTAGGGAAAATTGTGTGGCACCACTTTTCCAGGTAGGAACGACTTGCTTGCCTAGAAAAGCTACCTTCGGAATTCGGGCCTTTAACTGGATTCAAACATTGACCACCGGCATAAGTGAGAAATATGTTACTATTTCAGCAAATCAATATCATCACAGAATTTCTTCTGTGCGAAGAATACTATTATCGAAAAATTGATCGAAATCGAATCAATCAAGAGACGGAGACGTATATTGTTTTTCCTAATCTATGATTTAAAAAAATGGTTTTGTATCTTTCAAGACCAACCGAACTCTACTAACACTCTGCCTACGAGTCTATGTAATGTCCCCAGCGTGATATAAGCTAGAATACCATTTCTCTGAATGTCATATCCGTGCAAATGAAGTGTGTAATAACTGAAATGAACTTTCTTGCCTTCCAAACGCCATGCATTCCATGTTGACGGTTTGGCCCAAAAGAAGGGGTTCTGGGAAAACTGCTATGAAGTCGTTGTGGATTACAGGATCTCTTTTGGCCGCCGCTGCAAGAAAGACGAAAACTTCAGACTATATAGATACAATCGGAGGAAAAGAAAAAAGGATTGTTGATTGGTGGTTGAGACGATCATTACTGGCAGAGTAGGGCTATCATATGTAGATTATAGATAGTTTGCTAATACGCAATAGAAATACATTAAAATCAGGAATAAAGGGATTGTCAGTGGTCAGGAATTAAAGCAGTGCAGGCATTAATCACAGAATAGATGAATCATATATATGTATGTGTGTATGCGTTTTGTTTGTTTGATTTTGAGTAATGCCGAAACTTGAACGCTACTTCATTTTTTCTATTTAATAATTCTGTTTTAATCTTAATTTAAATAGTGTTTTTGATATTCGAAAAGAAAAAAAGACAGTTTAACATCCCACGTTTTGGAATACAAAACTTAACCGCCATAGCTATCTTATTCCCCTCGTTATAACTATTCGCATTATTATTACTATTATTATTATTACTATTATTATTATTATTAATATTTCATACCCCAGCCACTTTAAAGAATAACCCAACCACTATAATTATCTTAGACATGTATAAGAAGACCTAACCTAGAATAATTAAACTAACAACTAGGGTCATGCAAAAGTGAACCCTAACACTGGGAAATAGATTTGAGTGAGAACAAAATACTCTTAGAGAAGATACATAAGGACAAAGAGCTGATGGTTTAACAATATTCTGATAAGGAAAATGCCTACACTATCTCCTGCTAATTGATAATTCATGCAACCAACAAGCACTTCATCTCCACTACATAAAAACACAAAAAAAAAACATTAATCAATGATCAACCACTAAACAAAGAAATGGGAAAAGGCAAGAAAAAGATGTCTAAATAGAATGAGGAAAATCCTACACCAAAGAAAAATAGATACCAACCCACAAAAAACATCCTACATAGGGATCTAAAATAAATCGAATCATTCGCCTGAAGAAACACAGACAGGACAGAAACATTAACTTGTTTATGTAGCGAATCCTTATTTCATTATATTTTGAGCTTTACTCAAACTCAACTCAATATTCAATGTAAAATGTGCTCACTTTTTTTAATAAACCCATCATACATCAAATATTGTATTATATTATACTGCATTCCTGATTTGTGCATATATATATATGTGTGTGTGTGTGTATGTGTATGTATATATATATATATTGGAAAACAGCTAATGAATCCCATAATGAAGAATAAAATCGCAAATAGAAATAAATTACGTACACAAAGATTCTAAAATTAGATAAAAATAGTTATGGGAAAACACGTTGAAATAACATCGTTCGGATTAAGGATGACTTGCGTTGCTAGCAGTTGTGGTTACTTTGGACTATATAAAATTTCACTAATAAAGTTTTCCTTTTCAGTGGTAAAAATGGGATGTTTACATTAATATATATACCCAGTTATATTGAAAGGTTCTTCGACTTACCGTTATTCTTGACAACCACAGGGGTTGGCATACTGGTGACTATTGGCGACTGAGCAGAACTGAGGTGGGCCCCAACACCAGGGGTCAGTCTAGCCAGACAATAATAAAGTCCAGCATCGGCGCTTGTAAGTTCCGAGAAATAAAGACGTCCGTTCCGAGAGACAAATGCATGTGGATAACGTTTTGTATTTACGAAATCCATTGGGTTGTCTTTGAACCATTGGAAAACAACGTCTGCAAATATAAAAAACAGAACAAAGTTCTAAACAAGAAGTTTTCCCGGAAGTGTTTGAACTACAATCCTCATTTTCGTTGTTTTGAGCTGAGGTAGACGCATTCTCAGGCCTTCTGCAGATATGCGTATCATCCGTTTGTCAATGAATACAACCGTTTATCCTGTTCATAATATATTTACGTGAAGGATTACTGGATGCAGCACACACCTGAGGAAAGCTGAATAATGTATCGGGCGAAATGCTGTAGCAAAAACAAGAAATAGAAATAACCCATTGAACAATGTACTGTCTATAAGAGAAGAGTCGATATTCCAACTTTTATTCAGATAATTGAATCTCTTTCCATCCTTGATATTGTCAAGATAAGATCCAGTCTTCAGTCTCCGTCACGCCCCCATACAATGCACCCTCTGAATTATGCAGACCTCTTTTCTCAAACTATACATTTGATGAAGGCTGAGAAATACATCCATCGGAACATTGTGTTGACAATATGAAAGATGCGAATGAGACATTCTATTGTCCGAAGAAAATTATGAATTTTAATGACTCTTCCCAAAATCATAGACAATACACAAACTCTTTAACATGAACTGCTTTGTTGATGGTGTTAGAATCAATACCGAGAAACCGATAAATGCCGCCTCCATCAATTTCCCCACTCCCCAACTGTGCTCACTGTCAATTATCTAGAATTTATCTCAGAAGGGTTACGATATACCTTGTATGAGAAAATCAGAAAATAATGAGGGAGACTCGAGAGCACACAGGCTGAAATTCAGTAATCAAAAGAACAAAAATGAGGATCCAAGGCTGCCGATTTATTGATACTGATCGCTACGAGAAATGGTGAGATTCTCAGCCCATGGAGCTCTGCACAGACTGGAAATATTCTTGCTATCATCAAAGCTCCTCGATAAATCTTATGTCCTCTCTGCTTACACAAGGAAAAAGAATAATTTAGCAAAGTTCAAAACAACTTGTCTCAGCACTTGTCGTATTAAGAAACCTGTAATTATGAACCAATCAGAATGCAGCTTCACTGCAGTCACGGTCCAGGGTTGCAAAATTGGCTCTTCGGAGCTAGATCTGGCCGATATATTTCTCCAATTATCCGATAAAATTCTACGATAGCCAAGAATCTGGCAAATTTCAGAAAAATATATATTTAACAAGTTTATGAAATTATTCGTACCAATCTTTCGCTTGCTTTAGTGTAATTACAGTACTTCACTTGTGAATAGTTACACGATGTTTTTTAGCGGCCTTAACAATGTTTAATAAGTTGGTTAACGTAAACGATCAAAATAATGAAAATAAAGTTAATTGTTCGTAAGGTGATGGGGAAGGTCTTTGGTTAGCAGTGAACTGATAATTATCATCACTTGAGGACAGGATCTTTCAGATAACAGCTATTTGCTGATGACATTAAGCGATGGATATATAAAGAAAGCTGCTTATTATCAACACTTTGATAAAAGATAACAGCAACTGGCTAATAACATTAAGCGACGGATATATAAAGGGAGCCGTCGATTGTTATCACTTTGGGGAATCTTTTATATAACAATCTGCTGATAACATTAAGCGAAGGATATCTGAAGAAAAAATCCGTTATCACTGTTATCATTTTGAGGCAAGATCTTTCAAATAACAACAACCGATTGATAACATCCAGTGAAGGATATATAAAGGAAGCCGCGTAATATAATCACTTTAAATGATTTGTTTATGACCGACTTATTTTGATAACAATAACTGTTTAATGACATTTTCCATGATTGATAAGCAGCTTCCAAAGTATTATGAGAAACCGGAATACGTGATATCAATTTAAAAAAAAGACACTTAGTTTTCTCATCTGATTTTTTTCACCAAATGTCCATCCGTCTTGGTAGCCGAAATGGTGCATTTTAGCCGGTGTTGAATCAAGCTACCCTTAAAATCAGTTTTGATCCCCTATTAGTGTCAAAAGGTGTCATTCAGGCCTTCCGTAGGAACTAGCGGGAAAACCTGCCTCTTGGGCGGGTTTCCAGCCAGTCACATTTCTTCACATTTTCCCACAAGAAGTATTGGGGCTTTCATGGTTTTATTTTGATGAAGGTAAAAGTTTGTCTCAAGACCAGAAAACATTTTGACAACACTGATGCTGTGTTGATGACAGTTTAATTAAAAGTCATGTTTTAATTTACTCAAACCTGCTAATTACACGGGATGTCTCTTGTAATTAGAAGCCAAGATGGCGAAAGACTTTCTTCTTAATTAAATTAATTTGTTTTATATTGTCAAAAATATCTGAGATGAGTCATTATCATTAAATCCACCAGTCCCAAACTAATATCCTCGTCGCGTGATTCTGTTGGCCTGCCATGTTCTAGCAGGGAAGGAAAGAGAAATTCCTAAGCAAATTCTAAAAACCAAAATGGTGGTTGGTTTCGGGTTTATTTTGAAGACTGGCACAGTATCCGTCAAAATGACGAGATCACTTATGTATGGATCAGCTATTCAGACTTCAGGATACACTTACCTGGTTTGTAATGCAAATTAGGACACTTGAATACTGCACCGATCTCACCCCAAACGATTTGGGGGATCAAATCATCCGATGGAAATTCACTGAGAACTAAAAAGAAAAAAAGGGAATATGAATGTTAGCAAATGCCTGCAATTGCAAAGTTAGCAGTCTTCTTCGAAATTAGGACAAAACTTTAAAATATATTTACCACCGAACGAGAGTTGAGCTATATGGCTCAAAACTGAGCCAAACTTATTGGTTGCTTCACATTGATATTTCTCTGCATCCAATGCATCTTGCGGTTGGGAAATGGTTAATTTTCCATTCGTAAGCGTATATCTGGGATCAGTCTCTGAATTGACTTCTTCACGGTTGGTACCGCGATACCATTTATAGGTTGGTATTGGGTGACCCGTAGCAACACACTCAAGATAGGCACGTGTTTCCCCTGGGATGACAACCATATTCACGGGTTCAAAGACCATTTGAGGTCCTCTCTCGACATCATTTGGGTCTTTGAACGGACTTCCGTAATCTGAGATCGAAACAGACATTAGCAGCATCGAGGATAGTTTTTATTATGAATAGAATATGATACATGCATACATAGAACAGAAGAAATATGAACAAAATTACATATGTATATTATTATCATTATTAGAACAAAATACATGCATACATAGAAGAGAAAAGATAAGAACAAAATTATAAATATATATGACTTATAATTTGCGTTGTATTATATAGAAACTTATTTGAAATGATCTCCCGTTGTTACACGGTTAATATATCATTCAATTCTGTCGGACCAAATATGTCCATTTCTTAAGTACATACTGTTGAAATGAAGACGAAAAAGACCGAGAATAAACAAAATGAGAATTAGGTTGAAAGAAGTTATTTGGTATTTGCATTTCCGGCGGCTGTTTAGCACAGTGGCAAGTGCATTGCTACATTGAAGTGGCGGGTTCGATTCCTGCAACAGCCCCATTTTCTCTAACTGCTTATTCCATTTACGTTGTCTAAATTAAATGTTATATATTTACTGTGTAACGACTGGAGATCATTACAATTAATTTCAGATCTTTTTAATAAAAGGCAATTTATAATTCATTCTTTCGAACCAAATATGTCCATTTCTTAAATATATATATATATTAAGAAATGGATAAATTATTATGAATATCGTAATATCATATATTGAAACTATTTGAAACGGTACATGTAACATTTAGACTGTAAATAAAACAAGCCCTTGAATGAAATGGGGCTACTGCAGGAATCGAACCTGTAACTGATAGGGTAGCTGCGTCAACGTAACGTTGCTCTTACCAATGAGCTAAACAGCCTCCGCCTCAATAACTAATTTAGTTCCAATGTCCCATTTTGCGCATTCACGGTCGAGATCTACTCTGTTTGTTTCTTCCAATGCGACAATTATATTATAAAGAAATGGATATAAGATCCAACAGAAATGATTATGAATTGCGACATATCATATTGAAACTTAATTTGTAAAAAGAATTTGCGTTGTGTAAGCTAAATAATACGTTCATTGCGTAATGGCAGGAGATCGTTTCAATATAATATAACGCAATTTATAATAATGTATGTATATATATATACCATTTTGTTCATATCTTTTTTGTTCTATTTATGCACTTAAATATCTTACTATTAATAATATAATATCTTAATATAATAATTGACAGGAATGACAAATCTTTGAAAAAAATGTTTCCTTTTAATATATCAAGTATTTAAAGTTTTATATATATATATATATATATATATATATATATATATATATATATATATATATATATATATATATATATATATATATATATAATGAGACAGCAATCTTTCACTTGAGGTTTATTTCAAACACAGATGGCATTAAAGAAAGGTTTTTACGCAAACTAAGAAAAAATTAAGAAATAAAATAAAAAGACAGTGTACAGTGTACAGTTTTTAACAGTGTACAGTTCTGCGTAGGGCAGAGGAAAAATGCCAGCCTCAGGGTCTGAAGTGAAGGTATCGATCCTACCTCGTGATACTGGATGGATAATGGATAGTCTATAGCCATACTGACGAGTTGTAATACAACGAAACAGCTATCTGTAGATGACTCAATTATCTAATTATTATCATCAATATATATATATATATATATATATATGCAATAATGGGTTAGAGCATAACTAATAAGAAAATAATAGCAATAATGAAGAGTGCACCTATTTGGAGAGTCGGGATAGGAAGCAATAATGATAAAATGTAAAACTAGTCATAAAATGATAGTAAAAATGAAGAGCATATATATTTGAGTGTTGGCGTTACTGCACTGTAATGACTCTCCATGTCATATGGAAAACCCTGGAAGCAATTTCAAGTTACACACGTGATATTGTTACAATTTTCTTCTGTCTGAATAGAAAAGTCGAATCAATATTGTGAGACTCGTAGAGTTTCATTGTAGTATGGAATAAAAATGTAATACTTTTTATACAACCTGCCATTCCTTGCCACTTTTTAATGGCTTATGGTTTTTGACTAAACATACCACTCATTATAACAGGCTCAACTAACCAGGCTCTATTCGATAGATAAACCAAATGACATTAGACCCGTTATGTCACGCGTCTCCAAAATATTTATTCTTTCCAATTTTTCATTTTTATGTATAGGAGTTATTCCTAAACTAAACAGGCCTCTTCTCTTCTTTACACGATCGATAGTATTATTTTTTTCTCATACGTATTCCGTCTTTAGTCTTGTATTGTCATATATGTTATGCATTAAACGTACGTTCCATTTATTCATCAGAATATTTGCATGTGTATTCTTTACTCTTTGTTTAATCTCAAATTCCACAATCATTCTTGGCACACGTACTCTCCATGCTATCATGGCATCCACACCTCTTTCCTCCTTCAACATTTTCAGTGATATCGGCGTGTGGCGCTGACAACTGAGCCACGTGGAGACAAAATCCGTTGTCTTTATTAACAATATCTCGCTGCACACAGCCAACAGACATTAATGCTCTCCCTCACACAATATAGGAACCATTATACCTATGACTGGTGAATTTCTAGATTATGTAGATGCAATAGTATCTACAGCGTGAAACGAGAGCGAATTTTCATCCCAGCCATCCAAG
>OY735233.1:38599700-38742200 GCA_963457665.1 Thysanoteuthis rhombus | reverse complement strand
ATATATATATATATATATATATATATATATATAACTGAAAAGATAATCACAGAAAAGTGGCAAAAAGAATGATTCGGCAAAGAATAAAGTGAATTGCAATGCAAAGTCAAAACCTAAAAAATACGGAGGGATTTTTGGTAAAATAAAACACGAAAAATCCGGCCAAAAAAAGCCGCAGAGAATACATATTCAATTTGCTTATTTGTCAATTTTCTGATTGACTAAAATCCTTATTCATCGTTTTGGCAGTACATAACCCACCCCCCACCCCCAATGGCTCAAAAAGGTGAACGTAACCTTTGCTGTCTGATGCTACATTGCATTTTTCTGATATCCCCTGATGAAATAAGGGCGGTGTCTTCTATGCCATCAAATATGATACTTCCCAATGGAATAGATTTACTCCAGAAATAAATTAGTGAGCGGATCGGAAGTTGGAAAAAAAATTCTTGATGATTTTTGACAAATTTTGGGTGTGAGACTTACGTCCTTGTTTATAAATATCATTTATCGGATTCGATATTTCGCTGACAACCAGAGCTTACTCAACAAAGATTCGTGACAACTCCAAGGACACGTCAACGAGCTGAACGCAGTGTATAACGATCATGGCTTACTGATCAACGTAGAAATGGCTGAAGTAATGAGAGTCAGCCAAACACCAGAACCCTTAGGCATGTTCATCAACGACATTTCTTTAAAACAGATGAGACCCTCAAAAGAAGAAGAAATCAGGTGAATCACACTAGGATGGCAAGCCTTTGGCAGAGCAAGCTCAACCTTCAAAAATAAGAAGATCCCATTAATCCTAAAAAGAAGGGTGTATAACCAATGCATCCTCCCAATAGTCACTTATGGAGCTGAAACGTAGAACCTAACCAAGAGACAGATCTACAAACTGAGAACCATGCAACGTGCACATGAGAGAATTATGCTGGGCCTCACATGGAGAGACTGCAAAACAGCTAAGTAAATCTAAGAAAAGACAAGAGTCAGGGGCATCATACAATCCATTAAAAATCTCAAATGGCAGTGGGCTGGACATGTTGCAAGAATGGCGGACAACCGATGGACATCACGACTCACGACATGGATCCCCCGAAATCACATGCGCAACCGAGGCTGGCAGAATATTAGATGGAGAGACGAGCTAGAAAAGTTCAGGAAGTACTGGCTCCGCGACGCCCATGATAGAGAAGCGTGGCGAATCCTGGGGAAGGTCTATGTCCAACGACAAATGACTTTCCGCCGTATATGTGGAATATAGATATAAAATAAATATCACATTTAATTATCCACATTTTGGCCTTTTTAGCTTCGCTTCATAGGGGCACAATGACAAATAAGACGGAGAATAGGGTGGGCCGATGACTATATTACGCCAAACTTCTGCTTGCTTTGAAAATCAGAATTCAAACTCATCTCTTTCAACCAGGTTCGAACACTGGTTCCAGTAAGAAATATGCAACTATCTCTGCCACGGGACAGACCCTCTGTTATCTCGTCTTCCATTATGCTTTGAATTGACGAATAAGCAATGTTTTTGTCAAATGTGTTGATCTACGTGGACCTACGGCAGAATGAAACCGAATTGGATTCTCTGGCGTTGAGGCATGAATCCACTTCTTCCATCAGCTGTAATGCAGTCTAAGGCGTCTCACTAACGTCTCAGTCCCGTAAGACCCCACAATTGCTACAGAAACAAGGATTTGGAAACGCAAACACTCTTTTTAAATTCACTTTGGTAAAGACAGATATTATAAATTGGTCGCGAAATTCAATAGAGCAAAAATTAATAGAAGTATCGTACCTTGCATAAATAAATCATCGTTGCCCCACGTGTACCAAAATATATATAAAAAAAATACCTGAAATTATCTAAAGAAAATATTTTTTTATCTAAAAAATTTTTTATCTAAAATTACCTTTAAAAAATACCAGCATACGATTTGGGAATTGTCGTTCTAAAATGACCACGAAGACGCAAAAGGGCACTTTTTATAGAGAAGAAACCAAACATTGTTAGATGGTGACGAATGGTGTACTCATGCACATTTTCAAGGTTGTAGTCCCAAAGATGTGACCAGGAGCGCTTGGACACACACACACACACACACACACACACACTCACACTCACACACACAAACACAGAAAAGCAAAACGAGAAAAATTTGTTGTCCAATCAGCTGGTTGGTCGGGCGGGCCATTCGTGATTTGATTTAATGTTATGTGAAAGACTTACCGAATCCCCTGGCTTGCAGTATGATCCGGAAAGCTTCGGACTTTTCGATTTCACAGATGTATGCGTTGGCCAAGGTCACTTCACGATGAGACCATTTATATTCGTGACCTGTGGGAACAGATAATTGAAAAAGGATCAACATATTGGTGATATTGATTGAACTTGAATACAAAATAGCAAAACTAGGCTCACACACACAGAATTGAATCTCTGCACTCGCATTGGTTTCAAGAGAATGAGATGCCAACCAATTCTACATGACACGTATCTCTATAGATTGGAGATTTCAAATGTGCCGTAACTCTATAGTATATAGCCGATAATCTTGGAGTGTATTGAGAAATTTAGTATCAATTTGTATGTCCTCCGAAATATTCTTGTCCTGAGTCGGTCGCACAGCTGGATGACATTATATGTTTGGTTTACTTTGAAAAAAAAACTTGAGAAATGTGTCAGGAAAAAATGTTTTCAAGTGTGTCGCTAAAGCGAAAAATTTTGAAAGCTCTGACATAGATATTTGATAAGAAAGCGTAGTCAGACAAAGGGCCACAGAAATAAGGCAGATCAAAATTTTGACACTAACAACAGTCTGCGAGATTTGTTCGCTAACCATTACTCAGTACCAGTGGTTCTCAAAGTATAACACTGAGAAATATTTTTTATTTACGCGGCAAACCAAATGTAAAAAATGAAATGAATTAGAAGCAAACATTTTGAGAGTTAATGAGCGAGACTTCTATATCAGCATACTGATATAACCAATGTATACAACAGATAGTCACCTATGGAGCTGAAACAAGGAACTTAACCAAAAGATTGATCTGAGAACCATGCAACGTGCACAGGAGAGAATCATACTCAACCTCACTTAGAGAAATCATGAGAAAACATTATATCATTAGAGTATATTAGAGAAAAGACAGGAGTCCGAGAAATTATTGAAACTGTTAGAAAACTGGGCTGGACATGTTACCAGAATATCAGACAACTGCTGGACATCAGAACTCACAACGTGGATCCCTAGCGATCAGATACGAGGCGGGAGCTGACAGAAAGAATTATGGCATGATGAGCTAGATAAATTCAGAAAGTACTGGCTCCGCGACGTCCATGATAGAGATGTCTGGTGGATTTTGGGAAGGTCACTGTCATACAACGGACGCTAACAAATTGATGATGATGATGATGATGATGATGCGTACCTATCACCCATTTTTCCTTTTCATCTGCCGCTCCAGATCTCTGATTATCAAGTGGTAAAAGTACTTGCTTGGCAACTGCAGTGGAAGCGGGACAGACCTAATACGCGTACTGGGCACGTTCATGACTCGGAATAAATATTTTTGTATTTAGAAAAATTATGCAGCATACGTGAGAGATAATTGCAGAACACTATTGCGTCGCAGAACATAGTTTGAGAACCTTTGTTATACACAATGTCTTAAGTTGATTAATTAAACCTTTGAGGCTCTGGGTGTATTTCTCTGAGTTAATTTGCTGCTTTTACACGATCTTTTTTTTTTCAAATAATCTGAATGTATACATAGAGAGAGAGTGTGTGAGAGAGAGGGAGAGAGATAGGAGTATCTCATTATTTTGTTATTTGTAAGAGAAAGGTGATTGTACACAATAATATTTAAATTCTGTGACAGTTTCTTAATTGAATTAGCTTCACGCCTTCTCTTTATACTCTAAGCTTTTACGTAATTGCAATTGCAAAATTACTTGAACATTAGTGTCATTTTTACGGCAAAATGGTTCGAATATTCTTTTTACCCTGGCTTCATTTTGCTTCAACAATTCTTTCATCCGAATGGAAGGCAAGTATTTATGCAAGAGATTCTTAACTTAATTACTAATCCGAGAAAAAAAATAGTCCCGTTTTGTTGAATTTCTTTTTCTTGTTAATTTTCCTGATTGTTGCAGTTACGTAATTATTTTGCGAAAACAAAAAAATTATCTGTGTACAAACACCGACCACTGGCGCCGATGTGAAATACGTTACTGCCTCAAGCAACAAACAGGCCTCGTACAAATGAGTCTTTGTGTGTTTGCGCTTGTATCTACGTGTGTGAGTACGCAAATGCTGTATTAACTTTTTTCTTGTACTGCTTATAATATATCAGTGCGCGTCCTTGTTTTTCTATCTGGTCGCACAAAGTAGCAAATAACTTCTGGTTACCTGGAACATTACTCCAGTTCACTAATGTGTCATCCACGAACAACTTCACTCACTCCTATTACGACTTCTCCTTCCAGAACAAGGATCTCTTACGATGTGACTTGCGCAAAAGCAAGACAAAGTTCAAAGCAAAAGTGTTCGGTGATGAAGTTTATGAACCACTGATTTGGAGAAGAGCTTTCCATTATTTATTCAGATTAACAGCCGCATCTTTGTAGTTTTCGTCATAATGTTCATATATGCAGTTCATAATACCCAGTTTCCTACGTTATACTATAACAGCGTAAACCTATCTGATTGATGCATATATATGTGTCTTTGTTCCTCAGTGATTGCACAAAGTAACAAATAACTCAAGTTCAAAAATATAATGTTCACGAATTGACTTCACTCTCACTCCTGCATACAATCCCTGCTTCGAAACGAGGTTCCCTCACGATGCGCTTCTCGCACCATGCGAGACTTAAGCTCAAGGTGACTCGGCACTCTGCCAAAGGAGAAGTTGCAGGAGTTGAGGTCACAGTGGTTGTGAGAGTCCTGAACAGTGAATCAATACATTAGAAAAAGAATACACACTCGCAAACACATGACAAAACAATGTTTTCGCAGTGCAACGGATAGAAGTTATATTGATATTTACCGTCGTAAACGTAAATAACATTGCGTCCGTCTTCTGAGCTGCTTCCATCCAACCAGAACGATTCATCTCCGGTAAAATTGGTGCCATCTTTCCAAAAAATGTGATGATTTTGGTCTGGTGTTATGATACCACTTGTAAACCAAGAATTCCTGAAAAAAATATATACAGAGAAAATAGCTTATTGTAATCCATTTAGGGCATATATTCTAATTAGTCATTTTAATAATAATAATGATAATAATAATAATAATAACAATAATAATAATAATAATAATAACAATAATAATAAATTGTCTAAAAATACTGATTTAAAACAACTAGATCTTTGAAATTATATGAAAAAATCAAACCAACGAAATTTGGCAATTGTTGATCCGAAATGACCGTAGAGACCCCAAAAAGCACTTTTTCCAACAAATTATCGAGAGAAAAAAAGTTTCCTGTCTCTGGAGACATACGCGCGTGCGCTGACGGGTAAAAAGAGAAAAATCTGCTGCTCTTCCGGCTGGTTGGTCAGTCCATTTGTGGGTAGACGGTGATTCGATTAAATGGTTGCTACTCAAGTATTCCTGTAAGACTTCTGCAAAAGCATTACCTACACGATGTGCAAGTAATTTTTTTTCCCCAGTGTAACAAATTCTGGAGTAGAGATGAGATCCTTCTCAAAACCAGACGAGGACAAGCAGCAGTGCCTTAATCCTCTGGTGAAATAAGTGTGCATAATTTGGGTCTGGTGTATACTGGTGGAAATGGGGGGTACACAGGTGTACGGTGTATACATACTTTTCAATTTTTAAAGTTTTTCGAATCTCAAAACGGCCCCCAAATTGACCATAGTTTTGTTGTTTTTTTTTTATATTCACGGGGGCTTACAATGCTTCGGAACCTCAATCTGCACACGTTCACTTCGCTCATCCCTGATGGAACCCTCTTTTATACCCGAGCATGAATTCTGGATACAGCTTTACCCTATACCTATTTCCAAAATCCCATTCCCATCACTGTTTATACGGTATGAAATACAGTAATTGTTTCCTTACGCTAACAGTGAGAAATATATTTTAACCCAGTATAGTGTCCTTGGGACGGAGTTCGAACTCGGCTCGCAGATTCCATTTTCTGTGCTCTTCACGGTTTAGTCGATCTGCATCAACCTTTTGGCGTCAGTCGTTAGACACAAACCTGTATCAGGATCCGCTGGACATCTCTATCATGGGCGTCGTGAAGCTAGTACTATGATTTATGGGGATTTTTCTAGCTCGTCTCTTCATCTAATATTCTGCCAGCCTCGGTTGAGCATGTGATCTCGGGGGATCCATGTCGTGAGTCGCGATGTCCATCGGTTGTCCGCCATTCGTGCAACATAGCCACTCAACTGCCATTTGAGATTTTTAATGAATTCTGTGATGTCCCTGTTCTCCAAGATTAAGCTTACTCTACCGAAAGCTTGCCAACATATAGTGATTCTTAGCTTGATCTACTCTTCGTTTGAAAATTTCATGGAGATTCACTATCCAACTTAGATGTAGTGGTCTATTTCCCTCAGCTGCATGTTTTCGATTTTAATTGTTATGTCCTTAAAATGCTTGTTGGGCATGGTATTTGTTTCACTGAGGTCCATGTGGAGAAAGCCCGGCTAAAAAAGAGAGCAACCAAACTCACTCGATCATGAGAACAACAACTGTAAACTCATTACAGATTAGTATCGTATTAGATTAACATGTATAATCCGACTTACTGATTGTCAATTGAGGCAAAATCTTGCTTACCTGAGGGGATCATCCCGTTTCAACCATTGGCGGATAAACCTATCTTCATCTTTGCTATTGATACTCACTAACCCGGCACCATCCACCTAAAAACGAGAAAAAGAATTCAAGGATTTCCTCACACATACACATGTACACACACGAGAACATACATATATATGCTCACACATAAAAGCACACTTTTTGATAAATTCATTTCCAGAAATTTTTCGCTTGAGAGTTAACAATTGTTGAGAAAATTGTATCACCAAACATGCAGTCAAAGACACAGTGGCGACACCAAAGACGGATGCCCTTCTCATATCCCATGATACTGAGGTAGCAAATTAGTGAACAATGAGTGATTATGTCCAATCTCTCAACAATTCCTGACTCTCAAATTCAAACTTTCTGCTACAGAAGAAATAAAACGGTTATGAACTTGAAAATTTCTGTATAACCATTCACAGGGTCAAACTGTGTGAATTTATTCAGAATAGCGTCACACATGTCCTTGTACCTTAGGCCATAAATTTATCAGTCACTCCTCGTACAAGCAGGTAAAGTTTGATTGATATTTATGGAAATAAATTAAATTCAAAGACATTACAAGACCGGTGTAAAGGCATCGAGCTACCTCTCACCATTTCAAGTTGACCCCCAGTGATCTGAAATCGATTTTATCTTACTGCCGAGGGTAGCCAGAACCTTATCTCATATTATCACTGCACTGTTCAGATATCCCCCATCCACCCATTCGTTAATTCAATCAAGATGATGAATTCTTATGAGGTTCATGTTATAAGCGTCATAAAATGGACGTAATGGTAATCTGTAGTCTTATGGATGTTAGATATGGTGGTTGAACATAGCACACAAAGGCTCAAAAAAGGCATGCAAAGGTTCAAAAAAGTATAACTACACAAGGTATTGATCAAATATTGACACAATAATGAAGTTAGAAAACATTAATTTGTACTATATCAGAATATTTCGCATCGTGAATTCATTTAGGTACGATGGAAACAATGCTGTCGTAAATTCTTTTTGAGGTGCGTCCAGAGATTTTCAACTATCTGGGTGTTCGATAAAGAACAAATTAACGGCTGTTAACTTCATTATCGTATCAATATCTGGTCAATACATAGCTCAATCGTCGTACGTTGGGCTGGTGGAAGGTACAGGAGACAACAGTATAGGAGTGAAAGGGAGAAGGCTCATGTTGTCTCAATAACGACTCCTTCCTGAACAAAAGCTGGAAGAAATTTTCGCTTTTGGCTTTTCAAATTTCCGATAAGCGAGGAATACTTGTAAATAGTATCCAGGACGAAGGTGGAGCAATAGAGTTAGAAAGTTAGCATAGCTCTCAGTCGCTACAGTAGTAAATTGATCATCAGTGAGTGTCCTGCACTTATGGCTTAGCCAAGTAAAGGCAAATAAAATTGATAGTCTGATGTGAGTCAAGCTGATAAATACAGCAGGACCGTTTATCTGACAAGCATGAGACAGGAGGTGACCTAGATTTCTGGACCAACGTTTATACATGAAATCGGGCACGCATAACAGTGCAGTGCCCTTAACATGACTGAGTTTATATAAAATTAATAAAGTAACCAGATTGTATTTAAACAGATACTGATTAATACCGTTCTAAAGTGAGATCTGTTCGATCTTTATTAATCTACAACTATATTTTAAGAATATGAAACATAAAATATGCAATGAAGATTAAACAAAGGGAAGTAAATAAAGAAATATATGATATAAGATATACAAATCAATCCATTTCGAAAACAGGGTCTGTTTAATTATATCAATCAACTACTATGCACCTGAAGACAATTCAGCCAAACCATGAAAATTGAAACAAAGGGCCACTGAGAGGCAAACGATGTACTACGAAGACCGACATATTCTCAAGGAGCCAGTTGCGAAATTCTCCTGATCTCTGGTAATTCCAGTTTTCTAGAACCCGGGTGAATGGTCCATTGTTGTATTAACATTTTGAAGCGAAAGAATCAAGTAATCACAATAATTGAAGTGCATCACCGTTACCTTCCCTATCATGTCACAGTGAAGATGACGCCGTAAAGAGGGTGTAAATAGAAACACGAAAACAGTCACGGCTGTACACCACCCCCCTTTCGGGCAACTCTAACCTACTCAATGTAAACAGTGGTAAGTGAATAAGCGAGCCCTCCGCCTCCATTAGCACGGAAAATCCAAACCCACCCAACATGAGAATTTGGAAAGGAACAGGCAAAATAAATCACCTAATTGCGTTGAAAAAACAAAGAGAAAGTCAATCTTTCGTTTTATGTCACCGGGAATTGTTGTTCACTTTGACCTAATAAAATGACAGATGGATTGAAAGCATATTGTAGGCAACAGTCACAATATATTTATCAAAATAATTAATTTGATATTTGATATCTAATTCTTGATATAATATTTGATATTTAATTTTTATTGTTTGATATTTAACAATTTCTAAAAAAAGGTGGATTATAAATATTTTTTCCATTTTTATTCATTTATTTTTTTTTTTATCAAAATATTTTCAAATGGAAAATGAATAAAATCATACCGTATAAGAAAATATACAGCTAGGTACTTCTTATGTGCCATTAAACCTGATTTGTACCCTATTCACTGACTGTTACATTCATCAAAGATTTTTTTAATTTATTTGTTATTATTTGTTTGGGAAAATAAAATACATTCCATTGAACAAGCGCTGCCACCAAATGGTTCAAAGCTTTTGATATACGCATG
Organism: Thysanoteuthis rhombus; assembly: GCA_963457665.1. Classification (NCBI taxonomy): domain Eukaryota; kingdom Metazoa; phylum Mollusca; class Cephalopoda; order Oegopsida; family Thysanoteuthidae; genus Thysanoteuthis; species Thysanoteuthis major. The sequence goes on along the minus strand of OY735233.1, from coordinate 38,732,613 downwards.
TTGATGTGTTTGCTTGTAAGTTTTTTCCAGTGCTTCCGGCCATACTGTTTTGTCTACAAAATAGGAACTTGGCATCAGTACTCTACTAGACACATTCTAAAAATGTTTGGTTTTTTGCTGTTTTTTTGTTTTTTAATTTTTGAGCTTTATTCTGACAGATTTATTTGTTTGCATATTCCAGCGCTCTTGACCATAGCACTTTGACTACTAACTTGAAAATTGGCAGCAGTACTCCCCCAGACACTTTTTAACTCTTATTCATTTTAATTTGTTTCGGGAAAAAAAAACATTTTTGACCTCTTTGAAGACGTATCTTAATGGAATTACTTACAACATCTAGATTCTTCAGATATTCTAGACGTATATTTATCATTTTAGATGCTCTCCAGGGGAAAACGCTAGTGATGTCATAAGTGGAATTCATTCTGACGATATCTATTCATCAATGGAAATTTTTCACATGACTTCAAATTCTGACGCTACGGTTGTTCAATTATTGCGTGTGATGGCGAGTTCTATTCTATTCTAATTAAAACGTTGAATTTCCATGGTTTACTGCTAGTAAAATTATCATTAAAAGAAGAAATGATTTGCTCACCTCACACGAGAAGCTGGCGTCATCAAATAATCTTGTTTGATAGAAGTTGAATTGGTAACATGATTGGCCGTAGGTCACCCAGGGCTCAGGACAATCTGGAAAAGGAAAGGAGAAATCATTAAGAACAAAAAAATGAAAGAAGAAAAGGAAACCTGAAAGACCTCAACAACTACAGCCCAATAAGCCTACTCGACTGCATCTACAAACTCTTCACCCAAGTGATCACTAACTGAATCACCGAAACACTAGACGAAAATCAACCATGGGAACAAGCTGGCTCCAGAAGAAGCTACTCAACCATCGACCATCTCCACTCAGTAAACCAACTAAAAGAAAAAACAGCAGGATATAGAATGCCACTATCTGTAACATTTCTTGACTTTAAAAAGGCCTCCGATTCAGTGGAAATCCCTAAAGCCATTGATGCAATAATACAACAAGGTGTAGGCCCCGTATATGTCAGAGTATTGCAACATATCTACCGACACAGCACTTCCTTCATCAGGCTACATAAAGACTCAGAATCCTTTCAACTAAAAAAGCAGTGAGACAAGCTCACCCAAACTTTTCACAGTCTGCTTTGAGATGATTTTCCAGAACTTAAAATGGGAGCACAAAAGAATCAGGATAGACGGAGAATACATAAGTAACCTCGGATTTGCTGAAGACATCGTTCTCTTTACTAAAAATCTTCAAAAAACCTCCAAATAATGTTAGACGAACTAAATGAAGCAGACAAGGAAGTTGGCCTCCACATGAACTTCAGCAAAATAAATGTCATGTACAACAAACATGTTAGGGACAAAGACGTGACGATCGAAATCGAAAATGCAGAGCTGGGGAGAGTAGACCACTACATCTACCTAGGACAGTGAGTCTCTTTGAAATCATCAAAAGAAGAGGAAATAAAAATGAAGAATCACACTTGGTTGGTAAGCTTTCGATGGAGTGAGCTCGACTTTCAAGAATAAAAACATCCCACTAGTCCTGAAAAGATAGATGTACAACCAATATATCCCAACGATAGTTACACATGGAGCTGGAACATGGAACTTGACCAAAAAATTGACCCTCAAACTGAGAACCACGCTACGTGCACATAAGAGAATCAGGCTCAAACTTACATGAAGAGATCACAAGACAGATCTGTATATCAGAGAAAAGAGACGAGTCCGAGACATCAAAGAAACTGTTAGAAAACTCAAATGGCAAACAAATACAACGTGGCCGGCAGAAAATAAGTTGTCGTGACGAGCTAGATAAATTCAGGGGGCACTGGCTCTGTGATGCTTACGATAGAGAGGTCTGGCGAATCTTGGGGATAGTCCAACGACTGATTCTAACAAGCTGATGATGATGATATTGAAACTATATCTGAGATGATCTCCCGTTATTACACAATGAATGTATCATTTGGCATATATATATATATATATATATATATACTTGTTTCTTATCAGCAGCTCTAAATCTTATCTGAAAGTTAATCGAGCTCTTTCATAATGGAGAAAAGATGTTGGAATATCAATCAATTTAGAAAGGAAAGCACTCAAAGTTTATGTTGAAATGACGCTTTATGTGAAGTCTCAAATATAACTTATATCCACAGCAAAGCACCGCTCACATCGTCGAGAGACTGAGTTGCGAACATCAATTAACTCATCTAAATATTTGATAGTTTGAAAAGAATTTTTGATCTTCGTTTGTTTGAGCGTTCGAAATTTCTCCAATTCTAAGCTCACGTCGTTGAGAGGCTGAGTTGCAAACATCAACTAATGTAGCTGAATGTTGGATAAAATTTAGGAAGAAATAATCCACTGTTTATGTTCAAACTAGCCCATCCAAAAAGTCACAGTGTTATTTATGTATTGATCGGCACTAAGGGGCATAAACCTGTGCTATCAAGTAATTCGTTGGTAATAATTCAAGCATCTTAATTCTAAGCCTTTTTTTGGCCTCAACTAAAGTCAGTTTGTTTCAATGTGCGATCAGACATAAGTCATAAGAGTTTCTATGACGCAATCTTCATCGTTATGTCATAATAGGAAGGTAAATTAACCAATGAGATGCGTCAGCGCGAGTAAACAGAGGAGAAATCAGCATATGTGCTGACGATCTCATTCTACACCCCTAAAATTGTTTCTATTTATTATGTTCATCTCTTTCAAGAGGACAGATCCATTTTAACTTCGAGGTTATAACAGCATCCGTACAGGACAACTAACTGTACGACCAATTATACAAATAAACATAATTTGCATACATGGGCTGTATATGAATTTATGACGACCGATTTATGACAACGATTACTCAAACAGGCAAAAGCTAATCAAAAGAAGCAGCCATTGTATATCAAATCAGTCAGAGAATTTTTGCAGCCCAAATTTAACTGGTGTGAGCAAATTTCCAAGCATAATTTTCTTTTAAACTAGAAATTGGATACGCTGTCGAAAACTGTTTCACTGGAAAGTTTTGCACACACATAATAATTAAATTGGTTAAATGATCCCAATAAACAGCATATTTCAGCATAACTGGGTACATAGACGTAACTCTACCGCCAACCAACTTCTCAGGCGATTCCAAACTATAGATGGAGAAGGGAGATCCCCAACACCTGTTTTGCTTGGCAAAGAAAACCACATGGGGTTGAAATCAGCACTAGACCGATTTAAACATTCGGCTGACAAGCTCATATGCGCAACTTCTCCTTAGTTTATCATTAATAATAAAATTCGTTGAAAGATCCTAGTAAACTGCATATTTTCCCCTAAAAACTGATGATCTCCCATAGGTGCCTGCTATGGGGTGTGAAGCGAACGGGGCATTTGTCCCACCCTAAATCAGACCATCTTACCTAGGATGAGGAGTCTGAAAGTTGAAAGTTATAATCAATAAAGGATAATTGTGCAGTACAAGTGTTGTTTCAGTCCAACTTGATATTTCTGGATAAAAAATGGTTTTATCCTTCGCTGGTAATGGGATTACCACTAAGATATATCAAGAATAAATATTTTTCTTCCCACCCCATGAATAAAGTCTTTTGCCGCTCTATGCCCAAAGTGTCAGCTGACGCCTACGTGATCCCCCTTTGCATACATAAATTATGCAAATTGGCCTCCTTATGAAATATTCGAGATAGCCACCCCCAGGAAAGAATCAGAATTTCCGCTGTTATGTCGTCATCAATGATATGATGTTTATTAGTCTCTCCAAGGGTGAGAACTTGATAGAAGGTCGACTTTAAAGTAGGGTTCCTCAGACGTACGTTCAGGTGGTTCCAGATATTGTCAAGTTCCGTCGGCACTCAGGAAATAAGCCAGACTCTTGTGCAATGGGTGGGGGGAGGACCATTGATCTACAATTAGAAATTTCTTTTCTCTGCTTCCGACCAAAGGACGGGAAATTAGAGATAGATGATTGCGACCGCTCCCTGGAATTAAATAAGGTGTCATGGTGATTCTGTTAATCCGTAGAAGTAAATGCAGCATTAGGACTGTGAGTGTGTCGAGAAAACATGTGAGAAATGATCAAATCTAAATCTAGATAAGGACATGAAAACTTATAAAGCCATTATGTTGACCATCCCTTAGAGATAAATTTGTCTTTGTCTCTCTAAAAGGTCGAGATTCAGCATTCCATCATCATCATCATCATCATCATCATTATGCTTTTAACGTTCGTTGTTGGACATAGACCTTCTCCAAGATTCGCCAGACATCTCTATCATGGGCATCGCGGAGCCCGTACTTTCTGAACTTGTCTAATTTGTTATGCCATCTTATTTTCTTCCAGTCACACTTTCGTATATGATCCACCTTTCGAAATGTGATGTCAAGCTGTTGTCTGACATCCTTGAAAAACATGACCAGCCCATTGTCATTCGAGTTTTCAAATGAATTCTATGAAATCTGACTCCTGCCTGTTTTGTTTTCCCCTAATGTACTACGTTGGCTCATGATCTCTCGGTGTGATGTTGTGCACGATTCTCTCTCCTGTGTATGTTGCATGGTTTTCAGATTGACAGCCAATCTTTTGGTTAAATCCCATGTTTCAGCTACGGTAGGATGCACTGGTTTTAGACTCTTCTATTTAGGACTAATGGGATTTTCTTGTTCTTAAAGGTTGAGATGACTCTGCCGAAAGCTCATCAAACTACATTGGTTCTTCGCCTGATTTCTTTTAATCTCTCTTTGCTCGGCTCTTTTTCACGTCTTTTTTTCCACCTTCTCTCTCTCTCTCTCTCTACGTTCTTCCTTCCCCTCTCTTTTTCTACTCTTGCTCTTTCATTTTTTTTTCTCACTCTCTCCTTCTATTTGAAACATTCAACCAAAAACTGTCACCAAAACTATCAACTTAGGTTTCTCTCGGTTTTTAAGCTGGTCTTGCTGGCTGGTTAGCTGGCCATGGACGAATCACGCGTTCTTTTCTGTTTCTCTTCTTTCTCCGTTTCTTTCCATCCTCTTTCTTTCTTTCTTTTTTTGCCTTTATCCTCGGGTCATTCATTCTCCCTCTTCATGTCAATCATTATCCTTCACTTGTCTCTCCTCTCTCTATCACTCGCACACACACACACATACATAGATTGACTGAAAGTTTAACACTTCAGTAATAAAGAATGATTTCCATACCACGCTTTAATGAATCACCGTAGCCTGCGCACATAGTAGAATCAGTTATCAAAAATATTTTTTTAATTATCAATAAAAATGAATCCTTTACCTGAAATCATCTTTTAAAATGTATCAAATGACCATAAAGATACCAGAAGTATTTTTTTGAAGAAAAAATGATTAAAAAAACGTATTTCTATGGTGCATATTGGTGTATGCAAATTACCAAGGTTGTAGCTCCCAAAAATGTGATCAACAGTGCACGCAAACAAAGGGAGAATAAACTGTAACCCACTTAGCTGGTTGGTCGAGTGAGCCATTTGTGGGTTTATGATGATTTGATGAATGTGTGTGTGTCTGTGTGTGTCTGTGTGTCTGTGTGTGTGTATATGTGTTAGTGAATAACCAGGACCAATTCCGGCAAAAATTGATATTTGTGAAATTCGAAAGCTGATTTTCACGACAGGATGGCTCAACAAATCTTCCCACCAACAATTTCTTTCATCTGACCCGTGTGCCTCCGTGAGAAAATATATACGCATACACTATCGCTCTTTATATATATATATATATATATATATATATATATATATATATATATATATATATATATCAATCATCTGATCATGTGTTCATGGTACCTAGGAATTTTAGTCCACTTCAAGTCGTTAAACTTTTCACCTGTTTTGTCGCTTTTCACATAATTGATATTATAAATTACCATGCCAAGAAAGCGTCAAGAATATTAACTTGCCAATTTTCTCTTATTTTGAATTTTTTTACGACGCAGAAATGTCAACCAAGAATGATAATGAAGACATACTGAATGGGGTGAGCCCTTTCAAATGTCTACTGGGTAGGTCGGGTAGGTTGTATTCACGGACGTATTGTACCCAGGAGTTCTCTCCCGTCTGCGTGGAACAACGGCTATTCTTTCTTATTTGAGAGCGATTTTTTTAAAGCGGCGTTTTCAAACAAAAGACTTGGTTGAAAATAGAAAATCGTTTTCTGAAAGTGACAGATACCCTCTTTTACCTTTGCCAACGAAGTTAGAATATATATATATATATATATATATATATATATATATATATATATATATATATAGTCTCTCTGACTGTTTATATGTCTGGCTGTTTGTGCATACAATATTTCCAAAAGTTTTCAATGAATTTCGGTGACATTCAGTGAAAGGGTGGCCCACGGACTGAAAATTATTGTATCATATTTGGGAGTATATCCAGGTATTTGTTACAGTCATCTCCTTTGCATCGTAGCTATATTTCTACACAGTGTCTCCAAAAGTTCAAAGTGAATTTCACTGGAATTCCTTGAAAGGTGGGGCCAATAAGGTAATGGAAAGTTGATTAAATTTTAAGGTGGATCCTGGAGGATTTAGTCACCCCCCCACGAGCATCATAGCTATATTTGAACTGATTTTCATTCAATTCTCATAGTGATGTGGTCAGCACGTCTGCTTCACAGGAAGTCCTGAATTCGATTCCCGGTATACGCGCAGAGCATGGAAAAACTCTTCATAAGGACAAATTCACCTGTGCACTCAGCAGCTAATTGAGTACACTCTAAGCTGTGTGATCAAGTTAGAGGTATCTCCCAGATGGACTTGTATCTTGCCAAAGGGATGGTCATATAAAAAAAAAACTTGTGGGTATGAAGTCCTGGTCTTAACCAGACTTGAGATTTCTGAGGATCACTATGCAGACGCATGCAACAGAAACTGGGACCTCGTCATCAGCTGTCATGCTCCATTTGGAGTAGCTCTTAAGAGACGAACCTACCGTCGTTGATAATGGCAGTTGGTAGAGGTATACGCTCTCTGAGTACCCCCCCCCCAAGTTTCTCTTCTTGGGTGGCCTGCAAAATATGACTTTGAAACTGACTAATCAGGACTCGATAGATAATGCGTCAAAAATGTGGACAGGGTTAGACTCTTGTGTCAGGTGACACGTGATCAACACGTTGACTGATTTAAATTGGGCCGGAAGAAAAGTGCAAGTCTATCTCATCAACATTGTTTTTTTAAATTACGTTACCTCTGCGAAAGAAGTTGGAAACGCAGTCGTTAAGATTCAACTCAATCACTCGACTCTGTTTTGAAAAAAAAATTAGATCTTTCATCAGATTTTGTTTTTGGATTCTTTTAGAATGTTCAACTAAATCGTAACAAGGGACAGACTTCTCCGGAGATAAATACCCCCTTATCGATTTATCGTCGTACGAATTTCAAATACAATAATGTTGATGTCTCCTCTCTGAGTAACCTTGTTTCCTTATGAAGTTTGTTTACGTTTCAAGGAACGCGATAGGTTAAACAATGAGGTCAAAATCATCATGCTTCATTACACTATACATGTTTATTTTCTTTCAGGTATGAGTCAGTCATCTTTGCATAAGTATTTCAGTAGAGACAAATTATTTGGGAACAAATAAACTTTTCCTCAAGCGAGCGAATTACATTTTCTTTTTTTTTAATTTCAAATATTACAGGTTATAGAGGTATATCTTTTGGGGTGCGTCCTTCCGTTTTCCCATCTTTATGTCTTCCTGTCTGCCAGTCTGTCTATCAATACGATATCTCAAAATGTACTCAATTAATTTTTTGTGGAGGAATGGGTAGTAGCGTAAAGGAGAAGGAATTGAATTTGGGCGCGGATTCAGGATATTCTTGGATTTTAAGATATTTTCCATCATTGTTTAAAGATTTAGGTATCCGCCAATAGCTCTTCACACGATATCTCAGAACAGTTGTCGATAAATTTAAATCAGATATCGTGAAAGGGTGAGCAATAGTCTACGCAAGAATTGATTACGTTTGGGGTGGATCCATACATATTTACTTCCTCTGACAATGGCATTGGTAGAGATATGCTCTCTCAGAATGCTCTACAGTTCTATTCATTTATCTATTGACTTAGTGTCTGTGGAACGTTTTATATAACCAATGATTGATAGGTTCATGGTGTAAGGCACAATGAAACAAGTTACACAGTTCCAACTAAATTTACGTACAGTTTAATTCTTTCAATGATTACACAGAAATAATTTACGTTCTTTATTGTTTTATTCTGTCTGTTCCCCAAATAATGAATCTTGGGAATCAGCGATTGCTGAGAAATAGAGAACATCACTCATCATGCATTTATTGCTACTTCAACGGCTTTTCACCCAAAGTAGTGGTTTAGTGGTTTCCGTGGACTCCTGAGGATCCGTCAAAAAATGTTCAAGGGATCCGTCAAATAATGTTCGAGTGTCTGCAGTGGTATTTCCTCTTAACCTGATATGGTGAATCATCCATCGCACGGCAATAAAAAAAAGTGATTTATTTAAAATTCGAATAAACATAAACGATTAAGTCAACATTATTTCAAAAAATCCTTTTTATTGTATCTATGTATTGATGGAAATGACCATTGGAAGGTGAAGAGAAAAACTCAAGAGAAAGTAGGGGGTTACATCTCAATCTTTTTATTATTCTGATGGCATGTTTCCATGCATTTTGACAGGAGCCAGCCATCTTTTTCAGAAAATATTTTTTCAGCAGTTCACAGAAAATTTTGCTGTTTATGTGGTTTGATACTGAGGAAAGAAATGGGTATATTTCCGTGTTTGTAAATTTGTCGGTTTAGTAGGAGCAGGAGGGGAGGTGTTTGTGTCAGTGTAGATAAGAGTAACATTTGGTTTGAAATGAGATGGGTCTGTGAGAGGAGAGCAGAGGGGCTAAAATGGTCATTTCTCAGGAAAAATGGGAATAATAAGAAAAAAATTGAGATGTAACACCTAACTCTTAAGTTTTTCTCTTCATTTTCCAATTATCATTTTTATCAACGTTCTGTCAGATCACTCCACATCCAGAATACAAACATAAATTATTATATTAATAATGACTTTCTTTTAAAACTAAATGATGAAATTTGGAGTCTGCCAGAATTTTTACTTTGTAGAAGGAGTTTTGAGTTTTCAAAGTTTTAAAACCGCTGACCTGAGGAGATCTACGGTTTCCTCCTCTGCAAGAAGGTGATGCTTAACGAACAGTTATTCAATAGTTCATCCTTTCTCTCCCATCTTTTCTAATAGATAGAAATGAAAAGATAGCAGTAACATTCAAAATGTCGCCCCAAATATCCCCAAAAATCCCCAACCCCAAGACTAGTTTATAGTAGGGGGCTGGGGTTTAAAATCAGTATACAGTAAAAATCCATGACTGAGAACACGTTCCGAACTGCTATTTTTCCTCTACCAATAGAGGACGCGTCACCAACTATTCGCTGGTTAGAATAAAATGATCTTTTACAGTATAACCCTAACCCTAAATCTAACCTTCTTATAAAGAAACACCTCCAAAAATTATGTGGCGTGATAGATTTGGCGATAATGAATTTTAAAATTTACGTTTTCATATGAGTGAATAATGTTGAATGACCATAGCCAGCAAAGGTGGTGAAGGGTTCTTTTCCTTTTATGTGTGTGTGTTTCTTAATCGATGTTTTTATGTATTTAAGTGTCCCAGTACTCCATGCCAAACAGTTTTAGAAACATCAAGATTCTCTAGAATCCCTAAGTTTTTCTAACTCCATTGTTGTTGTTTTCCGGTGGAAAACGTCAGTGAAATCATAAATCGAACTTATTCAGCCCACATTTATTCTTCGATGGAATATTTTTCGTGACTGAAATTTTTGACGCTTCGGTTGTTCAATTATTGACTGTTATGGCGAGTATTCTTTAACTTTATCAATAAAACAAATTAGCTCCAATGAATTTCTTAGTTTCTTAATTTTCTTTAAATTACAGTGATAATCGTATTTTGCGGCAAAATCTGATCTTCAGTGAAGGTCAATTTTGGGATCAATTGAGCCCCGGATCTACGAATCACTTTATTTGAACGACCCAGACGGATTTGGAATATATATATATATATATATATATATATATATATATATATATATATATATATATATATATGTTGGAAAATAAGTGAGAAATTTGAAATTCCATGGTATTAATGTTACTTCTTAGGGACATAATATATATATATATATATATATATATATATATATATATATATATATATATATATATATATATATATATATATATATATGTATATTGTTTTAAAATCCCTGAGAAGATTGAATGGCCAACAACTAATGATCCTCAAAATAAAAATTCTCACATAGTTCTGTATCTAATTCTGTGTGAAACATAAAATCCTTTAAAAAGCTTACATAAATTGCAGGAGCCGTTACCAGGAAATAATTGACTGAAATTACATCAATATTGAAAATTATTTACATCATCTGTGTTCAATGTTGTGAAGCATTCTCTAAAACCTCACATCGTGCGTCCTATATGTCGGTACACGTTATATGCTGCAAAATATGGTAAATATTCTTCCACTCGGACTGGTTTAGGGAGGGGTTCTTCAGTTGATAGAACTGGGGAGGGTATGTTCAATGGCTACTCTAGAAAGAGGAATGTTTAAATGATCTGTCGGCCATGTTTCTTAGCTTTTGTGCTGTATTCCATGTTTGAACTGTCTCTATTTAAACACTTTATTTATTGATGTTCCATTTTCTTATCTGTCAGTGTTGACAGGACAGAAGCTGCGTCTCTTGTCAAAATAAACGACGCTTCTAAACTTTGTGGTATTTTAGAAGGAAACACACACCATTTATTGATGGGAAGATTTTTAATCGTTTCTAATCTTCAAGATCTTTACACTCAGTCCAGTTATTTGAACAAAGCCTGATTTTATCAGTGTACCAAGGGTTTAGTAGTGTAAATTCAATTGTTTGCTACGTGTGGCTCTCCGTCATATATTAAGGGTAGGTGGTGTTTGAGGTTGAACCATGTTAATGAAGCTGTTTTATTTTTGAATCCCTGAAACCGTTGCATGGTAAACAACTGGTGATTTCAACAAGAAAAATTCGTACATACTACCATGATATCCAATTCTGTGTGAAACATAAAACATATTGAAGAGCTTATGATAATTACATTTACAGATATTTGGAAATAATTGACTGAAATGGCATAAAATATTTCTTCTATGTCTATTTATTGTTTAAAGCTGTAAAACTTTGTAGACGCACAAACATACATACTCACACACACAAACACACACACACACACACACACACACACACATATATATATATATATATATATATATATATATATATATATATATATATATATATATATATATATATTTTTGAGGGTTGAGTTATCTATGAATGAAGAGTGCTTGATGTCAAGGATAGAGCATATGTAAATAGATATTGACAGACAAATCAGTGCTCCATGGTGACTCCGAGTAACAAACACACACACACATATATATATATATATATATATATATATATATATACACACACAAGTTGGTTATTGATAAATACGTGGCCTCAGGTACAAGGGCGTGAATGTCACAGTTCCACTAAAATCGGTTGGTTGATCGGGTCATTTGTAGGGCTACGGTGATTCGATTACACAGAAAATTTCAATTCCATAACTGTTTTATTTTTTTCTAATCCAGAGAATTGAGAATGAACAATTGCCGAGAAAATGAACAATAGCACTCGTACAATCATGTGTCAGTGAGGATTACCAACATCATCAGGAACTCCAACGAAGGTATGACTTGCAGGTTGGTACATGACCCACAACTTACTGATGTATTCCGTGTGCAGCCGGGAGTCGGGCAGTGATACTTGTTATCACCTTTTCAGTCCCTGTTGGACACCGAGGGCTCAGATGAGAAACGGCATTCACTGGACGCTCTGAACACAGTCGGAATACCTTGACTTCACCAACGACCTTGCTCTTCTTTCTAATACCCACCAACAGATGCAGGGGAAGACCAATACTGTGGCGAGGAACTCGGCACGCCTTGGCCTCGATATCCACAAAGGCAAGAGTAAGACCATCGAGGTCAATACAGCCAATGCTACGCCAATCACATTGGAAGGCAAAGTACTGGAGTTGGTGGAGAGCTTTAAATATCTTGGCAGCATTATTGACAGACTAGGAGGGACTGATACCGATGTAAAAGCCGAGATTGGTAAGGCAAAAGTGACTTAATATCGGCTGAGAAATGTCTGGTGACCATCAGATCTAACCACCAATATCAAGATCAGGATCTTCAATACTACAGTGAAGCCTATCTTGTCGTATCGTGCAGAAATATAGAGAACAGCTGTCACTGCAACGAGGAGAAGTCAGACGCTTGTCAACAACTTCCTCGGGAGAATGCTACACGTGTTTTGATACATAAGTACACCGGTATTATTACTTTGATTCATTGCTTTTGTTTTTAATTAACTTAGAGACCATTTGTAATTCTGCTTATTGATACAGTATTTTGGGTCGAAGTGTGAATTTCAGCCCCTCGAAGCTAGTATCTACGTAATAGTCGACCCCATATATTTAAACCCCCAAAACAATCGACTTTTAAATGAGTCTCAGAGTAATTGTAGTGAAATGTGAAACAATATGAGTTTAACCCTCACTATGTTCCCCACTGTTGCAGTCCTGTGCCAGACTGAGCCAAGCTTACGACATATTCACTAAGAAATTGGCTTTTAATATGAGTTAAGTGAGTCTCGATAATTTTTAGTTACATCCATTGACTTTAACCCTTGGCCATCATATCTTCTTGATAACTGAACATTGCAAATACATGAAAATCAGTAATCTTTCTTTTGAATTACCGGTTGTTGATCTTTTACCCCAACGCCCCCCTCTATGGTAATTGAACCTTGTCTCCATGACCCACGGTTCACATCTTCAACAAATTAATTAGTTTGAAATGTGTGATGCAAACTTGTGGAAAAAATTGATGTGTGTTCTTCACGATTTTATGCAAACACTTGTTCAGAGAATTCCCCAAATACTTGGAGAAATTCTTACTTTTCCCCATGGGTTTGCACCCCTCTTGAAATTACTTATGCCTTCCTAAGGGAGGATGCCCCCTGGTTGAAAAACACTGCTCTGAATTATATCAAATCTTTTATTCATCTTTGATTGAGATGATACTAATATCTTCAAAAACTTATCTCACTGGTGTGAGTCAAGTTGTTTCTCGTCTCCATTCCATAATTTTCTCATAATATAATAAATGTTTATCTTAAACAAGTACAATGTCCCCCCTTATCCACGCCTTCGATTGACCGCAGTTTCAACTATCTGCAGTCAATCCCAGAAATAAACAATTCATGAGTTTTACTTATTCGACCCAAAGCGTAAGAGTAGTGATACTGTCAACCTGAGAAAGCTGTAAAGTACTTCCTTCAAGTGAAAAATTGAAAGTTCTCGACTCAATCAAGAAAGACAAAAGATCCACAGTAAGAATAAAAACTTTGTCCATCCCATAACTTTTTAAAATACAGTATATTGTTATAACTGTTTTATCTTATTATTGATTATTGTCGTAAATCTTTTATATTTATAAACATCATCATCATCATCATCATCATCATCATCATCATCATCATCATCATCATCATCAGTCTTTTAACGTCCGTCGTTGGACATAGACCTTCCCCAGGATTTGCCACACTTCTCTACCATGGGCGTTGCAGAGCCAGTACTTCCTGAACTTATCTAGCTCGTCTCTCCATCTAATATCCTGCCGGCCTCGGTTGCGTATGTGATCTCGGGGGATCCATGTCGTGCACACCAAAAATTTACAAACATGAGTCAAATAAAATATGAACAAAAGTAACTATCGGAAAATGTACTTGGACACTATTTAAAAATCATCATAAAAAATGTTGTTTATGAAGGGATGTAGGTCTAGACCTTTCTATACCTGCATGAAAACTTTTGAAACGCTCTAGCAATACTTAACCAAGGTATGATTTCATCACAGTCGTCATTTACTACTTTTACCTTCTTGAAATAAGGCAGTTCTGGTTGAAGCAAAGCAAGATGATGGAAGTTTGAGCTTTGGGGCCAAGGCCAAGTTGTTAAATATCCCTGTCAGTACCATTGGAATCTAGAATGGAAAAAGTTTAGTAGCAACAAAAATGTAGCTCGAAATTATTCAAGGAAAATTTCTCCACAAACAACTCGAAAAAAGAACATTCAAAACGAATCCAGTGGTAACTCAAAAGGAGATCAAAGATAATTTGAGAGCAGCTGATAAATCGATTATTAAAATAACTATTGGTAATGAACTACGCATGAATGGCTCAAAATCCTGTATGTTGCGGAAAATGCTTTTGTTGAAAAAAACACGGAGATATTCGGATGAAATTCGCTCCTGACCATTCTGAGGAGCCTGATCATTTTTGGAAGAACATTCTCTGGTCAGATGAATTGAACATTGGACTTTTTGGCTAAAATCCAGCCCGTCGTGCATGAAGAAAAGATAAATGTCTATGATCCAAAGAACAAGTTGGAAATATCATGGTTCGGATGTTTTTTTCTATCAATGTTACGGGGCACTTCACGTGATTGAAAGAACCATGCATGGAGTTATTTATCGGAGTAATTTTAAAGTTTTAGTGTTCTCTTCGAAGCAACAACTAAAGCTTGAAGGTTGAAGCTTTAAACCAGATAACAACCTGAAGTATAGAGCCAAAATAACTTGCGAATGGTATGTTTAGAACAATGTAGAGCTGCTCCAGTGGCCTAGTCAATCTCCTGACTTGGACCCAACTCAGAAATTATGGTGAAGATTGGAAGGCGATTTTATCGGAGGGATCACAGAAATATTAATGATTTGGAGGTCTTCTGCTGGGGAGAGTGAGCCAAAATTTCAAAAGACCATTGCAAGGGGCTTGTAAAGGGTTATAAGAAGCGTCTCTTAGCAATAATTGCAAACCAGAGTTATGCCATCAACTATTAGCGCATGAAATCATCATCATTGGCCTTTTAGCGTCCGTCCTTGGACATAAATGTAGTGATCTACTTTTTCCAGTTCTGTGTCCTCGATTTTGATCTTAGTGATTTTATCTCCGATGTGGTTGTTGCACATGATCTTCGTCTTGCTGAAGCTCATGTGTAGGCCGACTTTCTTGCTCTCTTCATTTAGTTCATCTATCATTAGTTGGAGGTCGTGTAGGCTCTCTGCGAAAAGGGTGATGTCGTCTGCAAATCTGAGGTTGCTCAGAACATAATATATTAGAAAAGATTTTGGCAGATTTGCGGTGCTCATTTCAAACTAATCATTTGATGGGAAAATATGAAGGGAGACATGGAGACAGAGTCCAACTACAACACCAAGCGTGATGGCAAGGCTCAACTACTAAAGGGGACGTGGTGGTAAAAAAAAAACCAAGAACCACCATTTTAGAGCCACTCCCAGAATGCCCAATGCAGCACCCTGCGAAAAAATTCGAACTCCTTTGAGTCCCCAGCGCCAACTCTGGAAGTTTTTGATGTTGTGTTTCTCTCTCTCTCTCTCTCTCTCTCTCTCTCTCCCTCTCTCTCTCTCTCTCTCTCTCTCTCTCTCTCTCTCTCTCTCCTGCCCCCCCCCATGTCAATCGTGCATAGTTATCGTGAATAGATATATACCCAAGGTTTCACCCAAGGGAGATAAATTAGATGAAGTCTTCAGTTCTTTTGCAGAAATAATGTGCCTCCTTGGTTATAGATTAATTGTGTGTGTCGCTAAAGGATCAATATGCTACCAAAAAAGATTTTGTTCAGTTGATGAGTATTTTACACTCAATCATTCAAACGAAATGCTTCAAGTTTTCTTTAAGAAAGTATTGCTGTCTGCCTTTTCCTACCGTCTGTCTCCATCTCACTGAATATCTAAATATATTACAGTGAATTTTGGTTTGTTAAATAAATGTAAATGGAAAATGAGATAAGGACATTTCGGTAACTGGGCTATTATTACCTTATCGAGATAATTAGTTAGGGTTAGATGTTTGGGTTTGGGTTGATTAAGTCAGTCAAGGCAAAGATAATTTGTGTTGAGACTTGTCATTATTTTCCATTTACATTGATTTAGCTAACAGTAATATGGTGAGCTGTGATGGCTATGATTATTGAGTATGGTTGGACCCAACAATCGCTGGTCAAGGGTTAATGTGCAAAAATTCTGAGAGATCTTTTGTTGAGTTCTTTACTTGAATCGATTCGCACCTTTGCGATGATTAAAATAACACTTGGGTGGGATTTGAAGTGTTTTCTCTGGTGATAACGAGAACAAAATAGCTCGAGTCATTCAGTTCTATGTGATCTGTGTGGAACGTGAAGCATTGCACGCAATCAGTTCTTCCTTGGAGATAAAAGATGAGGACGAAGTCCTTCGTGAAAGTCGGTGTAATGAGGTGAGGCTACAAAATAGACATCATCTTCATTATCAGTCTGTTAACGTCCGTCGTTGGACAAAGACCTTCCCTAAGATTCGCCACACCTTCCTATTGCGGACGGTGCGGAGCCAATACTTTCTAGTTCGTCTCTCCATCTTGTATTCTGCGTATGGGATCTCTAATGATCTGCGATGTGAGTCGTGATGTCCATCGGTTGTCTGCCATTCTTGCAACATGTCCATCCCATTGCCGTTTGAGATTTCTCCTGTCTTTTCCCTAATATACTATCCTGTCTAATGATCTTTCCTTGTGAGGCTGAGCATGATTCTTTCATGTGCACCTTGCGTGGTTCTCATTTTGAGGATCAATCTTTTGGTTAGGTTTTATGTTTCAGCTCCACAGGTGACTATTGGGAAGATGCATTGGGTTGTAAACCCTTCTTTTCAGGACTAATGGGATCTTCTTGTTTTTGAAGGTTGAGATTTCTCTACCGAAGGTTTGCCATCCTAGAGTGATTCTTCGCTTGATTCATGGAGATTCGTTGTCTTAGGTAGATGCAGTGAGTGATCAACAAAAAATAATCAACTATTCTGAAATGATCTCTCACATTCTTCTTCTTCTTCTTCTTCTTCTTCTTCTTCTTCTTCTTCTTCTTCTTCTTCTTCTTCTTCTTCTTCTTCTTCTTCTTCTTCTTCTTCTTCTTCTTCTTCTTCTTCTTCTTCTTCTTCTTCTTCTTCTTCTTCTTCTTCTTCTTCTTCTTCTTCTTCTTCTTCTTCTTCTTCTTCTTCTTCTTCTTCTTCTTCTTCTTCTTCTTCTTCTTGTGACGGAGTTGACTCGAGTAAAAACTTCAAATCGCTGAGATTATACAATTCTATACATCATCATCATCATCATCATCATCATCATCATCATCATCATCATCATCATCATCATCATCATCATCATCGTTATTGGAAACCGTCATTCAAAATTGTCAACATCCACACGGTCAACATCAACTTGGGTCTCTTCAGTTTTCAAAAGGTGTCTGGCTGACTGACTATGTATGTGCCACATTATTTGAGCAAGAGGAAAAACTGTTGTTGTTTTTTTTTTTATATTTATTTATAATTAATGATAAAATCGTAGAAAACAGGACTCGTTTACTATCGCAAACAGCTGAAGCATGAGAGTTAGCCCCATCGAATAACTATAAAGATAGGTCCCCAGTGATTTACTTTAAAAAAATAAATGGTACTGAATAAATTAGGATACATACTCGCTGGGGTATTCGAGAATACTAACGAGGGTACTTGAAATCTGAAACTAACGATCTCCCTGTCTTTAGCGATGGTTGCACAGAAAACAAGAATTTTATTTGGCTGCTTACAAACACTACTTCAACCACATGTCTACTTATTTTATGAATAACAAGCTTTTAGGGGGAAAATCTTGATCAAACAACATTGGAAGGTAAATTCAAAATCAACAGGCCAAGTTCACCGTCAGCACATATCTTTAAGTCGAATTTTTGCCCCCCCCCCAATTCGTTTTTGGTGCGCACACACATGAAGAAAATGATCTTATTGCCAAGACGAACAAAACATCAGTGTTTTGAAACGACATAAAACACAATCGGCGGGCAAAATCAATTTCTTTCTTTTGATTTTTTCTTTTAATTTCGTGTGCTTTGAAACTACCTTCAAAATAGAATTCCAAACCTTGCCAGTAAGAGAAAGGAAATATATAAATGTTTTATGAGAAGGGGTTCTATTCACAAAGTAGCTAAAACGCTAAACTGCATTCCAGTCGTCACAGATAACCATGGATGTAAATTTTTCTTTCTCTCGGCGCTTGAGCCTAATTTGTAAATATTTTTTTAAAGGACTTTGACCTTAACCTGACAATAAAACAACCTTTTTTCCTGAAAATGAGAAAAAAAAGGTAACCCTACTTCTGACCCTATTTCAACCCCCTAAACGCAAAAGAAAACAACGTTACAATTCAAATCCGATCATCAGCCTCGATGCCCGATGTACCAAAATCAAAATTGAGCACATGGATTCCGAATTTAAAGAAAAATTAATTTTCAAAGTTTTACGAGATACGCAGACCCGTCAGAGATGGTGCGTTGTGCTGCATGGGTCTTCCCAGGAGTGGGTATTGGCCCAATCATTATGGGGAGAGGGTGAGCACTCCTTATTCGATTTCTTGAAATCTCAACAACCAAAAAATAAGTGCTTTCCATGGTTGTTAGATTTAGAGTTTTTTTCCCCGTGCAACGCCGTGTAACCCAGGGAGTTATATAACAGTTCAAATTACATTAACGAAAAAAAAATTCATATTTGTAGTACCTCAGTCGCAAATGGGAAGTGATCGTCCAGTCTGGCATTGTAAAGAGAACCGCGTACCCCCAAAAAACTGAAAAGAATTATTTTATCCAAACTGACAGAAAAACTTGCATTGAGTTCGAAGGCGAAATAGTTTGAACGCTTATTAAATTGAGAGGAAATTTTTTTTAAAACTGTTAAATAGAGCACTCAGCTATTACTACTGTAATGCTATGCTCTTCCAACTCTGGAATGGAGCATTTTGGAAGATGGGGAATTATGCGTATATATATATATATATATATATATATATATATATATATATATATATATATATATATATATATATATATATATATATATATATATATCGCTTAATTCGGTTCTACTCACCGTCTAGCTCTACGTAGGGCAGGGGTAGAATGTCTGCCTCTGGGTTTGAAACGATGATTTCGATCCCACCTCGTGATACTGAAAGGTATGTTGGATAGTCTGTAGCCAAACTAAAGAGTTGTAATACAACGAAACAGCTGTCTGTGGATGACATAATTACTAATTAACATCATATATATATATATATATATATATATATATATATATATATATATATATATTAACTTGATGTTGAATGTATCTAGCACTATATGAAATGAATCCATCATACATAGGATATTTTATTATATTGTATTCCTAATGTGTATTGTGTGATAATATTTGATTTTCCTTTTGAAATGCAACTAATGAACTTATTTGGGTGGAAGACTTCATTGTTTAGAATGGTAGATGGGAGATACTTAATCAACCAAATTGTTACTTTTATTCGGAAGAGTCGATTTTTATGGACAGGTAAACAAAAATGTCACTCTGTTATTTATTAAGCTGGTGTGGTGAAAACACTTCCTTTATCTACGCTATTTCAACCTTTCAGACTCTGTGTTCCGTGCTCCTAACTAAGCCGTCCAGATTGTATCGATGACCTAATCAAAAACATTATCAAAAGTGTTGTTTCACATATCTAGCTATTCAGAAAATGAGGCTATCTTCTTTGTTTAATTGTCTGGCAAGAACTCATAAGTAAGATATTTACCGGCTATTCACGTTGTCTGTCCAAAGAGTATTTAACCATTTTTTTGATGTCTTGGGAACGAGTCGGATATCCCTGACGAAATTTGGCAACATATCAGTGGACATATCATTACGTAAACGTCAATAGACATAAAAAGGTGAATTGAGGCTAGTCCGGTCGCATAAATCCCAGACGGCGGTGAAACACCACTGGGTGAGCTTGAGTACTGTGTAACCCTTGCATTTTAAGTGTACGCCGCATCTTATCTTTTTTATATTCCTTCAGACTCCTTTTGGAAGATATGGCTGTTACCAGTCTGCTGCAGTTTCAGTAATAAGTAGGTAGTTGCTACCTGGGCTTGGGACCCACTATGGCGATTGCGAAACTGTAAGTTTTTCTGTCAGAGTAACCTTCTATTGAATGGACTGCCTTACAGGGCTAAAGGTCTCAAAGTGCCTTGCTATTTACCCATAACCAGAGAGGAGAAGTGGATTCATGTCTTTGTAATGAGAATTAATGTGACGTGAACGTAAACATCTTCGGCCGGAATTCAAGTTTGTACTATCGATTACACTTCAGTACAGGTAACCGGTACGCTACAACGCATCCTTATCAGGTATTTTGAAGGAAATTTAGATAATATTTGCTACCACTCCAATTAGAATTATGTATGAATCCGTATAAAATTTCATGCTGCACTTGAAATTCATCAAAGATTATCAGACGACGCTTATCATTCTTTGCAGCTCTTGAATTCATTTTGTTTTACCTTTGTCCGAGATACATTGATAGCAACCACTCTCGCTGAAGTCTTTATTGAACACAACGAACTTCGCTTGATGTGAATAAATAAGAACTAACGTTTGAAAATAACTTTTCAATGCTGACTCATCGGAAAGTTTCAGCTGTTTATCTTCTGAAGTCGCAAGAGAAAATTAAAGTCACAGGAGAAATGTATGCATTTTGCTTGGGCTGAAGATTCATTCTGATGTTATCAGTGATTTTATTCTATTGGATATCAATTGAGTTGTTTGTTTTCTCGTTAATAGATGAAGTATTTTAATCAATTGAACAACCGTAGACATCAAAGGTGGCAAAGATTTCTATTCATTTTTTATATATGTATTTGCGTGTGTTTTTGTATTCGTGGGTTTCAGTGCTTGTTTATAGACTCAAAAATGGCATCAGTCCTACCTAAACCCTTTCTAAAAGTTTTTTTTTCTAATTATGGAAAAACGGTTTCTATGGCCTTTTAGGGTCTTATTTTGGCGGGTTTACTAATAATTCATGGGAATCTAGGTGTTTTTTTTTAGATGTTTCCGAGTGGAAAACACTAGTAATGCCATTAACAGAATTTATTCTGGCCATATCTATTCTTCGATAGAAATTTTTCACATGACTTCAAATTATGAAGCTATGGTTATTCAGATATTGACTGTGACGGTGAGTTTTTATTAATTTTGGTTAAGATTCGGTTTTAGCTGCACGCAATTCTTCTAGAAGATTTTTCTCCCTTTCAATCCATTGAACCTTTGAAACATCAGGAAATTTGTTAGTTTTCTTGCGAAAGGGCAGGTTTCTATTTACAATGTAACTATTATGATAAAGTAGACACACACTTTGCTCGATTTTTACGCCACAAATTGAGGATAGTTTTCTCGATCGTTTCAATGTTTTAAATTATTCTAAGGAAGGGGGAAAATGTGTATCACACAAGAATATTACCTAAACGTCTTTCTGTGTATCCAACTAAACATGGTATGTATTTAGTTTCACTAGAAACAGAATCATATCTTATCATAATCAATTATGTAGAACATACTTCACCCTGTACTGACGCCCCTAAAAATATCTGATTTTCTTTCCCAACACACCCTGAACGGATTTTATGGACATATCAAAGTTCTTAGAATCATGGGCAACAGATATGAATATATATATATATATCAGTAGCCGGGGATCTATTATTTTGGGGATTACCCTAAGAAGATTTATCCGATAAGAAGTGTATTAAGGATAGTATGGTCCCATAAATTCAAAGGGATACGTGTCACAGATGAAATAGTTCCCCGCGAAAAGATTAGGGGTGAAAATACCTCTACTGGCAAAGCTTCGCTAGAACTCAGGAAAGACTGTATTCTATATTTGTGCTGTAATGTATGCGTGCGTTAACAACATAACTCTAAACTAAATTTCTACACTTTATTATGATATCGGTACCTCACATAAATGAATCACTATAGCCCGTATTATCTAAAAAGTATCTTTAAAAAATAGATCTTTTATCTAAAATTATCTTTAAAATAGATCTTAGATAAAAATTATCTAGAAGAAATACCAGCATAAGATTTGGCATTGTTGGTCAAAAATGACCATAGATACTCTAAAGGGCACTTTATAAGATGGTGCTTAGTGGTGAACCCATACATATTTTCAATGTTGTAGCCTCAAAATATGACCAGAAACACATGGAGACACAGACAATTGAAGAGAGAAGATTCTGTTGCTCAGTCGGTCGGACAGGCTAAGGTGATTCGATATTTAGATAAGTTATTTAATGTGCTCGACTCCTCGCTCAGGAAGTAAGATACTTTGAACACTTTAAATGAAGCATCATCTAAAAAAGAACATCGAATGCTATTCTTTATAAACTTTATTATAATATTTAGATACGTGAGTTTATGTTTCCAATCCAGACTTACGAGGATGTGAGCTATACTTTGCTGTAGAAGTAAGTTATTTAGAAAACGTGGAACCAGAGGAAGAAGACCTCTATATTTAAGTGGGGACAACGAATCACTTTTAGTCATCTATGGTGCTGAAACATAGAACCTAAGCAAAAGACTGACCGAGAACCATGCAACGTGCGCAAGAGATGACTATAGAGAGATCACCAGGCAGCACAATATATTCATGAAAAATAAGCATCAGAAATATCATACAGTTTATTATGGCAATGGGCAGGCCATTTTGCAAGAATGTTAGACATATGCAGAATAGCGACAGTCAGAAAACATGATGGCTTGATGATTTAGACAGACTCAGAAGATATTGGCGCCGAGACGCCCGCAATAGAGAGTTGGAGATGATTACTGAAATTCTCGTACTCTATATATAAGAAATAAGAAATATAGAAAAATATTTGTTGCAGTAATCTATCTATTTATTTAATGAGATAAGCGTATCTGTATGATAAATTTTCGTTGATTTCCAAAACTTGTCAATTGAGTTCAGTCAGTGAGATAGACCCCTGACAATCAGTTGGTCGTGAGTTCAAATCATGGTCGGGCAATGTAAGTTCTGCGTATCGGTACACATCCAAAATTTGGAGAGGATTGTTCAAGTAGCACTGGAGTTGGAAAATGTATAATATTCATGCACCTGAATTTTAGCGGTTAGTGTAGATGAAAAAATTGAATGTTTTATCGGGCGTCGTTCAACAGATTTATCATTATTTATTTTACATTACGAACGTCTTAAGACGGTGAAAGTTGATATCGACGTAATTAGATAAGGCTTTAAATCAACTTCCCTTCATAAGTCGATTGTTGGCAGTATTTGAAAGCTCCTAAAGAAACGCCATTACCAACTAGCGTTACACCCTAACTCGTATTAGCAACTGACCCGACGGTATCTGCTGTGATGAGATTTCAAAAGTGTCCATTCAACATATCCGCTTAATTCTGACGACAAAGAAATATTTTCAGATTAAAATCAGATTTTTTTTTTCGATTTGATATCATGAAATCGTAATCGCTGAATTAGCAAAGAAGGGGAAAAAAAAGGACAATCCTAGATTTAAGTATTTTTTATCTTCGTAGAAATTTGCTGATTTTCTCCTCTTTTCGAGTTAAGACGAACGTAACACCCCACGAGATGTAAATTTCAGCAGACATAGTTTAAATTGTCTCCGGTGGAGTATTTTCATTATTTAACACATTCTTTTGAATATTAGGGACTGACAATTAAAAAAATATTGGTTTCTTCAGTTTTCAAGTTGGTCTGGCTGACTGGCCGGCAATATATCTATGTATGCGTCAGACATGCGTACAGGTCGCACCAATGGAGATATAAGGCTGAGAAATTCAACATTCACTTATTATTATGTCAACAAAAGATTTTTTCAACCTATCCCCTGATTTTAGTGAAAGCTTAAATTTATTACGTAAATGTATGATAAGTTGGTCCCTTAATTTGTGTGTTGCGTTCATGCTTTTTTTTTTTTTTTTGGTTGATTCTTTTTTTTTCAATTCGGTCTCTTGAGTGATGCAACAAAAGAAGTAACTTATTCATTGATCACCTCGTTTGAAAATTATCAATTTAATTGATCACCACCAACACGGTATACTGCCAATAAACTTCAGACACGTGTCAGTTTATATTCAGTGTCTAACTCGTCCTATTTGGCTTGTATCTTCTTTCTGTTATTATTTTTAGCACGAACATGGCCAGCCCACTGCCATTTGAGCTTTTTAATGGATTCTATGATGTCACTGACTCTTGTCTTTTCACAGGTGTATTGTGCTGTCTTGTGGTCTCTCCATGTGAGGCCCACCATAATTCTTTCATATGTACGTTGCATTGTTCTCAATTTGCAGATCTGTCTCTTGGTTAAGTTCCATGTTTCAGCTCCAGAAGTGACTATTGTGAGGATGCGTTGGTTATACACCCTTCTTTTTAGGATTAATGGGATCGTCTTATGTTTGAAGGTTGAGCTTGCTCTGCCAAAGGCTTGCCATCCTAGGGTAATTCTTTGCTTGATTTCTTCTTCTTTTGAGGGTCTCATGGAGATTCGTTGTCCTAGGTAGATGTAGTGATATACTTTCTCCAGTTCTCTGTCCTCAATTTTGATCTCAGTGTAAAAGGCCTAGGATTCGTCCTATGACCTCAACATAATCGTTCGGTTCAGTCTTGGGGGTGCAGTACACCCCTGGAGCAGTACTGTCTCATCGCACTAAAAGGGGTGGGGTCTTGCTTGCCCTGACACCTTCGCAACACTAGTTGCAGGGACTGGAACAATGATCTCGTGTCACACCTTCTGCTTATGAGAGTGCAAGTAAATACGATGTCTCCCGGGTTTCATATCAAAATACAGGATTTGAGAACAAAAGAATTAGTTTCAAACAAGACTCAAACCCGAACCCCATACCACGCGAGCTTTTGTTAAAATTGAGTTTCAAATATTAAATTTAGTTAGATTTTTAAACCCATTTGCGGTCTTGCGCATTTACACAAACAGATCAACAGGCTGAGATAGATAGATAGATAGATAGATAGATAGATAGATAGATATGAACAGATTGGGATAGATAGATATGAGCAGATTGAGCTAGCTAGCTAGCTAGATAGATAGATAGATAGATAACGTTTTTGAGGTGTTACTGATGTCTACCAAAGCAGTAACACCCAGCCAGGATCTTTTTTCTGTACTTTTATGACACGCTCATATTGAATGAAACCCTCAACTCTGCCCTGAGGATCAACTTTTCGTCGTTATTAATCCGAGATTATCCCCTTAACATTATCATTGTTTATAAATAGCTCTGAATTGTTCACTGAAGATTCCGAGATGGAGCATTTTCAATCCGTATCATAACAGGTCTGGTTAGTCACTCGATAGAAACTGTCCCCTGACCAACGACTTTTAGCAGCATGCCGTGTTGGGGTGTAATGGTCTGCACGTCTTCCCCACACACGGAAAGGTTCTGGGGTGGATTCTCGATATGAGCGAATAATGTGGAAAGTCTTCATTAGGACAAATTTACCTGCGCACTCAGCAGCGAATTGAGTACACTATAAGCTTTGGGGGTAGATTGGAAGTATCTCGTAGGTGGACTTGCATCCTGCTAAGGAGATGGTTATGAAAAAACTTTTCGGGATAAAGTCCTGGTCTCGACCAGACTTGAGACTTGCAAAGATTACTAAGCTGACGCGTGCAACAGAAACCAGGACCCAATCACCGGTCGTCATACATCATTGGGTTTTTTTCTCTTAAAGAGACGTAACGCTTCACCTCACCTTACTTTGTGTTGGTGAAGATCAATTGAAAAAAATGGGAAACGGGGTTATCAATGAATAAGTCATTTATCTCACCTTTTGTTGTTCTGAGAATGGTATTCTAACACAGAGATAACGAAGAGAGCGGAGGGAAGGAAGAGGTGTAGTTTGGGGTGCGTAAAAGGGTAGGAGGTGAAACCAAAAATGTCTGGATTTTTCGAGAAACAAGCATAGACGCTGTCAGATACGCACGAAGAGACCAATTTAGCCCATATCTACATTGCAAATTGACCCCCCCCAAAAAGCTATTTATGTGGGGATATTTTTAAAGCTCTGTATAAACATTATAAAGAGTAAATGTTTAAATGTTCAGCCCTCTAGCTTCATTGGTGCTGCCTTTATGCGTGATGTATACATAAATAGTCATACAGCTTGCCAGATCAACTTGAAAACTGAAGAAACCTGCGTTGACAGATTCTAATTGGTCGATTTTGGTTGACGGTTTCTAATAAGCAATATGTCCGTCCGCCTGTCACACTTTTCTGTCCGTCCGTCTATCATGCTTTGAAAATAAAGATTGTAGAGGGAATGTTCTAAGGCTGGAATTGCAACACAAAGATCATGAAGAGAGCAGGGAAAGGGGAGAGAAGCAGTGCTGGGGTACGCAGAAAAGTAGGAGGTGGAACATAGAGAATTTAGCTAAAGGAGAACGACCTATGTCGGCGGTCGAGAAAAAAGGAAAGGCAAGAAAGTAGCATGAGATGGAATTGAACTTGCTTTCGAGTGCCGCCGAAGTTCGCTTCAAGTAACTCCTATGAGTTTTTTTAAGGTGCTACCCCTATGTACACCATTAACCAAGTAACGGGTATTTTACTAGTATCTATACATTCTTTGAATTGTGTGCTGGTATCCTGGGTGAGCTATTATATTACTGGTGTCCTACCTCTTTTATGTAGCCTGATAAATGAACTGTTGTTTCAGTAGATATGAGGCATTATTCTGAATTATACGGAGTTTACGCCTTGTTGAATGATAGCAACAATAACCTTGGGGATTTCCACTGAATCGAAGGCCTTCTTGAAATCAACAAATGCTGTAGCGAAGGGGATTTTATGTTATACTGCTTCTTCTTTAGATTGATTTACTAAGTGGGGATGGTCAATGGTTGAGTAGCTTCTTCTGAAGACCACGTGTTCCCGTGGTTGGTTGTTATCTAGTGCTTCGGTAATTACTTTGGTAAAAAGTTTGTAAATACAATTGAATAGGCTTATTGGTTTGCAGTTGTTGGGATCTTTCAGGTTCCCTTTTCTTGGGAAAGGTCTATGTCTAATGACGGTCGCTAAAAGGCTGCTGCTGCTGCTGATGAAACATTTTTTGGGTGAGCATCTTTATCTTCATTGTTTTTAAGAAAACGTTTGAAGGGGTTATATTGAGGTGATCTTGTTGGAGAGATTTTTAAAAATACGTTCTTGTCCATTTGGGTGTATATATCTCAAAGTTTTTGATTGCTGGGATATATATATATATATATATATATATATATATATATATATATATATATATATATATATATATATATATATATCCTGTAGATTTTTTAGAAGTCTACTGGAACATATGTGTCACGAAAAATAAAGTAAATAAGATTTCTCCGGCTTTGACAACCTCAGATAATGTCGTCATCATAGTATGGAACCCGAACAGGAATTGGTTAGCGTGAGAGGAAGGATTTAGAGGTGAAGCTATCTGCTGATTTCGCGTTTTTAATCAAACCGGGGATGAATGTCTACTGGGACAAATGTATAACATCATGATTTGGGTTCTTCAAAGTACGGATTTTTTCTCTGAGAAAATAATAGGTGTCTTTAACCATTACATAAAAATGACACGTTTTTTCGTTTCTGTTTTTGTTCTTGAATTTTTTCCGGATGGGGGTGACCCTTCTGAAGATCCAGGCATTTAATACCTTCATAACTTGGTCTGTGAAGGATTAAGTGATTCTAAAGACTTCCAGGTGTAACACAAGTCCAAAAATGGCCGAAACGTATGAAGAAAAAAAAACAAAGTTTCCTATCTACGTTGTCTACGCTAAGTGATTCATGAATCTATCACGACGGGAGATCATTTCAAATAAGATTTTCTGTATAAGATGACGCAATTTAGAATCATTATGTCGGATCATATATTTCCATTTCTTGATGCATAACCGTCGTGTTGAAAAAGGCGAATAGACCGGGAATAAACGAGATGGGAATTTGGATTGAAAACAGTTATTTTGTCCTTTGCATATCCGGCGGCTGTTCAGCAGAATGGTAAGAGCTACACTACGTGGAAGCAGCTACCCTATTCGATTCTTGCAGCAGCCCAATTTTCTTCGATTGTTTATCTTATTTACGTTGTCTTGGCCAAGTGATACATTGACCGTGCAATGGTGGAAGATTATTTCAAACAAGTTTCAATATAATATAACGCAATTTATATATATATGTGTGTGTGTGTGTGTGTGTGTGTGTGTGTGTGTGTGCCTGCTTCAACGTCAGCAGCCTTTTAGTGTCCTTCCCTAGGATTCACCACGTCTCTCTATATTGGGCATCGCGGAACCAATACTTTACGTCTCGCCATCGAGTATTCTGCCGGCTTCGGTTCCACATTTGATCTCTTGGGATCCATGGTATGAGTCGTGATGTCCATCTATTGTCTGCCATTCTCTCAACATTACTAGACCATTTGAGTTTCCTAATAGATTCTACGATGTCTCAGGCTCCTATTTTTACCCTGATATACTGTGCTGTCATGTGATTTCTCCATGTGAGGTTGTGCATGTTTCTCTCGTGTACACGTTGCATACTTCTCAGTCTGAGGGTTAGTCTCTTGGTTAGGTTCCAGGTCTCAGCTCCATAAGTGACTAGATTCAAATGACTGCTTTCACTCCAAATTCTCATTTTGTTCATTCGTCGTGTATATATGTTTCATTGAACGTAGAAAATTATACTATTAACAAATAGGTATGTAATCTGGTGGAAGTAATTATAAATTGCATTATTTTGAAACTCTGATATTCCTTTATTGCACAGTGAATGTATTATTTGGCCTTGACAACGTAAACAGAAAGAGAGATAGAGAAAGAAGGATAAAGAGGACCTGTCATTTGTGGCCCCACATTTGGGAGAGAAAGAGAATGGGAGAGATATAGAGAGTGAGGGGGGAGGAATGATTGAATGTCAATATCTGTCATCCTGCGTCGATCAGATCGTATTAATCTTAACTTCTTCTCTAATCTCCAAATCCAAATCGCATTTATGTTTATTTATACTTGCAACTTGCACATATGCACTTGGTTTGCTGTGATGATATTCATAGAGCTATATATAGACTAGCATCACTTAATTCATGTGAATGAGTACAGTTTTAAACATAACTATTTCGTCCTATTTCATTCATTTGTTAATCTAAACAAAGCGAAGATTAAAGCACATTTTTGCTCTTTTGATATATATATATATATATATATATATATATATATATATATATATATATATATATATATATATATATATATATATATACTGCTGCTGCTTAACTATAGACTTCATCACCGGCTGGACTTTCTCTCACACAGCAGGATGCCTCCAGCAGCCTGGATACAATTTTTTACACACAAGCCAAAGCTCCTGATAGTGGACTCTGGTTCCACATGAAACCTTTATCCCCTAAAAACACATACTCACACAGCACACACCAATGAAGATGGAAATACATCCCGAAACATGTCTAGACCATCAACAACCAAAAAAACATCTACGGATAAATAAACCTTACCGCAAAACACTTTACTCCCGAGTCTATCTCACTCTTTACAGTTCATATCATATATATATATATATATATATATATATATATATATATATATATATATATATATATATATATATATATATATATATATATATATATTATCTAGAAAGTTACACTGCCTCTAAGTCTAAACACATTAGGAAACTGTTTCAAAAATTTTTTTTTTCGTGTCACTTGTCACTTATTTCCCAATATCTGATACTTAGTTTTTTTAATTTTATCCAGTGTATTCCATGTTTCACGTATACTTTGTAATTATGGTACTATGTGAAAATCTTCTCTTGTGAGGATCATCAGTTATTTACTATGTATCTGTTTCGGAAATTCAAAAAAACAAATATGTCAACTTGGCATCCTATATATATATATATATATGTGTGTGTGTGTGTGTGTGTGTGTGTGTGTGTGTGTTTATGTGTGTTATTTGACAAATTAGAAAAATGAAGCACGTTGAAATATTTATTTCCGATTAAGCGTTTCATTGATTGGTATAGTCATCTGATTGATTTTTAACGATATTTTTACAAAGTTGTGATGGAATAAATACATGGTAATAATTAGTTTTTCCAGTTCCTCAAATCATATAAATTATGCATTGTTTTAAATATCACTCCACTTATAAAGATAGAACATCCTTTAGATGTGTGTGCATATGTTGGGGACCTAGCTCCCTCCCAAGCTGTACGTATTCGTCACGTGTATATATATTTTTAAATCCACACAAAGAAAATTAATGTGCACACAGAAAGTTTGTTACCTGAAATAACTTAGTATTCAATAATTGTTTTTATAATCATACGTATAATAATTAGATATATGAGCTAGACTAGTTGAATATAATCTCTTAGCTGGGCGTTTCTATTAACTGGTTGTTCTTTCCAAATGCCATAATTATAAATCACTGTATTTTCATATTTACATTTGCGCAAGCCTTCAAAGCGCACTTTTATCACCGGAAAGAAATTCGCACAAGATAAGATTTTTGCGCGCAGAGACTTCTAAACATTTGGAGGTAAATTGTTTTGGGTTGTACATATATTCCTGTTTTTTTTTTATACGTGACTGAAGGACGCAAATATTATATCAAAGTATTTAATATAAATCAATCGATTGCTGTAAATAGGACTGTATTTTAAGCAGTTCAAAAAGTGCAGCTGCACTGAGTCCTAAGATTTTAGTGACCCCCCAAAAAACTATCAGCGGGTCGAAAAGGTTTACAAGTCTTTCACAAATAAGTATTGGTTCAATTTATTGCGAAATTTGAATTTTAGTGACATTATTCACATGTCTGCATCTGAAAAAGCAAGGGGAGTTCCTTTTCGACGGATTAATTTTATCACAAATGTCTTCCAATTTGAGGATTTATTATATTATATAGGGAGAGATTATTGATCCATAAGGGACCTTACATTAAATTCAACATCATAATTTTACGAATATTACTATTTTGACTTTTCTGAAAATAATCGCTAAATACAATAGAACGACCCCAAGAAATGTTAAATATGGCCCTGGATGTATGTAAATGTGTTAGGGTTGTGCATACACCCCTGTTGGCTCTTGCTTGATTTAAGGACCTAAATATTGAAAAAGAAGTTTTAAATATGAATCGATCTATGGCTGAAAATATACTCACCAAAGATGCGGTCAGCCGATACATACAACACTGTGGAAAACACCGTCCACACAAGGTACCACATTCTCCTCATCGTTGTCAGGTAATCTTTATCCAACTTCTTATCCAATTTAGTACTCCAGATCCGACCATAGCAGTCTTGTCACATTTTCCAGAAGTAATAATTGCCCGGGGGACATGGGTGTCGTGAGATTTAACCAGCCAACAGAAGTTGAGTTAAAAGATTTGAAAAAGAAGAAAGAAAGCTTGACTAAATTAGTCGTTTGTGATCCTTTCCTTCCGATGTCTCAAAGGACGACTTTCGATGGTTAGTATAATTATCCACGGCTTTTATTTTATGTTTGCACTTTCTCACAAACGTCTCTCTGGATGTAGCCTTTATTTTTGTTATATTTCATTATATTTTTGTTCCTGCGTATTTCGTCATTTGGTTCGTTTCGTTTTATAGTTTGCTTTATGCATTCCTATTTTTTATAATTTATTTATTTTTTTTTTTGCAAGCACGTTGACTCTCTGGCTTTCAGGTTTAAAACTTCGATTCAATTATTTATTACGTTTTATACATAATTGGTCGTTCTTTTTCCTTACTTTAGAGTCTTGACTTCCGATGTTGTTGTAGCTTATTCGTCCCTTCATTTTGTCTTTCAGCATTTTCTTTTCGTTTGTGTATTTGCATTCCTTGTTTTTGTTGCAACCTTTCAATGTTTAGCGCTTTTTTTGTATTACTGCTGCAGCTGTCGCGTTTAAATTGTATGTAAATTGGTTCTTTAGATTCGACCACTCAATTAAAAGTGTTTTATTCGTTCTTTGGGATCATTTCGTTCAATTGACCATATTGTGCATTTCTTCTTTTGGTAGTCAGGTGGTTATTTAGTGGTATGATTAGATGTCAACACCGGCGACCTTTTTGGCTGCAGGAGTTGCCAGAAGGGACTTTGAGTTGTTTTTCCTTCGTATGCAACCTTCTCCTTTAATTTCTTTTTTTCGTTTCCCTCTTCTTTTTTCAATTTCGCATTTTCGACATAACTTTCGTGTACTACCGCGCTTTTTGATCTTCACTTTTCATTTAACACTTCTTTTCACATTTCTTCTTTTTTTTTTCTTGCAGACACCACAACCTCAATCCATCTTTACCTCCTTTGACTTCAAACTTCAACTGCTCCGACTTCTCCAACTCCCACAGCTTCCAATATTTTTATCAGCGACATTGTTACCTTTAAGTGGAAAAGCCTATTGTCATAGACAGTGAAACAGAAACAATTGCACTGTTTATTATATAAGTAGTGATGTCCAATGATCCTATTTTTCCTTCGTGTATAGACTTGCCTTTTTTTTTCAAATTTTTTCTCCTTGCTCTCCTTACCTTCTTGATTACTTCTTTCGTTTTCCTTTCTTTATTTCTTCTTTTCGATGCAGCCTTGCTTTAGCAGACAGACACCACAACCTCTATTCATCTTTCTCTGCTTTGACTTCAAGCTCTAATACGCTAACTTCTCCGACGTCTACACCATTCAACCTGTCTTACGTAAACAAAATGCCATTCAAACAGTGGCAGTAAGGGGAAAGATTGAACAAGAGAAAGAAGAAAAAAAAACGCGGAAAAAGACAGGCCTAAAAATTACGTGAGACGATCTGTGGGAAAAGTGTAATGTCTGCTGTCCTGAAACGTGACGTTAGCGTCATCTTATTTAGACCCCCAGGAATCCCTTCGTTCTTCTCGCTTCTTTACTTCGATTTAAAGAGAAAGGAAGATGACAACAACAGACAGATAATAACCCATAGGAATAATTCAACAACAAGGATATTTATCATACATACAGAGACAATTAGGTGGTCTTATTCATTAATCCCTTAAGCCGATTACAGCGAGGAGTTGAAGAGTGGTTTTCCATCTCTGTACTATGATTCATTGATAATTGATAATTTTCTGCCTCTATCTTCAACTCGTTTACAAGTTCATTCTTTCTTTCTTGTTTTTAATGAAGTTATGGCTCAGCAGCACGGCCAGAGGCCAGAGTTCACCAAACTTTGAGGACTTTTTCTGATTTTCTTTGCATCGCTATAGTAAAATCAATGGATATACATTTGCCATACGACCAATGTTTATAACTTTGAGATGAGTCATCAACGTACTAACTTTTCTTCAGAGAATCTAGTCTCTCTCTTTTCCCATCTTTTATATTGACACAAAGTTCTAGCTGACTCGTTCTAAGAATTTCTCCAAGTGTATTATACGAAATAAATTCTCTTTTCATCGGTCTCTTTTATCACGGATATCATACCTGTAGAAGGCCGTAGAATGAGTCGACTGAAACGTTGTGTCAACATCAAAGATGTAAAGAAAAGATATGGTTATCCATAAAGTCGGTATCTATCCATATCGGAGCTGTACAAGTGTGTTTATTTGTATAATTTTATGGTTGTATAACCTGTTCGATTACTGTTATAACCTCAAAATTATAATAGATTGGTCCATGTGAAATAGATTAACATTGCTAAAAAAACAATTGAATGGTTGTAATAAAATGATAATACGTCATGAAAACGATTAAGACTTCGTGTCTGATCACACATTAAGGTAGCTTGAGTTGATTTGAAAGTTTGAAACTAGTTTACTTGAATTATCAAAGGGTAATTTACCCATTAAAATAGCTTTAGGCTCCTTAGTGCAGATCCATACATAAATAACTCCGTTTTTTTACATGTATATGCTAATATACATATGATCATTTCGATTATCGATAGTAAAAATCGTTAGCAATGTATTCACATAATACATATAATAGCCTTATTCTGTCAGTAACGATTGAATTAATTCCTGACCACTGGCATTTGCTTCTTTCTTGATTGTTACTGTACAACATACAGATTAAGTACCGAAATTGTCCGAAACAAATTTTTCATAAACATTGCAGAACTCGGTATTCAATTATCAATTTTTACTCAACCCCAAATTGATCGACCAGTTTAAATGTTAATCGAAGAATGGGTGGAGTACCGATAAATACAGTGGGCAGTGAGGAGAAAAGCTGAGATTTTGTTCAAATGCGTTAAATCCATTAGGCTGACTATGAAAAGGAGTTGGAAAGTGGTTTCCCATTACTATACAATGATCCATTGATAATTTTTCAACCCGTATCTCCTATTCTTCAACATGTTAGAAAACAGTCAAACAAAACTGTCACCATAGATTTCTCTCAGTTTTTATGCTAGTTTGTCTGCCTGTTTGGCTTACTGGCTGTGTATCACGCACCAATGTAGCTAGAGGGCTGAAAATTTAAACATTTACTTTATTATGCCAAGAAAGAGAGTTTTAGGTTTTTGTTAATCCTCCTGCAAAGTACTTGGGGGGGGGTTAGGGTCAATTTACCATGTCAGTTCATGCTAAATCGATTCCTTTGGTTGTGTCCGCCTTTTTTTTATTTTGGGGGACAATCCCGACTTTTCTTATCAGTGATCAATGCCCCAGAAAAGGTGAGAGGAGAAACTTATTCATTGATCACCCCCTTTTCTAAGTTTTTGATTAATCACTCCCAACTCGGTACGCTACCAAAAGCCATTGGTAGCAAGATGGTTTCTATTGAGTGACCAACCAGACCTGTCCTTTTTTTTCTTTCTGCAACTTCGGCTCAGTGGAAGAGATAGAAATCAGTGGTCATCAGTTTTCGAGGACCTTTCTCAAATATCGTGACAATCTCTTTATTTACTAAGCTTACCCTAGTTTGGCACAAGGCTAAAACTGTATGGCATCCATTGGGAATCGAACTCACTTCATAAAAGTGCTGGTCATAGATCTAATTAATAATCAATGAATTTCTGTCTATCTGTTGATGTTGTATCTCTGTTTGACAGGGGGTCCCGGAACCTGAGAAGAGCTCTCAAGAGATGAAATCTGAGGCACTGTACTAAAAAAATCTCCAAGGAATCGCTTGAATCGACCATCCCAGACACTTGATCAAATCTTTAATTCGACAGTTTCAAATAAACCTGAATTAATTGAAAAAAGAAAACGTTGAGCTTAAATAAATAATAGTTAAATAGTTTATTCCAAAATAAGCATCAAATTTTAAAATAACAAAACCGCAATTATTGTAAACAGAATCTCTCTTACAACCTTGAAAAATAACTTTAAAAAAACACTACCAAATTCCTTCGGTATCCCAGGATATCATAGATTAAAAGCAGAGGACTGAGGTCCCTTCTTATATTTAACAAGTGCCTTTCCGATTCGCTCGCAAGACAAAAGCTACTTTTTTTCTCTCCTTTCTGTGTTTAAATCCCTTGCGGCCATCGGCGACAATTTTCTGATTATAACCGTTTTGACTGACATAGAAACCCGTTTATTAGGACTTAAAGGAAAACCGCTTCCAGTTATTTTTCGTGTGCTTCTTATTGTTCCCTCTTTTTTATATACCTCTTAGTTTGGTTCAAACAATACAGTCTTTAACCTGCTGCCCGTCCGCCATTCATTCTCCTGCCTCTAA
Organism: Thysanoteuthis rhombus; assembly: GCA_963457665.1. NCBI lineage: Eukaryota > Metazoa > Mollusca > Cephalopoda > Oegopsida > Thysanoteuthidae > Thysanoteuthis > Thysanoteuthis major. The sequence continues at coordinate 38,696,770 of OY735233.1, read as the reverse complement.
AGACAAAATGAACCCGGAATTAAAAGAGAAAAAAACAACTATCTCGTATTACAACCATGCTTCTCTCTAAGCTGTGCACGTGTACGCGTTCACACACATTTTGCAATTAGCGCACAAGAGAAATTAACGTGCGCACAAAAGATCAGTTACATAAGGTAATGTTATGATTGATAATTGTACTCATGATTATGATTATAAGTAAAAAATTTAGCAGGGGTCTAGAGGAGTACTGATGCCCATTTTCAAGATTGTTGACGAAACGGTATTGGGACCCCCAAATATATGAACAAACACACAGATACAAAAAAATAAAAACAAACTAGCAATTATTTTTTTCAAAAAGATAGAACCCTGCATCATATTCGATGGCTACGGTTGTTCAATAAAAACAGGTCTGGTTAGTCACTCAATAGACACCGTCTCGTGACCAACGTTTTTGGTATCATACTTTGTTGGGGTTGAGCAATTAAAAAATGGTAAAAAAAAGTGATCAATGAATAAGATACTTCTATTGCATTTTGTTTGGGTTGTGATCGCTAAAATTTCTAAAAATTTCAAAAAACAAGTACGCACAATCTAGAGGATCAGTTCAGCATAAATTTACATTTTAAATTGAGCCACCAACCTCCTCCCCCCCAAAAAAAAACTATTTAGGGTTAGTATGTATGTACTCGCTTACCACAGAAACTACTTGATATCGATCGATAAATTTTCCGTGGGTACGGATTTCATCCCCGGGGAGGGTTTTTAGTAAATCAGTTTTTGAAAACCACGCCTCAAAAACAGGTTTTTACGGGGGTTCAAATCAGGAAGGGGGTTTATTGATATGACTATTCATCAATGGTGAAGAATACTTTTTGATGGCGTAATAATTTTTTTTCTCATCTCAATCCTCGGAGATGAAATAGCATTCTTCGACCCCTAAAAGGTAAAAACGATTTTTCCTTCGACGGGTGATTATTTTCCACATCTTTAGGTAACGAAATCAAAGGCAATTTCTCTACTTTTATGGACCAAAATCAAAAAGGGGAGATATTTTATCTATATTGGGGAAAAAATCGAAAGTCGACTTCCATTCATTACTTCTAGGGGTCGAAATTGAGGGGTTATCTTTTCTTACTTTCCGGGGTTGAAATGGGTGGGGAGAAGATTTGTTGTCATCTCTTTAGTGGTCAAAATCGAACAAAATCGAACATACGGCCTAATCGCATTGGATGCACCGATACATTAGATACATTCATGTAAGATCAGCGAAGTTAAGGCATGTCATGTCGGGTCATTTCCCAGATGAGTGACCGTCAGTGAATAACAGGTGATGTATGTAGCGACAAGATTGTTCTGCGGCCGTCTCAGTCTATAATGCCCTGCTGCCGATTAACAGAGCATCTTGCGAAGCTATGACCGGTCTCTGCATCCAGTGCCTTTCTCAAGCACCAGCTGCTCCAGGGGAATACATGACACTCTTTTTTTTCTATGCTTCTGAAATGTAGAATCAATCTCGGAGATTTGAAAGGTGACCTCACTTTGCTATTTGGAAGAGCTGCTAAGCAAGCAAGTTAATTTTGATCCTCCGGCTCAAAATCCTGCAACCTCAGACATTAAAAACGGTATTTTGTGCTTACTGTCTATAGTTTTGAGAAGGGTCTTTAACAGTTTTTTTTATTTGGGTTTTGTTTTTGTTTTTTTGGACGATTGAACTCTTTCTTGTCGCTTGTGTTGTTAACACGACATTTCAGCCGATCAATTCCACGGTAACAATTCTTAAAACATAGGGTTCGGATGTTTTGGAAATCCAGGCCTGACCAGGAAAGGTAAAGAAAACAACATAACCATTCGTTATAAGAGAAACATTTCTGTTTACCACAATCAAATTCAGATAGTACACATGAAGAAGACCATAAAATGGCACATCAAAACAAACTATATTGCAACAGAAAAAAAACCTACGAGGGGAATTCAAACACGCAGATATAGAAAGTCGCAGACGAGAGATCATGGACTTGGCCACGCAAAAGAAACCTGAAGAGAGAAACGGGACCGCTCATTATGACAGTCTAAAACACGCGCATCAGGACAAATTATGTCAAGTTAAAACACTGGGAGCTGAACAAACGAATGGGATTCAACCATGCAGACAAATGGTATCAGCTCAAATCGAAGATAGTTCGGGAAAATAGAAAACACAAATTACTCCGGGGTTTTGACATCTAAACTGACCACCCCATTCAATCGAAACACCCTTTGGGACTGCACGAATACTGAGGAGAGTACTGGAGATATAAGAACTACGACCCCCAGCTATTAGCAATGACCTAAAAGCTTAGATAAAGGCATGGTGGAGACAGTAAAAACCACAGCATAGCTATGATAGGTGACGACTATATGAGTGAAGCTGGAAACCTGAGGAGACTTACTGCCACAGCCTTCAACACCAGGTAACTGGTGTGGAGCTGTAAAGCATAGCACTGCTGTGAACTGCAAAGAGTGTGAAGACGAGAGCTTGAGACTTTGGTAGACTTTCTGTCACTCAGTCTCCTTCGGTGACCACCTGGTGTGATGATATAAATGATAAAGACACTGAAAGTGAAATTAGAAGAACTAGGGATAAAAAAAAGAAGAACTGAGGCTGTGTAGGCCACAGCACTCCTAGGAACTGCACAAATACTGAGGAAAGTGCTAGAAATATGAGATCTACGACCCCAGCTGTTAGCAGTGACCTAACAGAAGAAGAAGATACACACACACTAACACAAATGGTGGTGGAGGTACGAACCACAGCACTGCTGTAATAGGTAATATTTATTATATGATATTTTTGAAAATTTAAAACAGTCTGTTTTTTGTTTTTCTTTTTTGTAATAATGATAATAATAATAATAATTACTATTATTATTATTAGGAATCTCACACCAGTTGCCTGGTGGTAACCGCTGGAGTTTGAGTGACAGCAAGTCTCCTCAATTCTCCAGCCCTCCTCTCCTAGTACTTGTAGGTCGCAGTAATTCTGCGATTTACAGTTTCACACCGGTTGCCCAGTGGTTATCACTGAAGGCTGAGTGACGATAAGTCTCCTCAGGTCTTCAGCTAACGTCTCCTCTCTCTTTCACCTATCATGTCAGGGCTAAAATTCGTTGCAGTACTTATCATTACTATTATTATTACTATTATTATTTGCAATCTCACACCAGTTGCCTGGTGGTAACCGCTGGAGTTTGAATGGCAGCAAGTCTCCCCAAGTCTCCAGCCCTCCTCTCCTAGTACTCATAGGTCGCAGTAATTCTGCGATTTACAGTTTCACACCGGTTGCCCAGTGGTTATCACTGAAGGCTGAGTGACGATTAGTCTCCTCAGGTCTTCAGCTAACGTCTCCTCTCTCTTTTGCCTATCATGTCAGGGCTAAAATTCGTTGCAGTACTTATCATTATCATTATTATTATTATTATTATTATTATTATTATTATTATTATTATTATTATTATTATTATTATTATTATTAATAATAATAATAATAATAATAATAATAATAATAATAATAATGATAATGATAATAATAATAATAATAATAATAATAATAATAATAATAATATTAAAACACTTTGAATGTACTTAAATAATTGCTGTAGCTATACTATCAACAACTTTTTGATGAGACTGAACAAAACTGACCAGAAAGTGCAGGTGACCAAGCTATTAGCTGCAGGAAAAAAGGAACGGTTAACCAAGGTCAAACTCCAGCAGTCACGATTCACATTCACCTCGTACTAATACCCTTGGGAAGGGCATGAATCCATCTCTTCTCCAACTATGGGTGAACAGCCTCAGTTGGTAAATCACTCTGAATCTAAAGTCCAACCTCCCGTCTGACGTTGTGAGGGGCTGAATATAGATAGAATAGGGGGGAAATGTTCCCGAAAGGTGCGCTCAACGGGGCTCTGTGAAGCTTCGACGGGTCTTGCAAACCGGAAGTGAATTTAAAGAATACCCAAGTAAAGTAAACCTGCGACACCCTCTATGGTACAAGCAGGTGGATGATAAAAAAGATATCAACACTGACAGACCTGATAACAAAGCTGACTACATCGTGTCAGCAAGTCCGTTTTTTTTTTATGTAACCAACCATACCAGGTTTTTTATGGTCCAAAGAGGAATATGCTTAAGATGAACATTCTAGCTTATCTTATTGTGTATGGTACAAAAGTGAACGACTCTATCACGAGTATCACTTCGGGTACCGAAGCTCAAGATAAACAGTTTGCATGAAGCGAGCCATCGACCATGGAGCGTTTACTGTCATCTACGGCCATAAAATGGCTTTTTCTTCTAATGTTTTACTTACTTCTTATTTCTACAATTACGCATGCGAAGGTATACATGAGTTGCCAAGACGTTGTCTCCCAGGGCGGAAGTTCAGCAGTTAATGGATATTATTCAATTGAAATAGCAAAAGGTATAGCAGTGTCTCTTTATTGTGAAGGTAAGTTGACAACCGAATTTTGATTTTTATGAATCTTGATTTACAGAATTCGTAGAGTAAACAATGTTAACTATCTTGCTTATTTTGTTTATAAAAAGTTGCTTGTAGTGTATAAAAGATTAAGTTCTAATCAGGAACAAAAGAAGAAAATGACTGATGAAATGATGTTATATGAAGTCAGAATATTTCACTTTGCGAAAGAGGAAAATGTATGTTGTGACAAAAACTATTCTACAAGAATGTGTACCTCAATTGAAAGACCTCAATTAAGAGACCTCAATCAAGGAACCATTGTATCGATGGAGGGATTTAACATTAACGGGTCCCGGTGAATATAATTTCTAGGAGCCCTTCTATTTTTATACGTAACTATTGTTTTTAAACAAATCAAGACAAAAATGTAAATATTACATTGAATAAAGTAAAGTACTTTATAGATCAAAGATTTTGCCATCTAACTTGATAAATCCTCGAACGAATTGAAACACTGAAAAACATAGAAAAAAAGAAATGTTTTTCGGGAAATATTTATTCATTATTCGAATGAAATAGATATGTAATATTATTCTGCTTGTCCCTTCCTACCTGTACTCGAATGCTAGGCTTTCTGTTATAACACAAAAGTAGGGTTAGGTGTTGGATAAAAGGCTAGAGAGAGAGAGAAGACAGAAATAGAATTTACTTTAATAAAATTGCAGGTGTGGAGAGAATAAAAAGATTTCGTAGCAGAGAGATTTTTGCAAATTAAACTGATCCATGTTTGTATAACATTTAGATACAAGCATGAATGGTCAACGGAGATTGGAAGGGATAAGGGAGAAAATGAGACCATAGAAGTATCTGCTGAGAGAAGAGCAGAGGCATGGGATAATGTATAATCTTAAATATCAATACCCATTTCGCAGGTTTGGCTAATTTTTATTAACCTTAATCTATTGTATTGTTGTTGAGAGAAAAAAAACGGAGACAGTGATATCATAGACTTCGTACCTTGAAGTGGGAAAACGTTCATCCTATCTTTAAAAATTTATCACTCCGAATATTTGTAAACACTATCCAAAAGGTGATGTTTTCAGCGATCGAACCACCCAATGAAGGGATCTTCAACCCCTATTTATTAACTAAAATACTTTCAAGGTTGCTGTTACTTTTGGTGTAAAAATAATCACGGGTTTCTCAGAGCATCAAAGGAGGTATTTAAACTAATGTTACACACGCTCGCTCTCTCGATGTTAAAAATTTTTGTGTATTGTTTTTAACACCGAGTGAGCGAGCGTGTGGAGTGTGTGTATTACTTATTTCGTGTACCATTTTCAACATCGAGTGAGTGATCCAATTTTTATTACCTCCTTTGATACTCGAATAATCACTTTTCGACGCTGAGAGTAACAATGACCAACCTTCACAGTAACATTTTCCCCGATTCATTGTATTGACTTTTATGACAGAATTGGGTTTCTCTGTGACAAAATTGCCTCTGTCAACAAAACAGGGATTGGGCCTCACATGGAGAGACCACAAGACAGCACAGTACACCCAAGAAAAGACAAGAGCCAGGGACATCATTGAATCCATTGAAAAGCTCAAATTGCAGTGGGTTGGCCATGTAGCACGAATGGCGGACAACCGATGGACATCACGACTCACAACATGGATCCCCACAGATCACATAAGAAACCGAGGCCGCCAGAATATTTGATGGGGAGACGAGCTAGACAAATTCAGAAAGTAATGGCTCTGCGAAGCCCATGATAGAGAAGTGTGGCGAATCCTGGGGAAGGTCTATGTCCAACAACGGACGTTAAAAGACTGATGATGATGATGATGATGATGATGATGTGTATTCACTCATGTTTGTCTCCTTGTACTCTCACTATCACCAAAAGTTCTCAATGAATTTTAATGTCATTTTGTGAACAGGTGGACCATGGGCTTAGGAAGTGATTGAATCTTAAGGTGGATCTTGGATTTATTTTTCGAATTGGAGATTCATTTTTCATATATTCCGACGGTAGTCCGAAACATGGAAATCACTAAAATTTTTTTTCTACACGATATCTCCAAAAGTTCTCTATAGATTTCGATGGAAGGGCTGGTTGTGAAGTAAAGAAGAATTGATCAAATTTCAGAGATTTCCAGGAAATTTCACAGTTACTTCACATGCATCGTATATATGTATACATGGAGTGATTTTCATTCAGTTTTAGCGATAATGGCGTTGGCAGATATATGAGCCATCTGGGTGCTTTTCAGACTATAAATGTTTTCTGTATTTGAGGGAACGATTTGGTGTCTCAAGAGGGAGAGTTAATCCAAAGATTGTTTGTCTGAGAGCATTGGTCTTTATTCTTGCGATTATTGTTACTGATTTGAAATAGAATCAAGGGAAAATAGGGTTTCTTTGCTGGGGTTCGGCACTATATTCGAAGCTCATAGCGCAACTCTTGTAGAGCGACGACTAGCAAACTTGTTGACCTTGTGGGTCCTCTACTCCGAATCGATAGATAGATAGGTGAATAGATAGAGAGATACGATCATAGCTACGGATGCACAAAAACGCAATGATATTTTAATGTCTGTAAAAGGCAGCAGACAGTAAAAGCCTTCTTGTTACAATGTGGGGAATGTGGTCGCTATTGCAAAGTTTTACCCCCTCGTTCATCCAATGTTACAATCAGCGAACAAATAAAAAGAAATAAGATAATAAAAGGGAGCAAAACAAAACTTGGATTGGACACTATCATATATTGATACAAGTGTCTCATCCTAATTCTCTTTTCGATCGGCTCTTTAATTTCTACGATTTCCCTCTTCCCTACTTTATACCAGAAAGACTTCAACTGTCCATTGCTTTTCACAGATACTAAAATATGTTTACGTTTTTGTGCATCCGTAGCCTACAGCACACCCAAGATACAAAGCACAATATGCCGCTGTTATCTTGTATTGAATGACCACAAAGTCTAAAACCACACAAATCATGGGATTGTCCCTGACGATAGTCGAATCAGTCAATCACCCAACATTGGGAGTGAGTGATAGGAAGTTATCAGTTTCAAATGAACTTTTGAACTTAACACGAGACGGAACAAAAGAAAAACATTGTTGTTTTTAATAGACTGCCCGGTACAATCTTGATAACAAAATTCGTTACATAAATTGACATTTTCATCAAAAGTAGAAAATCCAAAACAAACCGCCGTTGTTCACTGGAGAAAAGGTTTGAATAGTAAAAGTCTTGAAAAATGACTCCATTTTGTTACACGTAAATCCATCAGTTTATCTCAAAGAAATATCTATCATATCTCTGAATTTTTCAGATGAGGTATTATTATTATTTCTATTAATATTCGGACCATCCTCATCTTGGTTATTTTTCATACAACGTTTCGGCCGTTGCACTCTACGGTTCAGTCCTAGTGTGAGACAATAATAATACTACTAATGCTAAGAGGGGAGTACGGTCAATATACCCCCGTCGGATAAATAAAGAGTTCGATTCGTTACTTCCCTACACCTACCAGATGATACCTGATCTTATTTCGCGGTATGAAATCTTTCGGGTTTAGCCAGATGTAGCTTGGACACTAATCTGGGCTGTAGGAAGGTCGACAAACCCTGGTAGATACGATGTTTTGCAAAAATACTGCACTAGACGTGAAGAATAACTCACTCGGTCGTTGAAAATGGGATGGTTACATTGCACACAAGCTCACTCAATGGCCTCTCACTGCCGACTGAGTAAATCCACGGGAGAGTATCTGGTCACATGTGTATAATAAGGTTCCTTTTGATGTTTTAGCAATTAGTTCTGGAGATATTCAAAATGGCCGGATACTTCTCAAATAGAAGTTGTCCACGATGCTGCTAGGAGCCGCCAATGAGCCGTATTTTCAGTTGTACAGCTGTTTATCTAAACAGTACATCATATGAGAGGAATTTCTTTTAATTGAACCTAGACTTTTCACTTTGGGGGGAGTTTTACTATATCATATATGTTTAAACTTGAAATAATGGCGCAACACAGTCTTCCAACTCTCTCCCCTTCCATTTGGTCTTGTGCCAAACTAATTTTGGTGATCATCAACAGAACAAAATGGTTATCGGAAATGCAGTTCATATGGTAAAGGCTGATCGGTTAGCAGCGCAGAAAATGGACCCGGCGAGCCGAGTTCAAACTCCAGCTGAGACTCAGACTGGTGCTAATGACCTTGGGAATAATCAAAACCGACCAAAAGCATAGTACCGAACTGAGAACTGTCGTTAACACTTAAAACTGATTAACACACCTACACTTGGGAAGATACAGGGTTTGCAATCATTGATTTCAGTCAGGTTTGAACATCAACCTCTGATCTGTGCAGGAAACATCAGCTCAACTAAAGAGCAGGCTCAATAATATTCAGTAACTTGCACAGACTTTCAAAATAGACCGAGCTCAGAGGAGTGGGAGGTTAAAGAAGAAAATTATAATGCCATACAAACTGTATATACGTATAGGTAGAAAGAAAAATGTTCAAATTGTATGTGGTAGATATTCTTAAATTCAGTACTCTTTTTCTTTTTTTCTTTTTTTTTCTTTTTTTTTTTCCTTTTTTTTCTTTTTTTTTTTTTTTTGGCTTGTCTTTTCTGAGGGAAATATTTTTTAATTTTGACTACAAGGGCACTTTTGATCTCAGGGAGAAGAAGGGAGGGTCTCAAGCAGTCAAGCCTCTCCCCTGCGCACGTGCACGATGATTTATGTCTAGATATCAATAATGTTCAGACTATGATAGTTAAGAAACGCTGGGGGTGGTTTGGATCGACTGGGGGACTTCTTCTATCCATTGACTGCTTTTTATCTTGTTTTTTTTTTCTTTCAATTCTTGATAGACTTGATAGATTCGAACAATGACTTACACCACATGACTTGAAACCACTTATACAATAAGGAGTCTAAGCTTCTAATGTGACAACATAAGATACTGCATCTACTAAATAAGTACAGGAATTATTCAGAATTATTAGGAATTTTATCTAGAATACAAATACTTGTTTTCAAAATTATAAGTACGTTCATCAAGACATTATGTACCGTTATTCAAGATTTCTTTTCTCTCTACCTATTGTATCTTACAAAAAATCACGAGAAAAATATATTTCATGCTTGAAGATATGGAACAACAAATTGTTTGGTTTTAAACATTATCATATCATTATTCTGTTAACCAACTTTTAGTATTGACACAAGGTTTCGTCCGATCCACACTGCGGCTCTCTCCAGGTGTAATGACGTAATATCTGTGAGAGGGGAGAGTCTGGGGAAGGTCTTAGAAAAAATCGACCTAATCGTTATGTCGATGTCAATGAGCGAAAATGAAATTGTCAGAGCACAAGCTGGCGCGTTAATAACTGTTTTCAAAGTTATAGACAATATTGTTCTACTTGTTTGCAAGAGCGACCGTTGCACTTTCTGGTAATTATCCGTTCTCCTCCTATCTTTCATCTTTCTCTTCTGTCTCTTCATCCACCCTTGCAATAGGGGGAATGAGAGAGAGAAAGAGTGCTTATGCTTGAATAGAGGCAAAAAAAAAGGACTCAGCATTTACTATAACTGTAAGCTATTCATTTCTTCCTCACAAGTCTGAAGCCTAGAAGTTAAGTTTTAAGAGGAGTAGAACACAGGAATATAGACATATACCGAATGTAATAAATAGTACTACTGCTACTACTAATAATAATAATAATAATAATAATAATAATGATAATGATAATAACAATTCCTTGGATGGGCAAAGGAAGAAGTCTAATCAATGGACAGGTGAACAAGAAAGTTTATGACAATGCACAAGGCCTTACACCCCAGAGATGACACAGGTAGACTGTAGAAGAAAAGAAAGCAGCAGAGGACTTTTCATCATAGAAAACTATGTCCAAAACAGGATTAGAAAAGAATGTGCAAGCAAAAAATGAAGACATTATAAAGAGCACCCGAAGCAGCGCCACAAAACACATAAAAAAGTAGCAAGTGAAGGAGCAGCACAGCAAACAAAGAAAGAAAAATGGGAACAGAAGAAACTACAAGGAAAATTTTAAAGGCAAATACGAAATGTTGCAGACAGGAGATCATCGACATAGCTACACAAAGGAAACCTAGAGAGAGAAACAGAATCGCTCATCATGGAAGCCCAAAACAAATCCATCAGGACAAATTATATCAAAACAAAAATCCACAGAACAAAGACAAACAGCAAATGCCGCCTATGTAGAGAAAGGTATGAGACCGTAAACCACATAGCTAGTGAATGTAGTCAACTACCCAAGAAGAATCATAAAGACAGACACGATGGGGTAGCCACAGTGTTACACTGGGAACTGGGCAACAGAATGGTATTTGACCATGCGGGAAAGTGGTACCAGCGTAAACTGGAGACAGCCATGAAGAATAGAAGAAATAAATTACCCTGGGACTTTTTCATCTAAACTGACCACCCCATCTAAGCGAGAAGACATGGCCTGGTAGTTGTGGACAAGAAAGTGAAGACCTGACAAATAAAGACGTGTCTGTGCCTGCAGAGAAAATAGGAAAGAAAGTGAAAAGTTTAGAAAGTACCAGGACCTAGCCAGGGAACTGAAGAAGGTTTATGACATGAGACTATACAGACCACAGCACTACTAGGGACTGCAAGAATACTGAGGAGAGTACTGGAAATATTAAGCCTATGACCCTCATCATCATCATCGTCAGTCTTTTAACGTCCGTCGTTGGACATAGACCTTCCCCAGGATTCGTCACAATTCTCTACCATAGGCATCGTGGAGTCAGTATTTCCTGAATTCGTCCAGTTCATCTCTCCATCTTGTGTTCTGTCGGCTTCGGTTTCTGGTGTGATCTGTGGGGATCCACGTTGTGAGTCATGATGTCTATCGGTTGTCCTTCATTCTTGTAACATGGCCTGCCCATTGCCATTCGAGTTTTTTAATAGTTTCTATGATGTCACGGACACCCGTTTTCTTCCTTATATACTGTGATGTCTTGTGATCTCTCCATGTAAGGTTGAGCATGATTCTCTCATGCACACGTTGCATACTTCTCAGTTTGCACGTCTGTCTCTTGGTTAGGTTCCAGGTTTCAGCTCCATAAGTGACTATCCTAAAAAGAAGGGTATACAACCAATGCATTCTCCCGATAGTCACTTATGGAGCTGTTAGCAAAGACCGAAAAATCAGAGGTTTGGTTAAGGCAGGGCTGCTTTGTTGTCACAGGTGAAGACGATATGAGAGGAGGGATTATTATTATCATCATTATTATTATCAATATTATTACTCTTATCATTAAGTTGCAAATGACGCCTAGTTTATTCAACTAGGAACAGGAAAGGCAGAACAATGTGAAGAAAGTCATATTAGTTCATTTCACTTTATATTATTCTTTTCATTTGAGCATGAATCAATCTTCTTTGCGTAAGTTATTCCGTCGAAACAAAGTCTTTTGCGCAAGTGAACTTTCCCTTTAACTCGACCTACGGTCAAGTTACTTTTTTTTTTCAAATCTTACAGACCGGCTGCAATACTCAGTTTCGACTAAATAGGGGTCACAAACGTAAGATATACGAAACACAGACAAAATATCTTGAATAAAAGTGCTTAATTCTTGGTTAAATGTATGTGTACACCATATTGCAACAGTCATGGTGCCAGAACCGCGCTCGAGACCGACCAGACCGACGGGGGTCACATAATTCAATAATAAACCACTGATCAACCAATTACACACAAGTCGTATCTTTAAAGTGTAAGGACTTGAAGAAAACTTGAATAAGCAAATAATAAACAGGTCTGGTTAGTCACGCAATAGAAACCGTCATGTGACCAATGTCTTTTGACAGCATGCTCTTGTCAATCGGAAATTGGAACCAAGTGGTGATCAATGAATAAGTTGCTTCTCTCGCCCTTTGTTTGGACAATGTTCTCCAGAAAGTGTGAATTCTGAAAAAAAAAAAATCTGTCAAAGAGACTAATTTAGTATAAACTTGCTTTACATATTGACCTCCCCCCTATACACACACACGCGCAAAAACTCCTGAGTAGAGGGAAATGAATAAGTTACTACTCTCGCCCTTTTTTTAGCAGTGATCTCCAGAAAGTGTGAATTCTGAAAAAAACAAAAAAACAATCTGTCTCAAACTAAGAGACTAATTTAGTATAAACTTGCTTTATATAATAACCCCCCCCCCCTATACACACACGCAAAAACTTCTGAGTGGGGGGAAATTGAATTGAAAAAAACATTTTTTCTAGACATATTAAGGGGCAAATGCCCAAAATTTCAGCCCTATGACTCCATGATTCAGGCTATACGCTCGAGACCTCTATACATAGCAAACCAACTCGTGAACTGAGGAAACCAATACAGACATTTTTGGTGACAGTTTTGGTTGACGGTTGCCGATATGAATTAAAAGGTCAAAAATGATACATTGATATAAATGATACAGTTTATTTGGATAATTGAAACAGATAGGAGTGTATTATTCAAACAATTACAAAAATCGTACAGTTTATGGGCCAAAAGCTTACGTCTCACATAGCTTTGGTACTGAAACACGACAGTCGAATTTTCTCAACACATGTACCTTGTCTCAATATTAGCTTGTATTTAGGCCTTACATCATCATTTATACCAGCATGTTGCTATAGATTTGAAATGTTGATGGAGCAGGAACACGCCCCATAACAAGCCCAACGCATCAAAAACTAATAAGAGGCTCACCATCACAGTCAATAATTGGACAACCGTAGCGTCAACATTTGAAGCCATGTGAAAAAAAATCCATTGAAAAATAAATATGGTCAGAATAAATTCCATTTATGACATTAGTGGAGTTTTCCACAAAAAAAAACATGTAAAATAGAGTAAAACAAAAACAAATATCCAGAAACATCTAGATTTTTGAGAATCTAGATTTTATCACTAAATAAACGTCAGAATAAGGCCCCATACAGGTAAAAAAAAGCTTCTTTTTTTCGAAAATGAAATTAAAATATTTATAGGTGTTAAGTGGAGTACCGATGACAATTTTCAAGTCTATAGACAAAAAGGTATGGGCAAGAACGCTGGAACATACGAACACGTAAACAAACACACAAACATATAAACACACTGACACATTATGAATTAAAAAAGGAATAGACCCCTTTGCCATGAATACGGTTGTTGAATGAGCCCACACACAACGCCACCGCTGATCACTCATGGAACTGTTAGTGATTTGTCTGAATCAACAAAGGTATGAGATAATTAGTTGCCAGAAAATCGTTGCGCATGAGAGAATCATGCTCAACCTTACATGGAGAGATCACAAGACATCACAGTATATAAGGAAGAAAACGGGTGTTCGTGACATCATAGAAACTATTTTAAAACTCAAATGGCAATGGGCAAGCCATGTTGCAAGAATGAGGGACAACCGATGAACATCACGTCTCACAACATGGATTCCCAGAGATCGCATAAGAAACTGAGGCCGACAGAACACAAGATGGAGAGATGAACTTGACAGATTCTGGAAATACTAGCTCTGCGATGCCCATGATAGGGAATTGTTGCGGATCGTGGGGAAGGTCTATGTCCAACGACGGACGCTAAAAGACAGATGATGATGATGATGATGATGATGATGATGATGATGATGAAATATCTGTGAAATATGAAAAAAATCTCGAAAATAGATCTACAAACAACAGAATTGATCAGACATGCAATACAGGCCAATTGAACTTCGAAATTTATGAAAACAGGTCCGATTGGTCACTCAATAGAGACTTCCAACTGACCAAGATATAATACGGAGTGAATGTTGAAATTTTCAACCCTATAGTTCCAATGGCACGACCTGTACGCGTGATACATACATATCCAGCTAGCCAGTCGGACCAACTTGAAGACAGAATCTATTTTGACTGTTTGGGTGACAGCTTTTTCTTATAATTGCGAACAAAAGTTCAGGAGGTCAAGAAACAAAGACAAAAATTCGTATTGTGATACAAAAACCTTAAAAATCGGTGCGTATAGAATCACATTAGGATGGCAAGCCTTCGGCAGAGCTAGCTCAACCTTCAAAAATAAGAAGATCCCATTAATCCTAAAGAGAAGGGTGTATAACCAATGTATCCTCCCAATAGTCACTTATGGAGCTGAAACATGGAACCTAACCAAGAGACAGACCCGTAAATTGAGAACCCTGCAACGTGCACGTGAAATAACTATTCTGGGCCTCGCATGGAGAGACCACAAGACAGCAAAGAACATCTGCGTAAAGACAAGAGTTAGGGACATCATAGAATCCATCAAAAATCTCAAATGGCGGTGGGCTGGCCATGTTGCAAGAATGGCAGACAACCGATGGACATCATGACTCACGACATGGATACCCCGCAATAACATGCGCAACCGAGGCCGGCAGAATATTAGATGGAGAGACGAGCTAGACAAGTTCGGGAAGTGCTGGCTCCGCGACGCCCATGATAAAGAAGTGTGGCAAATCCTGGGGAAGGTTTATGTCCAACGATGGACGTTAAAAGGATGATGATGATGATGATGATGATGATGATGATGATGATGATGATGATGATGATAAGATAGAGTGTTTGAGAATTTAATCATTGAATTTTTGCCAAGTTCAAATAAAAATTAATTCACTGGTAGACGTCTATATGTGAGTCAACGTTTGCTCAACAATCTGATTTTTGTCACCAGTTCATAAATGTCTCTTGGTTTTGTTGCTTAAAGTTCGCTTTCGATGCAAGCCGTCAAAAAGAAATCACTATCTTTAATCCTATCCAGGCTGTGATTTTGATCCTCAGTTTTAACGTTAGTATCATTGCCATGATAATTGTTACGAATGTAGAGTTTAGAAGTCAAAACATTTTCCAGGCTTTGAGCTCTCGTTTTGAAGCGAAATTTGAAAGAAAAAAGAAAAAGAAAATGTGTTGTCACTTTTTTGTTACCTTGTATTTCATTAAGAGTATTTTCCTCCTTTTTTTTTCAAGGAATGGACACTCCAGAACCAAAGGAGTTTTTGAATTTGCCGGCAGGGAAATCAAAGAACTATGCGTGGGTTTATTCAAAGAAGGGTAAGTGGCTTCCTTCCCCTACTTGAAAAAAAAAGAAAAAACCGAATTCCTTCTCTTGAAAAGGCATCTGTCACTGAGCTATGATTTGCAATCCAGTTTCGTAAACCATCAGCTAGTTTTGTGTACTGTGTTAAATTGGCCTTGTGTTAGACTAAGCTACTCTTAATGAATTTAGTAAAAATGATTGTATTCATCTGAGTAGGTATCTGATGGACTGTACCTTTTTAGCTTCAAATTAAAAAAAGTTGAACTTCTCATCAAAAAGTTGATCTTCAAATCAAAAAATTGAACCTCAAATCAAAAGAGTTGAACTTTGATTTTGAACAAAATTTTTAAAGATATACGAGTTTATGTGTGTGAACAGATACGGTATTGAATCAAAAGTATCAACTAACGAATGATGTAACCACGAAGACAGATAATTAGAAACTAAAACCAATTCACTCATTGTCCTGCTCTTGGATATCTTGTTGTGCCAAGGAAATGCTTTTGTACATGATTGTATGTTTTCATAAACAACATTGAAGTAATCACACATTGCTTATTTGAGGTTCTGCAATCTCCGTTTGAGTAACACCGGCTGGTAGTGAAGCCATCATAGAGTCAAATGTCATGGCCTTCGGGCGTTTCATAGCAGCTTTCACTTACTCTCTGAGAAGCATAGAGTTTCACTGTGAAATTACATCTTGAATTTAGATTGAAGTTAAAAAGGTTTAGTGATCATTTCTGGGAACAAAGTAAGAACAACATTTCTCAAATCTTCAGCTATTTTCTTCAGTGTTCTGATGATGATATTGATGTTATCATCTTCCTCTTTACTTTTTCTTTTCATTATTATTATAATTATTTTCACTATCATAATCATCATTATCATTATCATTATCGTTATCATTATCCACATAATCATTATTATTACAATTAACATTATTATCATTATTATGGATGTTATTCCTACAAACATTATTATTGATATTATCATTACCATTATTACTATAATTGTTATTTTTATTATCATCATTATCATTATCATCATTATCATTATTATTATCGTTATTATTATCCACATAATCATTATTATTACAATTAACATTATTATCATTATTATGGATGTTATTCCTACAAACATTATTATTGATATTATCATTACCATTATTACTATAATTGTTAGTTTTATTATCATCATTATCATTATCATCATTATCATTATTATTATCGTTATTATTATCCATACAATCATTATTATTACCATTAACATTATTATCATTATTGTTGATGTCATTACTACAAACATTATTATCATTGATATTATCATTACAATTATTACAATAATTGTTATTTTTGTTATTACCATTATCATTATCTTAATCATTATCATTATTATTAGTCATTATTATTATTATCATCATAATCATTATCGTTAATACTATCATTATTTTTATTATCATTATTACTATTTTTATTATTATTATCATTATTTGGAATCTCACACCAGTTGCCTGGTGGTAACCGCTGGAGTTTGAGTGACAGCAAGTCTCCTCAAGTCTCCAGCCCTCCTCTCCTAGTACTCATAGGTCGCAGTAATTCTGCGATTTACAGTTTCACACCGGTTGCCCAGTGGTTATCGCTGAAGGCTGAGTGACAATAAGTCTCCTCAGGTCTTCAGCTAACGTCTCCTCTCTCTTTCGCATATCATGACAGAGCTACGATTGGTTGCAGTACTTATATCTCTAGCACCTTCCTCAGTACCCGTGCAGTTCCCAGTAGTGCTGTGGTCTGTACGGTCTCTATCCTCCCCCTAATCCCGATCTCCTCCAGTCTCTCCCTCAGAGTTTTGGGGACAGTTCCTAGTGCTCCCACTATGACCGGTACTACCCTGGTTTTCATGTTCCACATTTTCTTCAACTCCCTTGCTAGGTCCTGGTATTTTTCCCTTTTTTCAGCCTCCTTCTTTTTTACTCTATGGTCTGCAGGCACAGCAACGTCTATTATTTGGCAGGCCTTCCTTTTTTTGTCTACTATTACTAAGTCCGGCCTTCTTGCCTGGATGAGGTGGTCAGTTTGGATGTCAAAGTCCCACAGTAGTTTGTGGTTGTCATTCTCCAAAACTGCCTCTGGCTTGTGCTGATACCACTTTTCCCCATGGTTGAATCCCATTTGTTTACTTAGTTCCCAGTGTATCATCGTTGCTACTCTATCGTGTCTATGCTTATACTCCTTCTGGGCGAGTTGACTACATTCACTAGTTATGTGGTTTACTGTCTCATCTCTTTCACCGCACATGCGGCATTTGCTGTTTGTCTGTGTTCTGTCGATTTTTGCTTTTATGTAGTTTGTCCTTATGCTTTTGTTTTGGGCTGCCATGATGAGCGATTCTGTTTCTCTCTTAAGGTTTCCCTTTCGTAACCACGTCCATGATTTCTCGTCTGCTATATCTTTTATCTGTCTTTTAAACTCGCCGTACAATTTTTTCCCTTCCCACTTTTCTTTTCTAGTTTGCTGTACCGTTCCATTGCTTTCTACTTTGTTTGTTGCACTATCCCTCGCGCTCTTTATGATTTCTTCACTATTTGTTTGCACATATCTATCTAGGACTACTTTAGCTCTCTGGACACAATCTTCTATGCTGATGAGCCCCCTACCACCTTCTTTTCTCTTAACATATAGTCTATCTGTATCATCCCTAGGGTGTAATGCTTTATGCATCGTCATAAGTTTCCTTGTTCGCCTATCCATTGATTGGAGCTCTTCCTTTGTCCATCCTAGGAATGGTCCTGTATACCTAACTACTGACACAGCCCAGGTGTTCATTCCTTTTATTAGATTTCTGCTATTTAATTTGGTTTCTAATATTTTCCTTATCCTTCTGAGGTATTCCCTCTTAATCTTCTCCTTCATCTCTTCCCGTTTTATCGTGTCACATTCAAGGACACCTAGGTACTTGTATCGGTCTTGTGCAGTCAATGCCCTAATCTTGTTGTTGTCCGGAAGTTCAATTCCCTCAGTCATTGAAAGCCTTCCTTTGTGCATCACCATGATTGCGCATTTTTCTATCCCAAACTCCATTCCTATGTCCTCACTATATTCCCTTACTTCGTTGAACAGAGTCTCAAGCTCTCCCCTGTTTTTTGCAAACAATTTAATATCGTCCATGTACATTAAGTGGTTGACCTTTCCTTTTGTTTTAGAGAAGTGGTATCCTTTGCTGTTTTTCAGGATTCTGTTAAGCGGTATCATTGTTAGAACAAATAATAGTGGGGACAACGAGTCTCCTTGGAAGATCCCCCTTTTTATCCCTACCTCGGCTAGTTTGTCCCCTGCGGCTGTCAAATCTACTTTCCAGTCTTTCATTGAATTACCAATGAATTTAACCACCGGTTCGCTAATTTTGAACATTCTAAGGCATTCGAGTATCCAGCTATGTGGAATCATATCGTATGCCTTTTTGTAATCTATCCATCCCATTGCGATATTCTTTCTCCTTTTCCTTACTTCTTTTAAGATCATCTGGTCTATGTAGAGTAAATCGTTTGCCCCTTTGGTTCCTATCCTACACCCTTTCTGTTCTTCTGGTAGTAGCCCCCTTCTATCCATTGTTTATTATTATTATTATTATTATTTGTAGTAGTAGTAGTAGTAGTAGTAGTAGTAGTAGTAGTGCTGTGGTCTATACACTCTCAATTTTTCCTTTTATCTCCAGTTCCTCCAATCTCGTTTTCAGTGACCGAATGCACCTACTATTACTGGTACTACCCTGATTTTCATGACAGTTTTGGTTGACCGTTTCTTCAATCAGAAAAATCGTTAAAAATTGGTAAACTACTGAAATTTATTACGGATTGTATATGATAACGATTTTTGATTTTCTGTCGTCTGGTAATGGCTTGAGTTTCCGGATTGAAGAGGTACCTCCTCGCAATAGTCACCTATGGAGCTGAAAAAGGAACTTGACCAAAAGATTGACCCTAAACTGAGGTCAACGCAACGTGCAAAGGAGAGAATCATGCTCAACATTACATGGAAAGATCACAAAACAGCACAGTATATTAAAGAAAAAATAGATATCACGACTTACGACAAAGATTCCAAGAGATCACATGCGAAACTGAGGCTGTAGAAAATGAATTGACAGGACGAACCAGATAAGTTCAGAAAATACTGGCCCGGCGACTCTTACGACGAAGTATTCTGCCGAATCTGTTCAACAACATCATCATCATCATCATCATCATCAGTCTTTTAACGTCCGTCGTTGGACATAGACCTTCCCTATAATTCGCCACAATTCTCTATCATGGGTATCGCGGAGCCAGTATTTCCAGAATCTGTCCAGTTCATCTCTCCATCTTGTGTTCTGTCAGCCTTGGTTTCCTATGTGATCTCTGGGACTCCATGTTGTGAGACATGATGTCCATCGGTTGTCCCTCATTCTTGCAACATGGCCTGCCAATTGCCATTTTAGTTTTTTAGTAGTTCCTATGATGTCACGGGCACTCGTTTTCTTACCGATGATGATTATGATGATGATGGATTACATCTGTTCCTTTTGTTAGAAACCATCAACTAAAACTGTCATCCAAACAGCCAACATAGGTTTCCTCTGTTTTTCCAGTTGGCTGGCTGGCTATGACACTGAAAAAAATGTAAAAATTTAAAAAGAAAACCCTAATTCGTTAAACGTAAATTTATTATTTCATCTCGAAGAAATATTCGTCATATTTAATAAGAAATTTACTTCGAGACAAACTAATGAATATAGATTAACATTTTTTTCAACGAGGTTATTTTCTGGAGGATCTAAAGATACTTTCTTCTGTATGCATGTAGGTATCATTCATACAAAATGCAAGTATGAAGCTACAGACCCGAAAATTTTAACAATAACACCATATGTCTGGAAACAAACTTTTTTTGTATAAGTTACCAAAAGGGAAATTACTGTTGAATAAACTTCTAATGTAAATCAAGTGTCTGCCATGCATAATAATAACCATTAGGCTAAGGGCAACGCTTTGTCAAAGCAACTATCTATCTGTCACAGGTTCGATTCCTATGGGATATTCCTTTCCCTTAATAGGTTTTTTGTTTTGCTTTTTTTTTTGCAGGGGGCGATTTGTAATGTAAGTTTATATTTATCCCTTACTTTATGCCTAGCTTGTTTTTAGAAAATTCAGTCCTTTTCTCAGTGATCACTGCTCAACAAAAGTCGAAAGTAACTTCCATTGATTATACTTTCTTTCCATTTTTTTTTATATAATTCATCACCCCCAACACGGCATGCTGGTCGCATGGTGATTTCTATCGTGGGGCAGGGCAATCAGACCTTTTTGTATATCAGAACTAAAACTTCGAAATTTGTTTCTATTTTTTCAGGGGTAACGTCTGATTGTCGTGAGCTTAATCCCGTCCAGGTGTATAATGAGTCAGGGAAATCTGAGTTCGAAAAAGTTCGTTTTGATACCGGAACAACAGGGATAATTCTAGATGATTTCACGTTCTCCACAAAAATTGGACTTCATCATGTCAAGTAAGATTCGAAAATTTAATATTTCTTCTTCTTCTTCTTCTTCTTCTTCTTCTTCTTCTTCTTCATCTTCATCTTCATCATCATCATCCTTTTAGCGTCCGACGTTAGATAGAGACATTCTCCAAGAATCGCCAGATACCCCTATGGAGATGCCATTATGAATCTGTCTAAATCATTATGCCGTCTTATATTCTGTCGGTCACAGTCTCACATGAGATCTCTGAGGATTCCATGTTTTTGAGTCGCGATGTTTAGCGGTTGTCTACCATTCTTTCAACATGATCAGGTCGTTGCTGTTTGGTGTTTTCTAATGCATTTCATAGCTCAAACTTCTGCTCTACCATAGTAAACTTAGCTGTCGTGATCATGAAGTCTAAAGACTGAATGTTACATAAGAAAAGTTGCCACGGATATCGAGCGATATAAATAATGTCATAGAAAGAAACTCGTTTTATTAAGAGATATAAATTTCATTGCAAAAAGTTGAACATTATTTTATTAAAAAAATTACGGTAGAAAATGTGGCCAAATTTGACAAATCTGGCTTTTTTCAAAACATTTATACATCGAGTATTTTTAGTTTCATACAACGAGCTTTTCTGTGATGTATTGTAATGACTCAGCAGCCTATCTCCACTCTGTAGTTGTTGTTCTAGCTCTGATAATCAATTTTGCATTGACCAATCCATAATATCTTCTAGGTTATAAAAGTAATCGGACAAAACACATCTACAACTATACTATTAAACATACTAATCCTATCATCATTGTGATCGTTGTTGTTATTATTTGTAACTTCACACCAGTTGCCTGGTGGTTACCGCTGGAGGTTGGGTGACAGCAACTCTCCTCAAGTCTCCAGTCCTCCTCTCCACATTCTCATAGTCCACAGCAATACTGTGGTTTACAGTTTGGTCATCGCTGAAGGTTGAGTGACAGTAAGTCTCCTCGGGTCTTCAACCCTCATCTCATCTCTCCCTCGCCTATCACACTAGAGCTGTGATTTACATATCTGCTTCCATTTTCATTCCTCTGTTAGGCCACTGCTAACATTTAGTGTCGTAGACCTTATATTTCTAGTACTTCCCTCAATATCCGTGCGGTTTCTAGCAGTGCTGAGGTCTGTACAGTCTCAACCCTTCCTTTTATCCTGTGTCCCACCAGTTTCGCCTTTAGTGTCTTCGGGGCAGTTCTCACTGCGCCTATCATAACTGATACTACCCTGACTTTCATGTTCCACATCTCCAGTTCAGCCAGATCTTTTTCTTTTTTTTTCCAGTTTTCACTCTCCTTCCTCTTTACTTTATGGTCTGCAGGCACAGCCACGTCTACTATTTGGCAGATCTTCCTCTTCTTGTCTACGATTATCAGGTCCAGTCTTCTTGCCCGGATGAGGTGGTCTGTTTGGATGTCAAAGTCCCAAAGTAATTTGTGGTTTCCATTCTCCACGGCTGTCTCCGGTTTGCGCTGGTACCAATTATCCGAATAGTTAAATCCCATTTGTTTACTCAGTTCCCAGTGTATAACTGTTGCTTCTCTATCGTGTCTATGTTTATACTCCTTCTGGGCCAATTGACTACATATAATTTACGGTCTCATCTCTTTCGCCGCATTGGCGGCACTTGCTGTTTGTCTGTGTTCTGTCAATTTTTGTTTTTATATAGTTTGTCCTGATGCATTTCTTTTGAGCTGCCATCTTGAGCGATCCTGTTTCTCTCTTCAGGTTTCCTTTTCGTAGCCATGTCCATGATCTCTCGTCTGCCACATCCTGTATTTGTCTTTTAAAATCTCCGTATAATTTTTTCTTTTCCTATTTTCCCTTCCTTGTTTGCTGTGCTGTTCCATTATTTTCTATTTTTTGATTGTTCGTTGCGCTACTTCGGGCACTCTTTATGATGTCTTCACCACTTGTTTGCACATACTTTTCTAGATCTGCTTTAGCTCTCTGGAAACAGTCCTCTATGCTGCAATCTTCCTTTCTGTTAATGTATAGTCTATCCGTGTCATCTCATCATGGGGTGTAAGGCTTTATGCATTGTCATTAGCTTCCTTGTTCGCCGGTCCATTGAATGGAGTTCTTCCTTTGTCCATCCTAGGAATGGTCCTGTGTATCTCACTACCGATACGGCCCAGGTGTTCATTCCTCTAATGAGATTCCTGCCGTTTAATTTGATCTCTAATATTTTCCTTATCCTTCCAAGGTACTCTCTCTGTATTTTCTCCTTCATTTCTTCCCGTTTCATCGTGTCACATTCAAGAACTCCCAGGTATTTTTATCGATCCTGTGCGGTCAGTGCTCTAATATTCTTGTTTTCAAGTGGTTCGATTCCTTCTGCCGTTGCGAACCTTCCTTTTTGCATTACCATAATTGCACATTTTTCTACTCCAAACTCCATCTCAATGTCATTACTGTATTCTTTCAGTTCGTTGAACAGCGTCTAGAGCTCTCCCCTGTTTTATGCAAATAATCTTATATCGTCCATGTACATTAGGTGGTTAACTTTTCCTTTTGTTTTGAAGAAATTGTATCTTTTGCTGTTTTTCAAGATTCTATTGAGTGATATCATAGTAAGAACAAATGACAGACAGCGAGTCTCCCTGAAAGATTCCCCTTTTTATACTTACCTCTGCTAAATGTTCTCCTGTGGCTGTCAAGTCGACTTTCCTTTTTTTATAGAGTTGGCAATGAGTCTTACCCCTAGTTCACTGATCTTGAACATTCTGAGTAAATCGAGTATCGAACTGTGTGGAATCATATATGTTTTTTTTTGGGGGGGGGATTGTAGACTGTCCATCCCATTGCAAAGTTCTTCCTTTTTCTTACTTCTTTTAAGATTATCTGGTCGACATAGAGCAAGTCATTCTCTCCTGCAACCTTTCTGTTCTTCTCGTAATAGTCCCCTTCTTTCCATGGATATGTACATTCCCTCCATAATTTGTCTGGTCAGGATTTTCCACATGAGTGGTAAGCACGTGATTGGCCTATAATTGCTTGCCACATTCCCCCCCTTTTCAGGGTCTTTTTGGATGAGGGTGGTTCTGCCCCTGGTCATCCATTCTGGTACCTTGCCTTCATTTAGGCAACTTTGGAGTATTAGGGTGAGTCTGTCGTGTAGTGTGGTGAATTTCTTATAGCAATATCCGTGGATCCCATCAGGTCCTGGTGCTCTCCAGTTGACCATTTTCCTGAAAGCGTATTTCAATATGGCTTCATTCAATACTATTGATTCTCCATTGTCTATGTCTTTGAGATCTCTTTTCATGTTCTGCAACCATTGCAGGGTTTCGTTGTGTTGTTTATTATTATTATTATCATTATTATTATTATTATTATTATTATTATTATTATTATTATTATTATTATGCATTTTCACACCAATTACCTGGTAGTCACAACAGGAGACTGAGCGACAGCAAGTCTCCTCGGGTATCAAGACCTCCTTTAATATCTCCCACATCTATCACAGCAGCGGTGTGCTTCAAACTTCCACCACCATTTGTGGTAGGTTGTGGTGTTTTTGTTTTGTTTTTTTGTATAGTTCTCCTTTTCTCTCTGATCGGCTACTGCTAACAGCTGGGGTCGTAGATCTCATATTTCCGGCACTTTCCTCATTATTCGTGCAGTCCTCAGCAGTGCTGTGATCTATATAGTTTTAATCCTTCCTTTTATCCCCAGTTCTTCCAATCTCACTTTCAATGTATTTGGTAGTTCTGATTGCACGTACTATTACTGGTACTACCCTGACTTTCATGTTCCACACCTTTTTCAGCTCTCTTGTCAGATCCTGGTATTTTCCTAGCTTTTCCTATTTACTCTGTGGTCTGCAGACACAGCCACGTCTATTATTTGGCAGGTTTTCTGCTCCTTGTCCACGATTATTAGGTCCGGTCTTCTTGCTTGCATGGAGTGGTCAGTTTGGATGTTAAAATCTCAGAATGAATTGTGCTTTCCATTCTCCAAGGCCGACTCCAGTTTGTGCTGATGCCACTTTTCCGCTTGGCAAAATACCATTCATTCGCTCAGTTCCCACTGCATCACTGTTGCTACTCTATCGTATCTGTTTCTATAATTCTTCTTAGCTAGTTGATTACATTCACTAGTTATGTGGTTTGCGGTCTCATACTTTTCTCTACGTAGGCGGCATTTGCTGTTTGTCTGTGTCCTGATGCATTTGTTTTGGGTTGCTATGATGAGCGATTCTGTTTCTCTCATCCGGTTTCTTTTTCGTAAACATGTCCATGATCTCTCGTCTGCAACATCCTGTATTTGTCTTTTGAATTCTCCTTATAGTTTCTTCTGTTTCCATTTTTCTTTCCTTGTTTGATGTGCTGCTCCATCGTCTTCTACTTTTTGGTTGTTCGTTGCACTGCTTCGGGTGCTCTTTCTAATGTTTTCACTGTTTGCTTACATATACTCTTCTAGACCTGTTTTGGCTGTCTGGACGCTGTCTGGACGCAGTATTCTATGCTGATGAGTCCTCTGCCAGCTTATTTTCTTTTTATGTTCAGTGTATCCGTGTCATCTCTGGGGTGTAAGGCCTTGTGCATTGTTAAGCTTTCTTGTTCGCCTGTCCATTGACTGGAGTTCTTTTTTTTCCATTCTAGGAATGGTCCTGTGTATCTTACTACTGATACAGCCCATGTGTTCATTCCTTTCATAATGTTCCTGCTGTTTAGTTTGGTCGCTAATATTTTTCCCAATCTATTATTATTATTATTATTATTATTATTATTATTATTATTATTATTATTATTTGCAATCTCACACCAGTTGCCTGGTGATTACTGCTTGAGGTTGAGTGACAGCAAGTCTCCTCAAGTCTCCAGCCCTTCTTTCCTCGTTCTCATAGGCCACAGTAATACTGCGGTGGTCATTGCTGAAGCCTGAGTGACAATAAGTCTCCTCTCCTCAGGTTTTCAGCCAACATCTCTTCTCTCTTTCACCTATCATGCCAGTGCAGTGGTTCACATTTCCGCTTTCATTTCCCTTCCTCTGTTAGGCCACTGTTAACAATTAGTGTTGCAGTCATCATGTTTCTAGCACTTTCCTCAGTATCTGTGCAGTTCCTAGCAGTGCTGTGGTCCGTACAGTCTTAATCCTTCCTTTTATCCTGATCTCCTCCAGTCTCGCTCGCCCTCAGTGTCTTTGGGACAGTTCCCTAGTGCGCCTACTATGACTGGCCCAACCCTGACTTTCATGTTCCATTATTATTATTATTATTATTATTATTATTATTATTATTATTATTATTATTATTATTATTATTATTATTATTATTATTATTATTATTCAGATATGGAACTGCAGGTGATTATTTTACTCCCAACAAGAAATGCCAACCCCGAGGTAATTTCCGAGTAGATTTGGCAGGCACGCCGTTCGTTATCAGTAAAAAAATAAAATGGTTTTGGAAAGGACAATTCTCTGATGGTAGTAAAGATGGTGTAGCGCACCTAGATAAAGATTGTAAGTAATCGACATTTCACTCGACAGCTTTGATTAATTCTTATTTTTCCAGAGAGGTTGGATCTGACAGATCTCACCTCTTTCTCTCTCTCTCTCTCTCTCTCTCTCTCTCTCTCTTTTTCTCTCTTACTGTTTCTCCAATCCATCCCTCTTTCTATTTCTCCCTCTCCCTCTGATTCTTCTCATTCTCTACCGCTTTCTCGCTATCTCCTGGTCCGCCCTTTCCCTCCCTTTCCCTTTTCTACCCTTCTTCTCTCTCCCTTATTTAGTTTCTCTGTCCCTTTTTCCAGTTTCTCCACCTCTCTCTAACTCTGCCTTTCTCTCTCTCTCTCTCTCTCTCTCTCTCTCTTTCTCCAACTTTTCCACAATCTCCTTCTCCCATCGCTCGTTAACTATCTCTCTTTCCATCTTGCTCTCTATTTCTCATCCCATCCTCTCTCTCCCTTTTATAGTTTCTGTCCCCTCTTTTCCCCATCTCTCTCTCTCTCTCTCTCTCTCTTCAACTTTCCCTCTCTCTCCAACTTTCCCCCACTATCTCCCCGCTCTTTACCCATCTCTCTCTCTCTCTCTCTCTCTGTCTCTCTCTCTCTCTCTCTCTCTCTCTCTCTCTCTCTGTTGCTTGACTCTTCCTCTTCTTTTTCTTCAGTATATCTTGGGTGTTTCACGGACAGAAAGGGCGTGAGGGCCTTGCCGTCAGCTTTTATGACTAACGCACGGATGACCGTCTCAACATGTACAAGTCACTGTAGATACAGGGGATTTTATTATGCTGGTTTGCAAGTAAGTACTTTACAGAGAGGATTTGCGGAGTGTTTGAACGGTTAATGGCTTCGGAGAATGGATTCGGCGAGATAAGTTCATTCCCCAGCTTAGACGAATAAAAGTCACGTGATACCTAAAAACTAAGCACAACCCCGAAATGGAAGCCCCTACTCGGTCCTCCCATTGTTTAACTGATGATATTTTTAAAATGGAACCTAAAGATGTTATAAGTCCTGATCAAACTAATGCGTAACTAAGGCGCGCTATCCCAGTAATTGAACAATAATAGCGTTAAAATTTGAAGTGAATGAATATAGTCAAAATAAATTCTACTTATGACATCATTAGCGTTTCCCGCCGAAACAATATCTAAAATACAGTGAAAGAAACATCTAGAAATAGCTAAATTCTGCAGAATCTGGGTGTTATAAATAAACCCGTCAAAATAAGGCCCGCAGAAAGGTCAAAAATGCTTCTTTTTTTTTTAATCGAAAGTATATTTTTTAACGAGGGTTAGAGGAGTACTGATGGCAATTCTGTTCGAAGACAGAGCGTTGTGGCCAGGTACGCTCGAGCATACGAACTCACAAATGCACACACGTATAAAAAGTATTGAATCCTTCATTATCTTTGAATGCTATGGTTGTTCACTATCAGTGGGGTATAGAGTGTGTGTGTGTGTGTGTGTGTGTGTGTGAATGGAATCCCATTTTACTATATGAGTTGCATGAATGAAATTCTACTTTACTACGTCAGTTGTATTCCTTGACGTGACAGAGAACATCTGCACGTTTTTGATTGCTGTATGCATGAATTACCATTAAGACACTGATATGAAAAATCCATGAATGCGAAACAAAGTATCGTACAATCGAATCACCGTAGCCCCACAAGTGGTCCGCCTAACCAACCAGCCAAGTTGATTGCAGATAATTTTTTCCTTTGTGTGTGTGTGTCTTTTCTGATCTGTGTGCGTTTCCGCTCACATTTTTAGGGCTTCAACATAAAAAATTTCCATAAGTAAATCATTAGGCTCTATCTATAAACAGTTTTTCTCTGCTTTTTTCCCCAAGATAATGCTTTTTCATATCTTTACGATCATTTTTGGACCAATAGTAGACAAAGCTTGCACGTATTTTTTTAGATAAGCTTGGTGATTTATTTATGCGAGTTAACAGATATGCTATCTTTTTCTTTTCTTTTTTTTTTTTTTCAGGATTCACAAGAGTGCTGGTGTGGAAACACTTACAATAAATACGGCCCGTCCAGGGCTTGTAGAATGAGGTGTAAGGGAAATCGGAGAGAGATCTGTGGTGGCCCGTGGGCTCTGTCAGTTTATGTTGTCGGTAAAGTTTTACTATTAATCTGCTTGTCTGTATGTACGACCGTTACGCTTTCTGACTATCATTCATTATATTATACATGATATTATTGACTATTATGCGTTGTATCTTTCATCCTTTCTCTTCTCTCTCCCCAACCACTCTTACAATGTAATGAGCGAGGGTAGGAATCGAAGAGGGTGCTTATGCTCGAATGGGGCCAAAGGTGACTAAAACTCGACTATCACTGCCATTCCTTCATTAATTCTCCCACAAATCCTCCTGCACTTCACTATCATGGGCGTTGCGGAGCTAGTACTCTCTGAATTTGTCTAGCTAGTCTCTCAAACTAATATTCTGCCGGCCTCGGTTGCGCATGTGATCTATGGGGATCCATGTCGTGAGTCGTGATGTCCATCGGTTGTCCGCCATTCTTGCAACATGGCCAGCCTACTGCCATTTGAGATTTTTAATGGGTTCTGTGATGTCCCTGATTCTTGTCTTTTCACGGATGTACTGTGCTGTCTTGTGGTATCTCCATGTGAGGCCAAGCATAATTTTTTCAAGTGCACGTTGCATGGTTCTCAATTTGCAGACATGTCTCTTGGTTAGATTCCATGTTTCAGCTCCATAAGTGACTATTAGGAGGATGCATTGGTTGTACACTCCTCTTTTTAGGATTAATGTGATCTTCTTAAATTTGAAGGTTGAGCTTGCTCTGCCAAAGGCTTGCCATTATTCTTAGCCTTTAGACTTTGGTGGGAGAATTGATGAAGAAATAGTCTACTACGGACCACGGGAATATGAACTGACTGTGAAGGTTATCAATCGTGATACATTAATTATATTTGCCTTTGAATGTTATAGATATTATAAATATATTCATCAGGTAATAGATTATTCTGAAAATTACATGCTTTTATAGCATAAATATATGCGTGAAGGTAATAATGATAACTCAGTTGTCAACGCCCGCGGGATTTCCAGCAAGAACGGAGAGAAATAAAAAGCTGATATAAGAATTAATGTTCTATTGTTATAACCACGGATTTTTTTTCTATTCAAAGCAACTTTATCATGAATAAATTGAGTAATCAAGCTGTAAATGTCCGTACCGTAAATGAATCACCAAAACCTTCAATCGTACTAGAACTAATTATTTGGGAAATTATCAAAAATCATGTTTTGTTTTGCTTTTTTTAAACATGTCTTTTCATCTAAAAATCATTGAAATATACCAACATAAGATTTGGGCATTGTTGGTCCAAAATGACCCCCTACACCTCCGAAAAAAATGGTGGTGTGCACATGCTAATTCTCAAGGTTGTGGCCCCAAACGTGTACCCAAGGTGATTTCGGAAACACACGAATATATATATATATATTATTGTTTAATCCACAGGCAGCTGTTTTGTTATATTACAACACTTCAGTGTGGCTATAGACTATCCATTTTCCCATCCAGTACAACAAGGTAGGGTCGAAACCATCGCTTCAGTCCCAGTGGCCGGCATCTTACCCCCCCCTCTCTCTCTCTCTCTCTCTCTCTCTCTCTCTCTCTCTCTCTCTCTCTCTCTCTCTCTCTCTCTCTGATAACTGATGATCCCAACACAAACACACACACACAAGCCATCAAAGAAAGAAGAATCCGGGGGGCAATGGGGGTCGGGGGGCTACGGTGATTCGATATCGAAAGATTCATCTCGGAATACGCATTGCTTTGCTAGCACTATACATAGGGATACAAATTCAAAGGACCCTACTAACTAAGATCTCATGGGGGTCATAGGTCAACAGATCCATATTTAATTGGATGAGAACATGTTGGGTATTTATTTGAGATGATTTAATATATAATCCATGGGGAATGGATCCCCCGAGATCACATGCGCAACCGAGGCCGGCAGAATATTAGATGGAGAGATGAGCTAGACAAATTCAGAAAATACTGGCTCCGCGACGCCCACGATAGAGAAGTGTGATGAATCCTGGGAAAGGTCTACGTCCAACGACGGACGTTATAAGACTGATGATGATGATCATGATGATCATCATCATGATCATGAATACATAATCCGCTGAAAAATGTTCCAATAATTATAGAGATAATATTGATCTAAGGGAGGTCACTATGTGATCAATTTCCCAAAGTAGCCTCCCTTTTAATTCATGCGACAAAAACAAATAGTAGGAAATAGTGTTTTGTATTTGCTCATCAGCAAACGGTTATAAAAACAAAGCTCACCTCCTCCTTCTCCCCTCTCTCTCTCTCTTTCTCTCTCTCTCTATTCATATATATATATATATATATATATATATATATATATATATATATATATATATATATATGTGTGTGTGTGTGTGTGTGTGTGTGCGTGTGTGTCGATGACAATTATTTAATTATTATAATATATATATATATATATATATATATATATATATATATATATATATATATATATATATATATATATATATATATATATATATGATTCTGATTCATTGACACTGAATTACCTCGGGCAAAATTGCGTGGATACGATTTTAGTTATATGTTTGTTGACATAAGTAATAGGTCTAGGTTTTTTATTGTTTCGTCGAATCTCCATACACTTGAATAATAATTGCTAAAACCCTGTTGATTAATTAGAAGTAAAAGTAAGGTTGAAGGCAGCTATGTTTGTTAAATGATAGGTTTTGAAATTTTATTCTATTTATCTTCAACAGGCACCCCCCAGTTTATGATGGGTAGATGTGGAGGCTACCCAGGACATTGTTACCCAGCACAAAAACAAGACAAAGAATTACTTCTACTTTCAATTAACCCTAGACACCCCTGTTATCAGTAAGTACACGGAAACATTCAAAAAGAACCAAATGATCCCCTTCTGATAACGTGATGTGTCATTCAAAAATTCTCTTGGTTTAGCAGTCACACATTCAGTGAAAGCATGAATCATGGCTTCCTTGTCATTACGTATATAAAGTTTAAAATTCTCAAAAAGATGTTTATCTATGATAAAAATGTCCACCCAATTCAATCAGCTGAAAAGCAGCTGAGATGTGAGAGACCTGTTACTATCAACGATCCAGTTTATTGACCATGTGTGAACAATGAACACTCTGGTGCCAAGTATTATTTTTTTAGTTCAGAAATATGTACGGAGAGGAAAATGAACCGATTGAAAGATTGTCTTACGTGAGCCTGAACTTTGGCTGTTGGTACCGTTGGGGGAAATACGCAACTACTTCAACAATCAGCTTACCTATTTCAACCACCAAGTGAACCGATCTCAGCCATCAAACAGACCTATCTTACCCATTCAGCGCGCCTATTTCAGCCAAACAGAAATATCTCAGCCATCAAATAGACCTATCTTACCCATTCAGCGCGCTTATTTCAGCCAAACAGAAGTATATCAGCCATCAAGTAGACCTATTTCAGCTAACAAACGACCCTGTCTCAGTTATCAAGCGAACCTATTTCAGCCACTAAACGAACCTGTCTCAGCCATCGTGGATCTATTTCAGCCACCTGGTGGCAAATTTCAGCCGCCAATCAGACTTTTTATCTAATAGCCATATTTCAGTGTTGAACTTTGCTATCGGCTTTTCTGGGATAAATTTTTGATTTGTGAACGTTTTTTGATAATTCGATGATTTTGAATTCATTACTTTATTTCAATGAAACCGTCAACCAGGACTGAAACCAGAACTGTCAACATTGGTTTCCTCAGTTTTCAAGTTGGTTTGGCTGGCTGTCTGGCTGGTCATGTATGCATACAGGCTACATCAAAAGAGATGGAGGGCTGAAAATATAAACATTTACTCTTCATGTCTAGGGAAAAAATCCCACCCATAACAGGTTTTTAGTGAGCGGGTTCGATTTGCTATGTAGTTTAATGTTAAATCTGTCTCTCAGATAGTGTCCAGCAACGTTCGTGCTCGTTTTTTTGTTGTTTTTTTTTTTGTGTTCTTTTTCTAAACTCAGCCTTTTTTTTAGAGATCACTGCCCCAAAAAATGAGCAATTTATCAATTGATCACCCTCTTTTCCATTTTTTCATTGATTTCCCCGAATACATGACGGTTTCTATTGAGTGACTAACTAGACTATCTTTCGTTTTCTTCCAGTTCCGTTTGCGGTGTTTTTGCAAAGTGCTTAGCAATAGACACGATGGGCTATAAATGTCTTTGTCCGAAAGGTTTTGTTGGTCGAAATTGCGAAAAAAGAGCCGGTAAGTCCAGCATTTGAAACTGTTTTATGAAATCCGTTTTTGATACACGAACAATATTGGAACCGTCTACTGATACTGTCACCAAAACAGGTAAAATAGGTTTTTACAGTTTTCAAATTGGTCCAGCTGACAATCTATGTATGTATGTATGTATGTATGTATGTATGTATCATGCGTTCCGGCCACACCGATTGAGCCAAATGGCTGAAAAATTAGGCATTTAATCCTTATTGTGTTCAGAAAAAAAATCCTACACTGAAGTAGGTTTTGAATGGGGTGGTTCAATCCTCAAAGTTTTTGCTAAATTGGCCAATAGATTTGGGTGGGTTGGGGGGGGCTCGAAAATTTAAACTTTTTAAAGGTCCAACAAAAGTCGTGCGAAGTGATCAATTTATGATCCCTTTTTTCCAATTTTTAAATTGATCACCCCAACTTGGTATTCTGCCAAAAAACGTTGGTCACTTGTCAGTTTCTATTGAATGACTAACCAGACCCGTTTTGTTTGTTTTTTTAATCTTTCACTTATACTCGAGGTATTGTGGGGAGATGTTTGTTTTAGTTTTGTTTTGTTTTTTGTCTCCTTCCTTCCTTTCACTCAAACGATTTATCATAATCCGCCTTGCTAGTCCCGTCGAAGCTTCAACGGAGCCCTGTCAATCGTATATTTCGTGAGCATATCCCATATTCTATCTATTGCCAACCTCTAACATGTTGGACTTCGCCTGGTATGGTCTTTGGATTCAGTTGAGTATTCAGGTAGTCAACCAAAACAGAGGACTCAGTCTGCTCAGTTACTCATGAATAACCGGTGGAAGGAAAGAGATGGATTCATCCTCTTCCCAAGGGCAAAGTAAACGCAAATTGTCTCGGTTGGAGTTTGAACTCTATTCACCAATTCCATTTTTGGTGCTGAAATCCGTTAGATCATCTATACCTCCTTGTATGAAGTATTCTTAAGTGGGTAAAAACAGAAAACAGGTCTGGTTAATGACACAATAGGAACCATTGCGTGACTAACGTCTTTTGGCAGCATGCCGTTTCAGGGCGCTCAATTTAAAAACTAGAAAAAGGGTTGTGCTGCGATACTTCATCAAATAATAGTAATGATTGAATTTGAATTCAAAAGATACAGATTAATACCCTTCCTAAGTAAGGCCTGTTCGATCTTCATCAATCTTCTTCTATATTTTATACTTCTATATATAAAATGCGCAATTAAGATTAAATAAAGGAGAGTGAAGAAAGAAATATATAATGTTTCAAAAGAAATTGATATATGTGACCCGAATGAATGATTATAAATTGTGTTTTATTGTATAGAAACTTATTTGAAAGTATCTTCCGTCATTACACGCTTAACGTATCATTCAACCATGACAACTAAAATGGAAAAAAAAAAAAAAAAGAAAATGTGGCTGCAGCAGGAATCGAACCAGCCACCTATAGGGTAATCCCTGCAGCAGCCCTATTTCCTCTAATTTATTTTATACACGCTGTCGTAGTTGTGATGCATTAACCAAGTAATAACAGAAAATCACTTCAAATTGGTTTTCGTATAAATTAACGCAATTTATTATAATTCTGTCGGATCACACAGATTCTCTTCTGAATAACTGTCGCGAGACTGAGAATGAACAAGATGAGAAATTGGGTTGAAAGCTGTTATTTGGGCCTTTACATTGCGTTTGCTATTTAGCTCAATGGTAAGAACATCGCTACGTTGGAGTGATTACCCTATAAGTCGCAGGTTTGGTTTCTGCAGCAGCCCCATTTTCTTCAATTTCTTATTTCATTTACGTTGTCTCGGTTGAGCGATACAATAACCTTGTAACGACGGAAGATCATTTCAAATAAGTTTCCAAATATCATAACGCGATTTTTAATCAATATAAGATACACAAATTAATCCACTCCAACGGGGTCTGTTTAATCCATTATAATCCACTAATCCACTGTGCCTAAGAACAATTCAACCACGCCACAAAATATCAAAAGGATAAGCAGTGAACTTATACAAAGCCTACCAGATCCAAAACAAGCTTTTCAAGTTGGGTTTTTTGGGGTTGGGGGGGGGTTGTTTGTTTGTTAGTTTCCCGGTAGTGCCAGCTTTCTGGTAATAAGTAGGTTTATAAACTTGTTTTCTTCAATTTTTGCAGAAATAATCGCGAAGAATGGAATCTGCCCTCCAAAATATCAACCAGAAGTCTGTCGATGTGATGCTGCAAATTGTCATGGTGCCAAATTCCAGAATGGCAAATGCGTTACACTTGACGGGAAGGTAATTTTATTGCTCGTCAGCAACTCTAATTGTTCGTCAATAGCTTAGCTTCCTACCAGTTCACACCGGTCACTAAATAGAACCATTACTGGATCCATGTGTAATGAGGTAACACGTATCAAGAAAGTTGACGTATTTTGTGGCATTGCTGGAAATGCCCATCACATTGTAGTTGTGCATGGAATCTAAACAAAAGATTGGCCTTATAACTGAGAAGTATGCAACGTGTACATGAGATGATCCTGCTCCAT
Organism: Thysanoteuthis rhombus; assembly: GCA_963457665.1. NCBI lineage: Eukaryota > Metazoa > Mollusca > Cephalopoda > Oegopsida > Thysanoteuthidae > Thysanoteuthis > Thysanoteuthis major. The sequence goes on along the minus strand of OY735233.1, from coordinate 38,661,341 downwards.
ACCACTTGGAGAGATCAAAATATAGCACGGTATATTAGACAACAAACAAAAGAGATATGATCGAGGCCATAAGAAAAATCCATGTGACTGTTGGGAAGATGCATTGGTTGTTCACCTTTCATTTAGGGATTAATGGGATCTTCTTGTTTTTGAAGGTTGAGCTACCAAAGGCTTGCCATTCTAGGATGATTCTTTGCTTGATTTCTTCTTCTTTTGAAGCTCTCATGAAGATTCGTTGACCTAGGTAGATCTACTTTCTCCAGTTCTGTGTCCTCGATTTTGATCTTAGTGTTTAAGGGTGTACAACCAATGCATCCTCCCAATAGTCACTTATGGAGCTGAAAATTGGAACCTAACCAAAGAGACAGATCTGCAAATTGAGAACCATGCAACGTGCACATAAAATAATTATTCTCAACCTCACAAGACAGCACAATACATCCGGGAGAAGACATCGTAGAATCCATTAAAATTCTCAAATGGCAATGGACTGACCATGTTGCTAGAATGGCAAACAACCAATGGACATCGCGACTCTCGACATGGATCACAAGAGATCACATGCACAACCGAGGCCGGCAGATTATCAGATGGAGAGACAAGCAAGACAAATTCAGAAAGTGCTGGCTCCGCGACGCCCACGATAGAGAAGTGATGCGAATCCTGGGGAAAGTCATGTCCAACGACGGATGTTAAAAGAATGATGATGATGATGATGATGATGATGATGATGAAACTTTCCCTCTTGCGACCTTGTGTCACATTTTCGTGTGATGCGAAGTAAGTAAATACGGTCCCCTCTATTTCTGGCCTGTTCTTCAGGATCAAAGTGTAGTATCTGTTCCCCAGTGTAGACCGAGGAGTCGGTACTGACGCTTGCTTGCTGAATGGGCCGGAGAGGGTGGGTGTCAAAGATCGAGTGCGCTGGTGCAAGCGTTAGCCAATGAGGTTTAACCGAGGCTGCGTCTGCTAAGCGGATTTGGGAGCCTTTGGACTCGTCCTTAGGCTCTCCCATTATTACTCGGCCCAGCTGCGGGGTCTCAGTTTCCCTGGGGCAGCACTGCTCCATTGCACTTAAAGAAGCAGGTCCCCTGGTGGATGCTTTCGCGGGTGACGTCGTTTAGCCATTACGATGAGCTTTTCAACGGTAACTGCGTCGGCAGGAGCCATTTTTGGAGGGGATGCTCTTTTTTCTTCCCACGTTAAGCCCTACCTTGTGTCACATATTGCTGGGGTCGGACGGTGATTATATAGCGTACCCTCTTTTTCTGGCCCGTTCAGGATCAAAGTGTAGTATCTGTTCCACGGCAAAGACTGAGGAGCCAGTACTGACATTTGCCTGCCGAAGACCGAGTACACCAGTGCAATTCGTTTGCCAATGAGGTTTTCCTGAGGCTACGCACTGCTAAGCGCATTGGGGAGTCTTTGGACTCGTCCTTCGGCTCACCTATTATTACTCGGCCCAGCTGTGGGGGTTCAGTTTCCCCGGAGCAATGGACGCTTTCGTGGCGGAGGTTGCTTTGGTTGCAAAGCAAACCGTAGCCGCGTCGGCTCGAGCCATTTTTGGAAGGGGTTACCTATTCTTCCCACGTTAAGCCCGACCTTGTGTCAAATATTGCAGTGATTAAATAGATGCCCCGGGGCAATACTGCTCCATTGCACTTAGAGATGCTTTCGTGACGGAGGTTGTTTTAGCTACTACGGTCGCTTGGCAACCAAAGTCGCGTCGGCTGGAGCTATTTTTCCAGGGCAACTCCTTTTTTTCCCTCGAAAAAAGCCTCAACCTTGTGTTATATTTTGCTGTGGTGGGACAGTAAATAAAGAGATCGGTATGGATCAAAGTGTAGTATCTGTTCCCAACAGAGCCCGAGGCGCTGGTACTGATGCTTGCCTCCCGAGTGTCCGGAGATAGTGGATATCAAAGACCGAGTGCGCCGGTGCAATGTGTTAGCCAATGAGGTTTTACTGAGGCTGCACTTTGCTACGCGCATTGGGAACCTTTAGGTTCCCTTTCTATCACTCAGCCCAGCTGCAGGGAACCCGTTGCCCTAGGGCAGCACTGCTCCATTGCTCTTAACGGAGCAGGTCGGGAAGCTTTCGAGGCGGCGGTTGCTTTGGTTGCTTAGCAAACCAAAGCTGTGTCGGCTCTAGCCATTTTTGGATGGGTGTTTCTTTTTTTCCCTACGTAAAGCCACGACCTTATGTCACATTTTGTTCTGGTGGGAGAGTAAATAAATCGACCCCATTTTCTGGCCTTTTTGGCATGGATTAAAGTGTAGTATCAGTTCCCCAGCGGAGACCGAGGTGCTGGTACTGACACTTGCCTGTAGAATGGACTAGAGATTGTGGATTGTGTTGTGGTTGGCATCAAAGCCCGAGTTCGCCGGTGCAGTGTGTCAGCCAATGAGATTATATTGAGGCTGTGCATTGCTATGCACATTGCTTTGCGCATTGTTATGCGCATTGGGAGCCTTTGGATTCGTTCTTGGGCTCTTCCCATATTACTCGGCCCAGTTGCAGGGGATACATCGCCCTGGGGCAGCACTGTTCCATTGCACTTAAAAGGACAGGTCAGGATAGTCCTGACGCTTTCGTGACTGCGGTTTAGCAAAGTCGTGTCGGCTGGAGCTATTTTTAATGGGTTGCTCCTTTTTCCCCACGTAAAGCCCTGGCCCTGTGTCGCATTTTGCTCTGTTGGGAGAGTAAATGAAGAGATGCTCAACCTCACATGGAGAAATCACACGATAGCCCATCATATTCGGAAGCATACAGGAGTCGGGTATCAGAGAATCCATTAAAAAACTCCAATGTCAATGGGCTGGCCATGCTGCAAGAACGGTAGACAACAAATGAACATAACGACTCACAACATGGATCACAAGAGATCTCATGCGTAACCGAGGCAGGCAGAATACTCGATGGAGGGAGAGACGAACTGGACAAATTCAGAATGTACTGGCTCTGCGACGCCCACGATAGAGAAGTGTGGCGACTCCTCGGGACGAATGTTAAGTGACTGATGATGATAATGATGGTGGTGATGGTGGTGGTGGTGGTGATGATGATGATGATGATGATGATGATGATGATGATGATGATGATTACCGAACAGCAATTAAGATGAAAGTAAATCGTAGCAAATATTTATAGTACATAATTCATCTGATAAAATGGATTAAAATGAAAATAGAATTTGACTAAATCTAGTACCATTAGATAACAAACATGATACAGATGATACCGGGATAGAGAGATAGTTTAAAAGTTGGATTTTGACTGATCCTTGCCACTGAGTTCCAGGACTTCAGTGCTAAGAACGGCTGCGCGTTCAGCAGGCTACCCTCCAGTATACAATGTCGTTCGTTTCTCACCTTGAATTTATTCTCTAATCCGATTCGCACTGGTAATTTATATACTTACTGCTGAATGGCTCACGGCCTGAGTTTAATGGCCATAAAAAGCAACCACAATTAAGATGAACGTAAATAGTACCGAATGATAAATGATAAAATTGACCTATGATACCTCATTTAATAGAATAAATTAAAATGATGTTATTGTCTTGTTAAGCCTCAAGTCGTGTGCCGTTATGGAGACCCGTCTCACATCAATATTAACACCGTGACATCTATACATCATTATGGCCGCGTAAATTGCGGATTTGGCAGAAAACCTATTTCTTGCTCCTACTGGGACCCGTAAGTGTTTTTGTTTTATTTCTTACTTTACTTCGTTTATATATATATATATATATATATATATATATATATATATATATATATATGTGTGTGTGTGTGTGTGTGTGTGTGTGTGTGTGTGCTTTTAGTAATTTGTCACATAACAAAAAAAAACAGAATTCTTATCTATTGTTGATGATTTTGAGCACAGTGCTCAATATCCATCAACGTAAATAGAGCTATTATTACATCAATAAAATCTTAGAGGAAAATCTATCAGGGAATGTCATCATTTCATGTCTTGCACAAAATTCCGTTTGTTCAATAATGATCGGCTGTTTTTGTTTCACAATGACAATAGCAAAACATACGCAGTGCGGACGATTGCGTAAAACATGAAGCGTTGACATCCATCGTTTATTAGCCGGGGTATCATTTAGTAAATTCTAACACAGAGGTTTTCAAAGTAAGGATTGGAACTCTTCCAGTAGGTCAAGTAACGATTATTGGAGTCGCCAAAAATTTGTAGAATAGATAATAACTTCTATACACATCATTTCTCTGAAGAATCGAGAACTAATGACGTCTTACAAACGTCATTGCCTAAAAGAATAGACAACTAATAACGTTTATATACGTCATTTCATAGAAGGAAAGACCACTAATGATGTATATACAAGTCATTGCTCAAAAGAGTAGACAACTAATGACGTCTACATACGTCATTGCTTTGCACAATAAATAACTAAAGACGTCTATGCACGTCATTGTTTAGAAGAATAGAGGACTGATTACGTTTTTATACGTCATTGCTCAGAAGAATAGACCACTAATGACGTCTATATACGTCATTGCTTTTAAGAATAGACAACTAATAACATGTGTATGCATGTCAAATGTCTCGAAAAAAGTCGTTCTGAAACTTTGAAAACTCAATAACCCTTTCTATAGAGGAAACATTCTGCCAGGCCCCATTTAGTTTTTAGACTAATTAATGAACTATAACAAAAAGCAATTTTCTTGCTTTAAAAATCATATTCATTTAAAATGGATCACATTTATTTGAATCCAGAGGCCCGGAGACCCCAGTTTTAGAACCACTGTTCTAAAGTATTGAAAAACAGAGATTCGGATTTTGATACGACCAGAGTCTTGGCTTGGTAGTTAAGGAAAGTGGCTATTTAAAAGAGACACTGAGCCTCCAAAGGAGAGGTACAGCTTTATAAATATCAATTCAACTATTACATTTCTACTGACAAATCTGAGTATATGTTAGAGGTGCCCGTCAAAAATCAACCTTCACTGCTGGGGTCAAAAATCTCTAGCTACGCCCCTGATTGCATCGGAACTTATTAAATGATATTCATTGTCGTTTTTTGTTTTTTTGTTTTTATTTGTCTTCCTTTTTTTTTTCTTCCACAGACGCAAGAGGGTGAGAGGCAACGGGGTGTCTGGGACAAAGATTATTCATAATTCATGTACCTACTATGGATGTAAAGGTTGCGCTTTGCAGATCAGCTGCTTAAGTAAGTTCTCAACTGAGAAGTAAAAAAAAATGTTTGTTTGTTGCCAAAAAATGAGTCGGACTTATTCTGATCGACAAAGGCCGACCCTTCGTCATTCGTTATCACAATATTCCTATTTCGAGAACACGTAATTCTCAATGCATCTATCTGTTCTAACCTGATTTCTGATGATTATTCCCGGGGATTAAGGCACAATAGGTCTCCTCGAATCTCCAGAACCTGCTCCAGTATCCTTTATTGGAAACCATCAACCAAAATTATCAATATCAACAGGTTTTTTTCATTCTTTTAAGTTGGTCTCTCTGTCCGTTTAGCTGGCTGGCTGTATATGTATCATGCGTACAGATTGCATTAATGGGGCTAGACGGCTGAAAATTTAACATTTACTCCTTGTTATGTATTATGTGGAGTGATCAGCCTACACATGAACTTCAGCAAGACGAAGATCATGCGCAACAACCACATCGGGGATAAAAACACTAAGATCAAAATCGTAGACACAGAACTGGAGGAAGTAGACCACTACATCTACCTAGGACAACGAATCTCCATGAGACCCTCAAAAGAAGAAGAAATCAAGCGAAGAATCACACTAGGATGGCAAGCCTTTGGTAGAGCTAGCTCAGCCTTCAAAAATAAGAAGATCCCATCAATCCTATAGAGAAGGGTGTATAACCAATGCATCCTCCCAATAGTCACTTGTTGAGCTGAAACATGGAACCTAACCAAGAGACAGACCCGTAAATTGAGAACCATGCAACGTGCACATGAAAGAACTATTCTGGGCCTCACATGGAGAGACCACAAGAATGGCAGACAACCGATGGACATCGCGACTCACAACATGGATCCCCCGAGATCACATGCGCAACCGAAGCCGGCAGAATATTAAATGGAGAGACGAGCTAGACAAGTTCAGGAAGTACTGGCTCCGCGATGCCCATGATAGAGAATTGTGACGAATCCTGGGGAAGGTGTATGTCCAACGACGGACGATAAAAGAATGATGATGATGATGATGATGATGATGATGATGATGATGATGATGATGATGATGATGATGATGATGATGATGGTGATGATGATGATGTATTCATTGTATACTTTACATATTTGAAGCGTAAAGTATACAATGAATACATAATACCAGTTATGATTCGCGAATGTGAAACAAGAATAGAATCCAAACTAACTGGGAACCAACTCAGAATCGTACAGAGAGCTATGGAAAGAGCAACACCAGGGATAACACCGAGAGATAGAAGAAGATCAACATTGATCAGAGAGAAGACTACAGTGGGGGATATTATACAAATAAGCAACAAAAATGGAGATAGGCAAGACACTTGGCAAGAAGAAATGGCATCAGATGGAGCAAAGAGCTTACTGGTGTAAGGTGCCCCTGGGACAGAAAAGACCAGACACGATCTGGAGGGATGAGGTCGAAAGATTTGCATGAAGAGATTGCAGAGGCTTTGCAATCGCGGTCGTTATGGAAGAAAATGGGAAATTTTTTTGTCCAGTAGTGCAATATGAGTTTATGCTAAATTGGTCCCTCAGTTTTTGTCAGGCAGCATTACCGATTTCTAACGAATTTAGACTTCATAGTGATCACCACCAACCAACCAACCTTTTTCTGATTTTTTTTAATTCATCACCCCCAACATGACATGCTGCCAAAAGATGTTGGTCACGTGACGGTTTCTATTGAGTGACCAACCACGATTACACCGTGCAATGTTCTTTGTTTTTTTGGTAGTGTGTGTTATTTCCTGATTGCTTATGTCTAAAAAGTATAGAAAATGGCTATTATTCCTTTCAAACTTTGTTATTGTGACCAGGATAGTGATGTTTGTATTTATATATATTATTATTATTATTATTATTTGGAATCTCACACCAGTTGCCTGGTGGTAACCGCTGGAGTTTGAGTGACAGCAAGTCTCCTCAAGTCTCCAGCCCTCCTCTCCTACTACTCATAGGTCGCAGTAATTCTACGATTTACAGTTTCACACCGGTTGCCCAGTGGTTATCGCTGAAGGCTGAGTGACAATAAGTCTCCTCAGGTCTTCAGCTAACGTCTCCTCCCTCTTTCGCATATCATGACAGAGCTACTATTCGTTGCAGTCCTTATATCTCTAGCACCTTCCTCAGTATCCGTGCAGTTCCAAGTAGCGCTGTGGTCTGTACGGTCTCTATCCTTCCCCTAATCCCGATCTCCTCCAGTCTCTCCCTCAGCGTTTTGGGGACAGTTCCTAGTGCGCCCACTATGACCGGTGCTACCCTGGTTTTCATGTTCCACATTTTCCTTAACTCCCTTGCTAGGTCCTGGTATTTTTCCCTTTTTTCACCCTCCTTCTTTTTTACTCTATGGTCTGCAGGTACAGCAACGTCTACTATTTGGCAGGCCTTCCTTTTTTTGTCTACTATTACTAAGTCCGGCCTTCTTGCCTGGATGAGGTGGTCAGATTGGATGTCAAAGTCCCACAGTAGTTTGTGGTTGTCATTCTCCAAAACTGCCTCTGGCTTGTGCTGATACCACTTTTCCCCATGGTTGAATCCCATTTGTTTACTTAGTTCCCAGTGTATCATCGTTGCTACTCTATCGTGTCTATGCTTATACTCCTTCTGGGCGAGCTGACTACATTCACTAGTTATGTGGTTTACTGTCTCATCTCTTTCACTGCACATGCGGCATTTGCTGTTTTTCTGTGTTCTGTCGATTTTTGCTTTTATGTAGTTTGTCCTTATGCTTTTGTTTTGGGCTGCCATGATGAGCGATTCTGTTTCTCTCTTAAGGTTTCCCTTTCGTAACCACGTCCATGATTTCTCGTCTACTATATCTTTTATCTGTCTTTTAAACTCGCCGTACAATTTTTTCCCTTCCCACTTTTCTTTTCTAGTTTGCTGTACTGTTCCATTGTTTTCTACTTTATTGTTTGTTGCACTATCCCTCGCGCTCTTTATGATTTCTTCACTATTTGTTTGCACATATCTATCTAGGACTACTTTAGCTCTCTGGACACAATCTTCTATGCTGATGAGCCCCCTACCACCTTCTTTTCTCTTAATGTATAGTCTATCTGTATCATCCCTAGGGTGCAATGCTTTATGCATCGTCATAAGTTTCCTTGTTCGCCTATCCATTGATTGGAGCTCTTCCTTTGTCCATCCTAGAAATGGTCCTGTATACCTAACTACTGACACAGCCCAGGTGTTCATTCCTTTTATTAGATTTCTGCTATTTAATTTGGTTTCTAATATTTTCCTTATCCTTCTGAGGTATTCTCTCTTAATTTTCTCCTTCATCTCTTCCCGTTTTATCGTGTCACATTCAAGGACACCTAGGTACTTGTATCGGTCTTGTGCAGTCAATGCCCTAATCTTGTTGTTGTCCGGAAGTTCAATTCCCTCAGTCATTGAAAGCCTTCCTTTGTGCATCACTATGATTGCACATTTTTCTATCCCAAACTCCATTCCTATGTCCTCACTATATTCCCTTACTTCGTTGAACAGAGTCTCAAGCTCTCCCCTGTTTTTTGCAAACAATTTAATATCGTCCATGTACATTAAGTGGTTGACCTTTCCTTTTGTTTTAGAGAAGTGGTATCCTTTGCTGTTTTTCAGGATTCTGTTAAGCGGTATCATTGTTAGAACAAATAATAGAGGGGACAATGAGTCTCCTTGGAAGATTCCCCTTTTTATCCCTACCTCGGCTAGTTTGTCCCCTCCGGCTGTCAAATCTACTTTCCAGTCTTCCATCGAATTACCAATGAATTTAACCACCGGTTCGCTAATTTTGAACATTCTAAGGCATTCGAGTATCCAGCTATGTGGAATCATATCGTATGCTTTTTTGTAATCTATCCATCCCATTGCGATATTCTTTCTCCTTTTCCTTACTTCTTTTAAGATCATCTGGTCTATGTAGAGTAAATCGTTTGCCCCTTTGGTTCCTATCCTACACCCTTTCTGTTCTTCTGGTAGTAGTCCCCTTCTATCCATTGACATGTTATTATTATTATTATTATTATTATATGGAAAATGATAAATAACGCCTTGCTTGTCAATATTTTGAAAGAAGAAAAACAACACTGTTCCGATTTTCTTTTAAATATGATCTGTAACAAAACTGAAATTTTCGACGCATTGTATATCTTTGTCAGTCGAGATTCAAATGGAAAACAATTTTGAAAACGCTAATGGTACGTCCTGCAAAGAAAAACGAAATAGAAGTTGAACGTTACTCATCAAAGATGCAATAACGTGGTACTTTTTTTTAAAGATTTTTTTTTTTTTTGCTAACGGAAAAGGTGAAAGAAAAACGAAATTAACTTGAAAGTCTGTTCAATACTCAAGTTATATTTCGTTTTCCTTGACAAAACACACATTTCACCATTTCAACTTTTATTTTTTTAATCATTTTTTAAAGCGCCTCTTTCTTGAAACTTTGATGAGATGACCTTTCTGTGTTTAATCTTTTATGTTTAAAGTGTGAACAGATTTTTTCTAGAATTCATTTTTGAGAATTCATCTGGGGCTATTATAATATTCTTAGCCATCTGATTAAATAAATTAAGGTGTATGTGAGTGCCTTGCTTATACAGTAATAATAAAAGACTTGACCACGGTTTACAGTCTGATGATATTTGGCGTTGTTTGTTTTTTTATTGCAGAAGTCATGTGCGGGTGTAAAAACGGTGGAATATGTGATATGGAAAGTCAGCAGTGCCACTGTCGCCCGGGATATACAGGCCTCCTATGTGAAAATTACGACTACTGCTCTTTCTGGGAGAAATCACACAAGAAAGCCGCTTGTGAAGGAGGAGGTAATGATTTGTTTGGCGCTAGATAGTCTTCTGAGTCCTTTCAGTTAGTCCCCATTACACTAAATGATTATAGCTATTACATCTAATTGTATTTTTGTTTACAAAAATAAAGGTAATTTTTTTTTCAACTTAAATCCCCCCCCCCAAACATTTGCCCTGATTAACTTACTATCCCTAACGCTTGGTTATTGTCCCAACTTGTTTACACTTGCTGTCAAGAAATGACAGAAATATCCAAGTGATGGTTTGGCTATTCCAATACGTAAAAGCTTGGAACGTAAAGACATGTGAACCTATTCCGATTGAGAAATTATCACTGAACTCAAATATTATTTCTCTTACAAATAACGAAATTAAAAAAAAAAAAAATGACCCTTAAGGGAAGTAACTCTCATACAAAAATATCGGAGTTATTTCCCTTTTTCCAATGTCGGACAAACCAACGTACAGGTACTGTGAATTATATTAGTAAGAAAAGATAATTAAATTTTATAAAATGGTAATTAATGCCTTTTCGCTAAGCACTCAGCACAAGGTCTAGGATTGGGAAACCTCTCATCGTAATAAGCAACGTCGAGTTGGGTCAGTATTGGTCAGCATTGGGGGATTTTTACAGTAACCAGATCAGTATGGGTCACCATTGAGGTATACTACTATGAGTAGATCAAAGCCTAGCGATCCGGGAGTAAGTAAACACTGCTCGTGTGTACCTCACCTTGCAACACCCTCGATGATGGTATAAGCGGAAAATCATGATACATATACATATATACATACTAAAAAAAAAGACAATCTGGAAACCAAGTGTAAATACGAATCTTTATCTATTCATTCATACTTGTGATTTTTTCACCGAGTGTAGCTATTGATTAAAATGGTAGCACAAAATCCAGAGAAAGGGGGCAAGGAATTGACGTTCTTATCAATGAGGCGATGTGGAAAGGCCAAGCTATGTCCAATGTTACCCTTCCTTAACCATGACACAGCTTGGCCTTCCCACGCCACCACAGAGATAAGAATCTCTCTCTCCTGCTCTCTGATTCTCTAAGTTTCGTGCCATCATTTAATCATATATATTGTATAACAAAGTTGCCGCTGGCGAAATGGTCGCCACAAATATGAATAAATAGATATTTGAACCAACACTCGGTTTCTGGATTGTCTTTTTTCGCGATACTGTGAGATACTCAACATCCTTTCATATACATACATACATACATACATACATACAGACAGACAGGCAGACAGGCATAATCTAAACTATTTTTCTGATGAATCAAGTTATTCCAATAAAAGAAATCAAAATTATGATTTATTCTCTTTAAATAAAATGACTACTTTTTATCTCTCACCTTGATTCATGAGTTACTTTTTATCGCAAATTTTACTCGAGCAGACTTCCCTTCGACAGGGAGTAAACATCGTTGATTAGATTGGTGTTGGTTCAAATCCTACCTTAGACTTGAATAAATCTCGGGTGGGATTTGAACTTACATTCTCCGCAGGAAGCTCAGTATACGCCTGGTTGTTCTACCTATTGAGATTCAACCAGAATGCAAAAGTCAAAATAACACCCTTCAACCTATCATTAATTCCGATGGGCAGCCACGTTTGTTTATTTTCTATCGGCAGCTGTGTCTTTTTAGGGGTTTCGTTTTTTCCAGGTCGTTTCAGTTTTTTGTTATTTGTTATGGTATTCGTAAGATTGAATTTAAACTAAATACATTGTAGGACTGGAAGTGTTTCCATTATCCTTTGCACGCACACGCTATCAAAGATTCTATAAATAATGAATTCTTTCCCGAAACCTCTTTCAGGTGTTTGCATATCTGTGCCCAAACTGGTAGTTAGTACGATCGGTGGTGACCAAGCTGGGGATAGATGTCTTTTCCCTTTCAAATACCAAGGAAAAACCTTCTCACGGTGTGTCTCAGATAACAAGGTGAGTTCTCTTTTCGAATCTTTCTCTTTCTTCAGTCTTTTACTCACCATCCTTTCTCTATTTCTCTGGTTTTTTTGTTTCTGTCTTCCTCTTTTATTTTAGTCCTGCATTCTCTCTCCAGCTTTCTTTCTATGTTCATTCATTCATTCATTTAATTCAATCCCTGGATCTGCCCCCAAAAATTAATTCATTGTTCCTTGGCCGATGGCTCACTTTTATTCAAAATCTCATTGAAATTCATTGAACCTTTTGATATATTGTGTAACGAGTAGACAAACAAATAGACAAAAAGACAGGCATAAAAATATGGGTAAATCCATAACTTCAACCCAACTCCGTATGCGTATACGGCATGTATATATGTTGAATCTGTATCATATGTACATATTTGAGTTTGTGCCGTCTTTGCATATGCATATATTGTTTGTATGCGTAAGAGTAGATGTGTATGTGTGTATGTTTGCGTATTCGTCATGTGTGTGTATGTGTACGTGTATGCATTTGTGGCACGTGTTTGCACGTATGTATGTGAGTATGTAACTTGCGTATATGGTATGCGTGTACACTGATATGTTTGTGGTATATATGTATGTGTGTGTGTGTGTGTGTTTGTATGTCTGTTACGTGTATGTCGGTAGCATTGTGTGCATTTGTGTAAGTTATATGTATGAGTGTGTGTAAGTGGCATTCATGCACGTGTGTTTGTGACGTGGATATATATATATATATATATATATATATATATATATATATATATATATGCATGTGTACATGTGTATGCGTATGTCGCAAATGTGAATGTGCATGTACGTATATGTATGTACATGTGTCAGATGTGTGTATTTGATAATTATATATGTGTAGATGTAGCACGCGTGGGTAAGCGTATGTGTGTATGTATATATATTCATCATGTATGTTCGTGTGTATACGAGGGTATATAGCATGTGTGTATATGTATGCGTATGCATATGGCACGCTTATATGAACAGGTGTATGCATGTATGTGATATGTGTCTGTGCATGCGGGTGTTAGTGTATGTGCGTAATTAGATATTATTTAGCACGTGTGTATGCATACATTTTTGAAATGTGAGTATATGTATGCATTTGGGTATATTGTATTAGTGTATGTGATATGTATCGATATATATTCGTAGTGTGTGTGTGTGTGTGTGTGTGTGTCTGTGTGTGTGTCTGTGTGTCTGTGTAACATGTATGAATGTGTCTTACATGTAATTCCACAGTTTGTTTTGGTCGGACTTGGTGCATTTTTTCCAAATTTTGTTTCATTCTTGTCTTCATATAAATCTCTGGCATTTTCAAATTAACTCCAGATTTATCGCCATCATCATCATCATCAGTCTTTTATCACCCGTCATTGGACATAGACCCAGGATTCACCACACCTCTTTATCGTAGGCGTCGCCGAGCCAATATTTTCTGAACCTGTCCAGTTCATCTCTCCATCCCATATTCTTCTGGCTTCGGTTCCACTTTTGATACCTGGGGATCCATGTTGTGAGTCGTGATGTCCATCGGTTGTCTGTAATTCTGCAACATGACTTAAGTTTCCTAATGATTTCTATGATGTCTCAGACTCCTGTTTTTTTCCCTATTTAAGGATTCAATTTCTTGGAACAGGACTCCATTGTTATGTATGTCTTCGTTTATTTCTTGAAAGGTTGGACCTCCGTTTGCATGTGCAACCGCCTTCAATGGACGACGAAGTTACATTGATCTGGGGAAATGGAGTCCCGGTCCTATATATTCAATTCTTGCTTGGGTAAAGCCGACTCTAAAAGACTCCAAACACAGAGTAAGTCATACGTATCTATATATGTTATATACAATCGTGATGCAAATCTCTACTATCCACGTACATAAAATGCGATGGGTATCCCGATATTTCATTTAAGCCGTCATTTTTGATAGCAAGGGTAAATTAATTGTTGATAATGATTTCGATTTCTTTCCTTAGCTAATTGTTGGAAGCATAGCTGACTGTCGCGATTTTGGTCTTGGTTTCCAATATGGTCGTTTCCAGACCTACTATGCAGCTAGAGGAGGGGACAAGTGCACGATTCCTATGTCGACGCACAATCAACAAGCTGAAATCAACCAATGGCATGCAGTGGCTGTCATTAATACGGGACACAGGATAACACTTCTGGTCAATGGACGGATATTGGCAACCAGTAGTGTAAGTTTTGATAAACTTTTGTGAATCATTCCCAATTCAAGTAGCTTATCGAATTCCCTTTTTATTCGTGATTAAGTTTTAAGGCAAAGTGCGACGTGTACACCGCCGAATCCAACCTTCAAAACAAGCGTTCGCATACTATGGTCCACCGAGGTAGCACTAATAGGAGCAAATTGTAGGCTGCGCTGGGTAGATAATCTCAAGACATGAATACTCCGTAGTAAGTGGATACTTGATCTTGCTATAAGGGTTCTACCGACCCTTTGAAGGAGATTCTCAACAGTAAGGCTGTCTGCAACATAAAACACAGATCTGAGACATCCAGACAGAAACAGATGTGCATTGATTGTAGGTGCCTGCTACCAGTTCAGAGGAGTTATCCGACTATATATATATGACACAATAATTGATGCTCGTTTATTCAGGGTTGAGCACTCTTCAAGTGATGTAACTCATCCACTGTAAGCTTATGCAATGCTCCTCTATAGGAATTGAGCACTCTGGTGGATGAGGGGTATCTGCGTAATTTAAATATAACGCTTAAATTCAACCTTACTGCCTGTCCACTTCCCAGAGGTAGGATATCGGTTTCAATTCTGCCTCACGGTACTGGATGGGATAATGGAAAGTCTATAGCCACACTGAAGACATGTAATACATCGAAACAGCTGTCTGTGGATGACACAATAATATATATATATATATATATATATATATATATATAGTTACAGGGACTGGATCAATTTTCCGAACTTCCTCTATACGGGACCCCTCATTGAATCGACCTTGTGCCACACCCTGCTCTTGTTGGGAAGCAAGTCGATACGGATCTATAACAACGTCATTAGCAAAGTTTTTTAAGGATATATGTATATAGTCTAGAAAAACTTTAAAGACTAAAAGCATTTTCGTTATCAGCAGTCATTTTCGTTATCAGTTTATAGTTAAACCATCAGTTCTTGGTGTGGTATGCACACCACATCCTACTCATTTATAGTTTATAACTACCAATAAGCACAGCGTCTCCACTGAAGGAAAAACGGGAAGACACAACAAGCAATGACCAACCACAGAACAAAAAAGCTATATAAATAGAATAAAAGGAAGATTCCATAATCTAGAAAAATAGACCCCCTCAAAAAATGTCTTGAATAGAAATCTTAAATAAACCGAATCATTTGCCTGAAGAAGACCAAATAGGGCAGAAACATAGACGTGTTTGCGTAGCGAGTCTTTACTTCGTCATATTTTAAGCTCTACTCTAAATCAACTTAATGTGTAATATTGAATACATCGAACACTTTATGAAATTAACCCATCACACATCAGATATTGTATTACATTATATTGTATTCTTGATATATATATGTATATATATATATATATATATATATGTATATATATGTATACATATATATCTATATATATACATATATATATATACATATATATACATATATATATACATATATATATGTATATACATATATATATACATGTATATCTATAAATACATATATATATATATACATATATATATATACATATATATATATATATACACATATATATACATATATATATATGTATATATATATATACATATATATGTGTGTGTGTGTGTGTGAAAATGTTAGTGTTTTGGATTGCTTTTCGTCATTCGTATTAACCCTGAACCTGTATTTATTACCAATGGTTTCTCTCTTTTTACAGACTTACTCCCACTTTCTGGGAAATTCGAAAGGTTTCTTTGTCGGAGGAGGAGGACACAATTATGATAATGTAGATACTTTCAAAGGAAGCGTCAAAGTGAGTATATTCGTTCATCCCAGCTATGGTCAAATAGAAAGGAAAACCAAGCTTCTCAGTCTTGGCTTTCAACCAGTCTAGGAGACGGACAACTCTCTATTCCAGAACAGAGAAAGTCCAATCCCTCGTCCAGTATTGTAAGAAGATGGAAATGTACAGTGGATGAGGCTCTTGTGAAGCTTCGACAGGCTCCAGCAAGCCGGTTCTAGATTATGATAAATTGCTCAAGTAAAATCAAGATTAACAGGTCAGGTTAGTCGCTCAATAGAAAAAACTGTCTTGTGACCAACATCTTTTGGTAGCATACCATGTTGGGGATGATCATTAATAAAATCGAGGAAAAGGGCAGATCAATGAATAAGTTACACCCTCGCCATTTGTTGTCCGAAAAAACAAGCTTGAACGCCGCCATGCACAAACTAGGTGGCCATTTTAGCATAAACTCATATTGTAAATTGAATCACCACTATAAACTCTATATCTAATTCTATAATCTCTGGATGTTTTTTTCTTTACTTTATTTTAGAAGTTTCCCTGTGGAGACTGTCAGTGATGTCATAAATAGAATTTGTTCTGACCATATTTATTCTTCGATTGAATTTTTACACGACTTCGAAACTTGACCTTACAGTCGTTCGATAGTTGACTGTAATGACAGTTATATTTAATATATATATATATATATATATATATATATATATATATATATATATATATATATATATATATATATACTTTCTCCTCGTGCTACGTAGATATTGAGCACTCAAAATGAATTATATGAATTCAACATTACTGTTTTAGGGGTTTATGTTTTCTTTTAAACTTCCAAACAGTATCAGCTGATATATATATATATATATATATATATATATATATATATATATATATATATATATATATATGTTGAGAGAGAGGGGTCATGACAAAATGAAATTACATAGACATCTCTTCAGATTTCAAATGCTGATTTCCCAGGTTGGTAGGCAGGTCTCCCTTAGTCGAAAAATTGGCTTAATACGTTTAAGGGCGACGAATGTTTCTTTCTTTTTTCTTCTTCTTATAGGTGAAAGTGTGTGCGCAAAGGTAGCTTGACCTAAGAATGAACTTAGAATAGGCGGCACTGAACTCTGATGACTACAATATATTCGGTCCTAAGCATTGGAAATAAATAATTTTTACAGAAAGTTCTTCAGTCATTATTTGAAAAAATGGCACCAAGATTTCTTGCAATTTTATATAATGTTTTGCGTTTCTTTACTAAAAAAGCAAGCATGTCTGAGACATCCAGCGGTCAGGCAACATCGTCGTTTGTGGGTGGGTGATTGGCGAGGGAGGCAATCGAAATGGAAGACAGGGAGGTCGGTGACAGTTGATTTTTTTTTTTTCGAGTTTGGGTTGGCAGGGAAAGGGGGAATTTGAGCGGATCCTCCTTTTTTTATCAATTTATGAAGTCTTTATACAACTAAATAAAGAAAGTCGGTGTTCACATGAACTTCAGCCAGGTAGATGTAGTGGTCTACTTTCTCGAGTTCTGTGTCCTCGATTTCGATCTTAGTGTTTTTATCTCCAATGTGGTTGTTGCACATGATCTTCGTCTTGCTGAAGTTCATGTGTAGGCCGACTTTCTTGCTCTCTTCATTTAGTTCATCCATCATTAGTTGGAGGTCGTGTAGGTTCTCTGCGAAAAGGGCTATGTCGTCTGCGAATCTGAGGTTGCTCAGATACTCGCCGTCTATTTTAATTCCTTTACTCTCCCAGTCTAGTCTTCTGAAGATCATCTCGAGGCAGGCTATGAAGAGTTTAGGTGAGCTGGTATCACCTTGTCTTACTCCTTTCTGGATCTGGAAGGGGTCCGAGTCTTTATGTAGCCTGATAAATGAGCTGCCGTGATAGTATATGATGGAGAGACGAAATAGACGATTTCAGAGAGTATTTTCTCAGGGATGCTCATGATAGAGACGTTCTGAGGATTCTGGACATCCAACGACGGACGATGAAAGACTACTGATGATGATGATGATGATGATGATGATGGTGGTGGTGGTGGTGGTGGTGGTGGTGGTGGTGGTGGTGGTTGTGATGGTGGTGATGATGATGATGATGATGATGGAATGTCTTCTGCAAAATTATTGCCGACGATGCCATACTCATCACGTCACTGGGACACGCCCATTTCCCTCCCCAAAACAAACCTATCTACTTGAAATAATATCCTCTTGTCTTGAGACCCAACTAACATATATCAGATTAAAACCTTTTTCCCTTCTAATGCACTGTAATAAAAAAAAAATCCACAAGTACCAGACAATTTTTCAATCACAGCTACAATCTGGGTATTTCAGTAATTTTCACCATTTGTCTCAAATCAACTTCTGCTTTCAAGGCTCTGACAACGAGGGAAACGTACTAAGCTATCAAACGCTTTAAAAAAAATGAGATGTACTAAGTAGTCTGAGGTTTCCTACTTTACCATATTGTCAACCTTTCCACAACATTCTGTCGGATTTACATCCTTTCCCCATATATATATATATATATATATATATATATATATATATATATATATATATATAATGTGTACTTTAGAGAGTGAGACAGACTCGGGAGTGAAGTTTTTGGTGGTAAGGTTTATTAATCCTTATATGTCAATAGTCCATACATGTTTCGGGATTTCTCCCATCATCAGTGGTGCGTGTTGTGTGAGTGGGAATTAAAATGTACCATGTGGAACCAGAGTCCACTGCCAGCGGCTATGCATTGTGGGTAGGTTTTGTTGTCAGGGCTACAAGAGGCCTCATGCTGAATGTAAGAATGACCAGCAGGTATTGGGATTTTGGTAAAGCAGCAGCAGCAGTTGGACTTGGGGGGGCAGAGTGTGTCAAGGTGGGGGGTAGTGTTGGGGAGGTGGGTTTTTTGGTATGTTTGGGATAGTGTAGAAGGAGGGGTGGTGGAGTCAAAATCTTCACCTTAGCCTGTTACAACCCCTGTCCAAATTATATATATATATATATATATATATATATATATATATATATATATATATATATATATATATATTAGGTGTACTTTTTACTTACATTTTACAGTATTTTTTTTCTGTCTTTCCATTTCAGAATTTAAGAATCTATAATAAGGCGTTGGATCATCGAGCTTTGGACAAGATCTTTGAAAATGGCAGCGTAGACGACTCAATCGTAAGTTGTTCATTTTATTTGCTTTTTACGTCGTAGCTACAACATAAGTAGTTTTATTCTATGAATAATGAGGATTAGTGTCCCCGCATTTGTTGTTCTAACCTCTACGTTTTAGCCGGAACACTCTCCTCTTTCCCCGAAGGTGTCATGAGTTGTTCAAGATAATGTCCTCATCTCCTTTGTTTCGATCACTACATTTCGGCTGGTGCACACTCCGGTCTTCCTCGGGTAAATATTGCATCAGGTAATCTCCGAGCAGAATTCTTCATCACGTTCATAATAAGAGTTATTTTCGTTAATCCCCACAACACGAGTAGATCATTGCTATTACAGCTCACCGTATTTTTGCTGAATAAATGTGTGTGTACCTTTGTCTGAGTGTCTGTGTGCATGTACGTGTATATGGGTGAGTGTTTCTGTCTGTCTGTCTGTCTGTCTGTCTGTACGTACGTATGTATGTATGTTTGGGGAGAGGTATGTACGTGCGTGCCAATGAGGTATGTCCTTCATTTTTCTTCACGTATTGTTTTTGACAGGATGAAATCAAAAGAGGTCTGGTCGGATATTATGAACTGGGAGAGAAATTACCTGAGAAATGCAATGGAATCGATCATGGCTTCCAAGACTGGATACCAGAGACTCTGAGTCAAATCTCAGGTAAACAATAGAAATTCATGTTCAAATAAGGTCGGATTCTGAATAGCACGATTCGCACGCTTCAGTATCCTGCTTGGGAATTAGATCAAAACTATCTTCTTGTGGACACTCACCTTTTGCTTTGAATAAGACGTAGAACAAATCTTGTTGCTGCAACTTCGAACTCCATTCCTATGTCTATTCTAATTGAAGATGATTATTGCAAATTTTATATCGTATTATGTTACGCCAAATCCATGAGATAGCCCTATTGGCTGAGTTTTAGCCTTTTTACAAAAAACAAATAGATGTATAGTTTTGATTTGAACAAAAGTTTATTTATCAACACAGCTTATTGCAACACAAGCCCAAGGTATCTATATTGGGCTACAAGAAGAAATAATCCAAACTTTACCGCCGAGATTTATCCAACACAAGTATTGGAATTGCCTCGAATTCAGATATCGAGTGCATCTGGAGACAGGTTGAATACCAGTCTTCAAACGTGATACAAGACTTGAGGTTGATATTAAACTTCTGCCTCCTAGATTCGTTCAATTTCGACGCTATTCCAATGCCTGTTTTGGGTAAGTCTCGGAGATAAAGTTTGGATTATTTCCCTTCAGAGCCCAATCTGGCAATCCTACACGAGAGTTAACATTTTGTGTAAAAATACACTAACCTGAGTTTCTTTCTGTTTTTTTCAGGAATTCATTGCAACATTACAAAATTTATAATCCCACAAGGAACGAAGGTTTTTGTGTCGAGATGGAGCGGAGCTTCCAATGGATCTTTGGAAGTTACTGCCAACGTACGTAAATTTCTTTGAACTAAACCAGATACCCGCCCGAACGGGCAGCGTAAATTGCTGTCCAAAAAAGAAATATAAAGATAGATGAGTGGAAATCAGATAACGTTTAATTTAATTTGGTTTTAAAATTAATTTAAAACCGGTTTTTACATTGCTAGAAAATAAAGTGGACTAATGTTGCAGAACTGGGATGCTAATGTAAAAAAGGATGTTCACCTAATGTGAAGAAAGGCTCGGGCTGATATGAAAAATACTTTTTTAAAAATTGGGTCAAAGCTATGAGAAAAAGTAGGCCCAATCTCCAAAAAGAGTGGTGACTGTTGTAAGAAAAAAGGTGGGGTCTGATATTAAAAAATGGTTGAAAGTTCAAAAGGAGAAGTATAATTTTCAAAATGTCAAGGAAAGGGGGGGAGACGTAAGGGGAAAATAACAATAATAAAAAAATATCTAATAATATGTTTTATGAATTAAATAATTATCCGTCACGATTTTTCAATTGAACTCTCCTTTGAAGAAAAAAAAAGGAAAAAGGAAAAAAGTTCCTTTTCCGATTTCGACCACTAGGAAAAAAAGAAAAATAGTTTTTCCCCTAAATTTCGCCCCTAAAAGTGAAAAATGAACGTTCCCTATCGATTTCAACCCCTAAAAGTGAAAAATAAAAGGTACTTCCACGTGATCGACATATCCTCTTATCCCCAAATTTAGTATCTCGGAAAAAAGTATCTGAACCATATTACATCAAAAAATGCATGAATGAAATCACCACTATCCAAGGTATCTATGTTCAACTCACGAACATCGCGATATGAGATGTGTTCAAAAAAATTGTTTTTGCGTTTTTCTTAACAGAGAACGCATTTTTATTTCCGAAGATTTGGTTGAGAAAAGAGAATTAACAAAAAAAATATTTATTATGTCATCAAAAAGTATTTTTCACCATTGGTGAATGATCATATAAATAGATAAATAGAGCCTCCCCACTGATTTGGAACGCCAACAAAACATATTTTGGGTGATTTCATAAAAGGATTTACTAAAAACAATTCCCGGGAAACAAATCCTTACCCACAGAAAATTTTATGGGTTTTTGTCAAGTCGTTTTCGTGGTAGGCGAGTACTGACAGACAGACTTTTGGCGAATCACAATAAGATGCAAGTGGCATAACGGTTAACAGCATGGAGAGTGAGATCGACTTCAAACTAATTCCTTTGGAAAAGGCACGAATCCATTTCTTTTCATATCCTAAAGCTGTAAGAAAGAGTAAAATAGCAGGACGGTCTGTGTTCTCTAGGCTATCGAAGCAACCTATCAAGGAGACAGTCAACTCTGAATTCGGAACTGTGGAGAAGCAACAGGGAAACTACTTCTCTATAACTTATAAGAACAGCCCTGAAGTCAATAAATTCTTGAAAGATCATTGTCATCGTTAAAGAATTACTTCCTACCTGAACGCCCACGACTCTTAAAAGACACCCATCACCTCGCCTAGAATAAATTGAATGGATCCTTGGCCACATGTTTGATTGATGTCTTGTGTAGTTCCAGAAATTTTAACTAACACAGAAAGTCATGCTAAAGCCGTTTTTGCCTATCTACTGCTAGTAGTGGTGGTCTATGATACCCTCTTGTTCCAGGTTAAATCGCGTCGTATCCTATTCGGCGATCAGATAATATCAGGGTCGTAAATGATTCCTTTTCGCACCCACAGTCTGTCCAGGTGGTTTTTGAATGCGCGCACGAATCCAGGATATAAACAGTAGAGAATTAGAAAATTACAACTTGTAAAATAATAATTCCTGTATAAAAAAAAATAATAATGATACGTACCAATCAATCTGCACTAAATTGTGCATGAATGTCAAAGGAAATATTTTCTGGACAGCCAAATGTGTTTCCTCATACTAGTACATTGGTTAGGCGGACCCAATTGTTAAGAAAACAGATTTCATGATTTTTCTGGTGCTTTGCAGGAAATCCTTATCCAGGGAGAGTTGACAGCGGCAGGAGCCGGTTACCATGGAGGCAAACCATCCAATGCTAATGGGGCCGACGGAAATCAAGGAGAATCTCATTCAGGTTAGATATTACCTCGCCACCATCAGCCATCGTTAATCCATCTCTTTTCCTCTCTCCAACCATCATTAGGTGAATATTGCATCCGTCAAAATCTCATTTAGATTGGCCATTACCTCAATCATCATCATCACTCAGCTATTCGAAATCTGTCGTTGGATGTTGGTCTTCCCCAAGGTCAGCCAGTTTTTTTTCGTTGTTTTTTACTTTTTGTTTTGTTTTGTTTTTGTTTTTGTTTTATCTTTGTTTGGGGGGTTTGTTTAGTTTTTTTTGTTTTTTTGTTTTTTGTTTTTGTTGTTGTTTTTCACCTTTCGAATGTTTTCTGAACTAGCCCAACACGTCAAGCTGTAGCCATTCCCTGTCGCGCACGGGTTCACACATACGCGACTGGAGATGCTCGAGGACATCTATTTGCCTCCTCGCACCGGCAGATATGACACTGGGTCGAGACACCAGAGTTGAGTTAAGGGTGGCGTCCTGCACGCGAACGTGCTGGCAGGGTTAAAAAAAAAATTCCTCTCCCTGCGCGACTTATGTCACGAGGACATTAAGACAGGCTTGACTTGGTCACAAGACGAATCCTATGCATAGTGGCCTTAGGGACCGGGGCGGATCTGAACTTGAAAGCTAATCTAAACTTTAAAACCCCATAAAGATTCGAAAAACACTCAACCAAAAGATATCCGTGGAAGAAATCCGATAGTGGCAAGGGTGTAGTAGTACTTATTCCGAGCGCAAGATTCGAGACGAAGTTACTCTCGGCCCGCTAAGGTTGGTCGTATTTCAGACCATCGTGCGAAGTATCTCTCTTCATTATCTTCAACCTATCTTGATTGGCACATCTTATTCATCCACCTATGAGAACGAGTCTCCATGGAATCCTCAAAAGAAAGAATCAAGCGAAGAATCATTCTAGGATGGTAAGCCTTCAACAGAGCAAGCTCAACCTTCGAGAACGAGAAAATTCCATCAGTCCCTAAAAAGAAGAGTATACAACCAACGCATTCTCCCGATAGTCAGCTACAGAGCTGAAACATGGACCTTGACCTAGAGACTGACCCACAGATTGAGAACCATGCCACTTGCATATGAGGGAATCATGTTCAACATCACATGGAGAGACCACAAAACAGCACAATACATTATGGAAAAAACAGATGTCCGAGACATCAAAGAATCCATTAGGAAACTGAAATGGCAATGGCCTGGCCATGTTGCGAGAATGGCAGATAACCGCTGGACATCACGACTCACAACATGGATCCCCAAAGATTACATGCGTAACTGCAGAAAGATGACACACACACACACACACACACATATATATATATATATATACATATATATATATATATATATATATATATATATATATATATAGTAGATTGTAGATTCGCTACATAATATTACGTTATACTGCTAGCCTGATTTGTACCACACACACACACACACATATATATATATATATATATATATATATATATATATATATATATATATATATATATATGAGGAGACTAACTGTCACTCAGCTTTCAGCGATAACCACTCGACAACTGGTGTGAAACTGTAAAGCACAGTATTGCTGTGGACTATGAGAGTTTGGAGAGGAGGGCGGGAGACCTGTGGAGACTTGCTGTCACTCAGTTTCCGGATGTTACTTCCAGACAGCTGGGGTGAAAATTAATAATAATAATAATAATAATAATAATAATAATAATAATAATAATAATAATAATAATAAACTGGTGTGAAATTGCAATGATGATGATGATGATGATGATGATGATGATGATGATGATAGCCCAATGGCGAAATTCGTCAATTTTTTTGCATTGATCTATTTTTTTGTAAAAAAAAGTTTGATTTCAAAAACATTTGCTTTTGGAAAAATAATTGTTTTATATCCTTATTCTGATTTAATGAACTTTTGATCAAATTAAAAGGAAGCATTTATTTACTTTTTAGGGAAAAAAATTAAAACTACCAATTGATTTATTATAATTGGAAAAAAAAAAGTTATAACTCACCCCATCAGGAAATTCAGCTGATAAAGCATAACGTATACATGAAATAAGTTCTGCTGAAAAGGCCAATAAGAAAAATAAAAAATACTTTAGCTACATCTGAAATTTTTCTTTTCTTTTTTAACCTACAGATACTGGGGAAGCTGGTGTGCACGGAAATCGAGGAGGTGGAGGTGGTGGCCTCGGAGAAAAGAATTTCGTCCAGGGAGGCCTTCCTGGCGGAGGTGGGGGCCATGGCACGGCAGGGTGGGTCACTTTTTTGCCTCTTTCTTCGCTTGAGATCATTCCCAGAAACGTCTATAGTTTTAAAACACACTGTTTATTTGCCACTGAATTCGAGTAGCTTAGAGCGGTCATGCGTTGAATGAGTCACCCTCTGGCGCAGAGGATCGTGAATCCGATTCTCATCTGGAATTTACAATTCATTTCGATCCGTGCAGTTAATTCATCTACTCACCGCCGAGGGGAAACCGGCCCGAGTTTAAATGCGATAAAAACAATTAAGATAGAGATATTTAGTAGCGAAAAAATAAATGATAATCGTTTACAACACGTTTTCTTGATTAATTTGTGATCTGCCTGTCCATGGCGATAATTGTAAGTCAAATGTTTATTTTTCAACATGAATATTTGTTCACATCATCATTCAATGTTAGTTGTCTTTGTATAGCCTTCAAATATGAATAAGAAAATTATATGACCTTCCAAAGTAAATACGAAAATTATACGGCCTTCTGATGTAAATACGATAATTATTTGGCCTTCGAGTATAAATAAGAAAATTATATGGACTTCCAATGTAAATGAGAAAATTTTATGACTTTCTAATGTAAATAAGAAAATTATATGGCCTTTCAATGTAAATTAAGAAAATTATATGGCCTCCGAATATAAATCAGAAAATCATCTGGCCTCCCGATGTAAATAAGAAAATTATACAGCCTTCCAATGTAAATAAGAAAATTGGCCTTCTAGTATAAATAAGAAAATTATATGGTTTTCAAATATTAAGAAGTAAATTTGACTAAGTTTAACGAGTCAGCCATCAAAAATGTATATCATTAGGATTAACTTGACTGATCAGTGCCTGACAAGCTATCATTACTTAAATTTCGTACTTGACCTATTTACTCGATTACAATGTGATCTCGAATTATATTTTTTTAGCTAAATATCAGTAACGTATTATGATATTACCCACCAATTTTGACCATGATGTTCTGTATTGGATTTCTCGCATTGTACACGAATGAAAACGGCATTTTTATGCCGTTGTGGTTCAATACAGCGTGTTAGGTATTAACAACGTGGACCTGATTTTCAACAGAAAATAGACACCTGAGAAATTTTAAAATCTGTCAAAAAAATCAGCAAATTGTTCGATTTTGATAGAAAAAATTCGAAACTTATTTATTAGAGGACAAATTTTTTTCAAAGAATTTTCTATTCCAAATACCCTATAAGAATTTTTTCACGGGATTCCTATCTCACCTTTTATTATTTTGATGATTTACTTAATTTATACAACGCTCCTTTCATTCAATTTTGCACATTTAAAAGATAAAGCTTCCCGGATAGGCCCAAACTGGAAGTGATCGACGCAAATGATGAAAAATTTTTTTGAAAAAATATTCATTGGAAAAATGTTCTTCCAAATGAAAAGCCTAAATTATATTTAAACAAATAAAACTAAGCCCGTTTTCCTGTATTTTAACCCTCAAAGTAAGATTCCCAGTTCGAGAAGTTCTGGGGCGCTTTTCTAAGAAAGGTGAACATAATTGATTTCGAGGTTTTTCTCTGTTAAATCTGTATAATTCAATGAAAGCGGGAATGTAAAAAAGAAATCAATCACCAGGATGGTAGGAATTATATGAGAATAATTCTTCTTATTTAGAATGGAAGATTATTGTTTTTAAATTCGTCCTTTAATAAATGAGTATCGAAAATTTTATTGAAATCGAATATGCTGATTTTTGACAGATTTTCAAATTTCTCATGTGTCTATTTTCTGGTGAAATCCTATCCATATTGTTCATACCCACAGCTTGAAAATGAATAATTAATTACGATATTGTAAATGAACAATTAAATGAATGAATACATATATAAATAAATACATTATAATCAGATATTTCGTTTTATGGGTCACATATTTTTCTTATCTAAATTTTAAAAAAACATTTCTCTAACAAAAAAATTACGGTATTGAGTCAACTTGGGCAAAAATTCGATTCACAAAAGTTGAAAAAAAATCAGGACTTGGAGGTCAAACATCAATTGTCAAGGGGACGCTTCTTATGCCAATTGTTTCAAGGACTTTTGAAATTATTATTCGAAGAGATAGTAACGTTAAGTTGACCAAATTTCGTTGATGAAACATTGCAATTATCGTTATTTTTTTTACTGGATTTTCCATTCATCTATTATATCGTTTGTTTGTACCAAGTGGCAATTGTAGACGGGGTAGTTTTCCGAATTCTATCTCTAGTTTGTAGAATGGGGGGGGGATTCTCTGGGTGGAATTGGATTATTGTAGATTGGGTAAATTCATTTCAGGGGAACTTGGTCCTGGCGTATTTTTTGTTCTTCTGAGGGATAAAAGTATCTGAATAGGGATTTTGCAAGTACAATACGAAAAGTGAAATAACAGGTCTAGTCAGTCCCGCAGTTTTTTTTGTTTTGTTTATTTGTTTTTTGTTTTTTTTGGCGGGGGTGTTCTATTTTGAACACAAACTACCTTAGCTATTAAAAAACTGTTACGTGACCAACATCTTTTGACAGCATGCCGTGCTGGGGGGGGGGATCACTTTTTAAAAAAATTTGAAGAAGGAGTGATCAATGAATAAGTTACTTTTCTCGCCTTTTGTTGGCTCACAAAAAAGTTCACGTCTTAATAAAAAAACAAAAAACAAATGTAAACGCAAAACTAAGGAACCAATTTAGCATAAATTAACATCGTAAATTACCCCCACAGAATTCCTATTTGGGGGAGGGTGAAAAATAAACGTTTTTTCTAGACATAGAATGTGCGGCTCATTGACAAATAGCTGGACCCACTCAAAAACTGAAGAAACCTGTTTTTGATAATTTGGGTTGCATTGATTTCGTGGTTATTTTTTCCTTGCATTTTTTTATTTCTTTGCTTATTTATGCAGATCAGCCGGCATATCGAAAATCACCAAGCAAGGGAACGGGGCCGGAGGTGCAGTCTATGGAACTAATGAATTGCATCACATGTATATTGGTTCTGGAGGCGGAAGTGGAGGAAATGCTATAGACCTTACAGAAACACCACCAGGTAAGTAAAACTACTTTTAGACATATACGACGCCTAACTCACCTAGTCCGGCACAACTCAACAATGCAGATGAGCACTCATCATCATCATCAGTCTTTTTAGCGTCCATTGTCTGACATAAACCTTCCCCAAGATTCGCCAGAGCTCTCTATCATGCGCGTCGCGGGGCCAACACTTTCTAGACTTGTCTACCTCGTCATGCTGTCTTATCTTTTACCTGTATCAGCTTCGCATATGATCTCTGGGGATCAGCGTTGTCAGTTATGATGTGCAGCGGTTGTCTTAGATTCTTGCTATCGGACCAGACAAGTGCCATTTTGGGTTTTGTAATGGATTCTATGATTACTCTGAACTCCTGTTTTTTTTTTCTCTATTATATTGTGCTGTCTTATGCAAGGAACATGCAACAGGTTGTACTGATTTACGTTGTACCAGCTGCAGTAAATGATCTCTGTTCCTTTAGGAGATATCCTTTTCCCAAGATCATCAATTCGAGTTGAACGCAAACGACCTTAACATTAATTTGAACGCAGTTTACCAACTCAACTCTTTGTACTGTTAACCGTTCAGCCAGCTCCGTGCCTCTGACAAACCAGGAGTGACCCAGAAGTTCAGGGAATTTAAAAACAGCGCGTGCTAACTGAATATGATACGTGATTTTCACGGCCCCTTTATTGGGCAGTGCCCTTTTGGGCCAGTATGCTTGCTCACAAGGGGACTACGACGGAGAAGACGGTAAACGACAGGTGTTGGGGTGTGATTTATATATATATATATATATATATATATATATATATATATATATATATATATATATATATATATATTCCATATTCCAACTCGTTGAACCTTTCTGTTACGCCTCAAAAAAGTTGAAATAAGAAGCGAGAAAATAGTCGGCACCACTGACATACTTCATTGAACCAGAAGAGAGCCGCTGGAATATTTGTAGCGCCAACGAACTTATCGTCACTGGGATGCCATACCGAGTTCAGTTTTCGATTTTTATCCGTAGGTGGTGCTGGTGGAAACGGCGGAGGAGCCATAAAATTGTATGCAGACACCCAGGTAATTATTACGGGTTCAGTGAGTGTGCAAGGTGAAGATGGCATAGGAGACCCAAACGCAGAGTAAGTTTCATTTTTATTTCTCAACTAGTTTCACAGTTGTATCTGAATATTTATGAGATGATTTCTAGTAATATATATATATATATATATATATATATATATATATATATATATATATATATATATATATATAATCGAATCTGCCACTGATAGAATAGCCGCTTCATCGTAACAATGCTTCAACTATTGAGCTAAACAGCCGCCGGTAATGCAAAGGCCCAAAAAACTGCTTTCAACCCCAAGTGTCATCTCGTTTATCATCGGTCTTTTTCGTCTCTTTCAACGCGACAGCATGTATTCAAGAAATGGACATTTAGCTCCGTCCGAATGAATAATAAATTGTATTATATTGTATAGGAACTTAATTGAAATGATTTCCCGTCGTTACAAGGTTAATATATCATTCAATTTAGACAGCATAGATAGAATTAAAAAAATTGTTCTTTTTGACACATTACCACAGCTGTACTTTGCGGCGTTCTTCAGGTTGGTGCTGTAAATGGGAATGGGAATAATGGGATGAAAGTCTCCATACGTAGCGTAAGGGCATAATGACAGCACTCTGAATGGGGGCGGGGTTTCTCCTCGGCCATGGTGTTAACTCTAACCAGAACAGCCAGAAAAATAGACATAATTACATAATGACCAAAGAAGATCCTTCAATCCAAATTAAGGCAGTGAGATTAGAATATTTAACCCCAACTCATCGAAGTGCGGTCTTCATCTTAACATTCTAAGTCCTCTTTACGGCACTCATCCGGAGAATGCCGTAATGAACAACGACCGAAATGCCGTGTCAAAAAAAAACAAAACAATAGAAGAAGATGAAGACGACTGTCGGAAAAGGTTTATGCAATCACGTAGATTATTCGTTTTATCGTATTTTCAATCGTTTGCGCAATTTCTGCTTCAGCAAACTCATCTGTCCAGAAAAGTGCAAATCCCAAGGATCTTGTTCGAGTACGAGTTCTTCTGCTTGCTGGGACAAATCTGGCCCCGGGGGAGGTGGAAGTGGCGGCAGCATCTTCATATCTGGTGAATTTGTCAACATAGGTAAGCCTGTTTTATTTGCACACCAAATACAGTATCATCTAGAAAATTAGCGCTTTGACGACTCAATTTGGGGGCCAAGATTGTACATTTGATCCCTGTCCGTCGTCTCATTCAGGATTTCAGTGACGTTTGCAAGATAGTCGATAATGATGAAATGCCGATCAACACGAATATAGTTTATATATATATATATATATATATATATATATATATATATATATATATATATATATATATATATATATATAAGCACTAAAGACATTAAGAAAACCTTTTAATTTTTTTTTGGTGTCACTCCAATCACCAATTTCTTAATATCTGTCAATGCATCTTATGTAATTTTCTTCAGCGGTTTTTATGTCTTACATATACTTCGTTATTATGGATTATGGTACTCCAAAATTTTTTCTCTTGTTGAGATCATCAGTTGTTTACCATGAAACTGCTTCGGGGATTGTAAAAAATGTATATATATATATATATATATATATATATATATATATATATATATATATATATATATATATATATATGTATATATATATATATATATATATATATATATATATGTGTGTGTGTGTGTGTGTGTGGGTGTGTGTGTGTTTGTGTGTAATGATATTAATACAAGATTATAAGTTACATCTGATTTATTTCACTATCACACACGAACTCATATGAGTTGGCTTTCTCCATTATGTTGATTATAACCTATCTATCCAATAATCATATATATATATATATATATATATATATATATATATATATATATATATGCGTGTATGTGAGTGTACTGGAGTACTCCCCGTCTTATGATAGTGTTGTAATGTTGGTAATATACTCTTGCCTTTGTGAGTATTATATTACGTCATTTCTAGTCATTTGGTTGCCCCTACCCTGAGATGCTCGTAAATCTAAGCCGGATTTCATCACATATGGGTGGGGTGAGATGACTCAATACCCACTTTGACAAATACCAGCTGTAAACAAATGTATTTTCCATTATATTTTCAAGCTTTCTAAATCCTGTTGAGAGATCATTCAATGAACCGATTTCCACCGAAACCTATGTTTATATAACGGCTTTTTTTTTTAATTTTCTGTCGACAGGTATCAGTGATGGCGTAATGAGAGTAAATAACAGACGACACAAATTGACAATAAAAACAGTTTAGAGCATTGATTCTCAAACTGGATGCTACCGCCCCTTGGGGGGCGCTTGATACTACAAAAGGTGCGCTGGCAAGGGGCGTTAAAAGACAAAGGCTAAATTGGACCCTCAGTGACTGGCAACGTTCATGCTTGGTTTTTTGAAAATTCTGACATTAGCGATCCAACAAAGGGCGAGGGTAGTGACTTATTCATGGATCAACCCTTTTTCCCAACTTTTAATTGATCATCCTCAACACAGTGTGCTACCGAAGGTCACGTGATGGTTTTCTATTGAGTGAAACCTGTTTTGTTTCTCATATTTCAGGTGTAAACCGTTTGTTCACAATGGGCGGTACCGGAGGTCAAGGGGCGTATATGCGTGGTGGCAATGGTGGAATGGGACGACTCACTGTACAATCATCCGAAATGGTTGGGTCGCTCGACCGTAGATACGGGTTTATAAAACGATCAGCACGTAATGACAAAATCGTGGTAAGTACGACGATTTGGTTCTTTCGTGCCTAATTTGGTTATTTCGTATCGACTTTGGTGATTCCGCAGCGAATTTGGTTGTTTCGTTCTGAATTTGGTTCTTCTCGAACGATTTGGTTCTTTTAACAGACATTGTGAAAATGGGTTCTTAGGGGTTACTTTTTTTTTTTAATTACTAAATTAATTCAAAATGGTGATAAAATATGAAAGTATCTAAAAGAATTTGTAAATTGGTTGGTTGGTTGGTCGTTCAATAAATTTGGGGCCACGGTGAATCGATAAATTGTTCTATTTTCCACGCGATTAGAAAACTCGTTAAGAAAATCCATGTTTACATAGAGGGTTTCTTTAGGGGTAAGTTTCTGCTTAACGGCATTTTATATGGCCCAGCAGTGGCCAAGCCACAAGGTTGCTGAATTAAAGATTTGCCAACTTATCATCTCATTTACTTGTAATAAGAGGATATCATTTCGAATATAGTTTCAATGTAATATTACGGATCTGTAATTATTTCTGTAGAATTATATGTCTATATCTCAATAATATACATATATATGCAATATATATATATACTCCATTATATATATATACTCCATTATATATATATATATATATATATATATATATATATATATATATATATATATATATATATATATATATATATATATGGGGGGGGGATTTTTTACTGTTCCAATAGCTTTCAACTGTGTGACAAAGTTAAAGGATTCAAAACTTTCCGAATGATTTTTCAAATTTTCACACTTAAGCTGATGCACTCTCGATATTCAAAAAATGGCGCTTTGATGGAATGAAATAAGATGATTTATGAAAGAGAGTACAAAGGGGGGAGGTAAATGAAAAATCCTAAATGTCAGTGAATGCTAAAAAAAAGGGGGAGAAGAGAAGAAAAAAAATATGTACACATTGACATAACACAAAGACCTCATTTACGATATCATAGAAAAAGAAATAGCACATCTGACTTGAATCAATCTGGGGACCCGGATCCTACATTTGGTCCTTTTTCTATTTTCCCATTCAGGATTTCAGTAACATTGGCAAAACAATCGGGAATGATGGGATACCAGTCAATACGAATCCAGTTTATTTGGGATGTATCAAAGAAACCAAAGATTTCTTGATGAAACACAAACTCAACTTGTCTCCCAAAGATGCTAGCCATTTAACGCCATTATCCTGTCATAATCTTTGCGGGTAAGGAGTTTCATTTGATAATATTAATCCGCCTTTTTTTAGCTTGGTCCCATACTTGTGGCCTTATAACACGCTAAGATAACTTCACTGAATCTGTTATATCATTTCACTTTGGGCGATTTTCGTTTAAACCACTTTTTTTAAACTCTAGACTTTACACTGTTTGTAAAACAATTCCTATACCTCAAATAGAATGTATATGTCTTAAAAATTCACGCATGGTTTCCCCTTCCACAAAAATATGATTTGTGGGGTCTGCGTTCGCTCTTAGTCTGGTAATAATGATCTGATTTCTGTTTATTTCTATTTAATAATACAAGTATGATTCGCCCAACCCTATTCGGCATGCGTACCCGATGAACCTAAGGGAAAGTTTTGAAGTAAAATATATACGGCAGGGCCAACTAGCATTAATAATAACTTCCCATCACAGTCAAAACGTAATACAAACCGAAACGTCAAAAGTCATGTAAAAAAAAGTTGCATCAAAGAATTAATATGGTCAGAATAAATTCTGTTTATGACATCACTGGCGTTTTTCACTGGAAAACATTTAAAATAGAACAAAAACATCTAGAATAATTTTCTGTTATAACAAGATCCGTTACATGATGCCCACAAAAGTTTTAAAAAGCTTTTTTCACAAAAAAAAAATGAAAAAAATAATTATAAGAAAATATAATTAATTTTACTTGGACTTAAATCTGTTTTTCCACAAGCCTGGTCTGATGATGAAGTACTGATTTTTCTGAGTCTGTAAAAATAAATAAAAAAGGGTAGAACCCTTCGTTACTTTTGGTAGCAAAGGGTTTCCGAGTATTTCGTTTTTTGTTTGCTTTTGTTGTTTGTTTGTTTTTTTTTTGGGGGGGGGGGTAATGGCGGATCTTTTATCCTAATCGTTCGAGCGTTTCATTCCAGCGTCGTTCTTTTTCAATCAGCAGTTAAGCTGGTTTGACGCCGGAGTTACTAATTCTTCTTGTTCTTCCAAGATTCTGGGCCATTGTGGCCTTTCCAATTTCAAAATGGGCGCCGCTCCGGCCGTCGATTGGCAGGTGCTGATGGCGAATTTAAAGTCAAAGAAGCAGACGACAATGACTTTAACATTAACTCTAAAAATACTAACCCTAAAAACATTAACAATAAATAACACTAACACTGCAGTTTTGGGAGGTTTTAAAACGGAAAAGGTTTGAAGTTGGTTCAACAAGAACGTATATATGTATATGTGTGTATGTGTGTGTGTGAGTGTGTGCGTGTGTTTGTCTGTGTATATATATATACACTATAATAATACATCACGTGTATTTCTATGTATATATGTAAGTGTGTGTGAGAGAGAAAGAGAGAGAGTGTGTGTGTGTGTGTGTATTCGTCAGTAACATCCCAAATCCGACGCTAAATGACTGCTGAATTTTTTTTTTCCTGATTCATTTCATTTTTACAGTTAATATAATAAAGACTCGAAGTATCGATTGCTGTAATTTTTTTACTACAGACGTACATAAGTATACTTATTGTGGAGATACTCGCCCCAGAAAGTATTGGAAAAAAACATTCACTGGAACCTCCACCAAAACTGTCAACATAGTTTTCTTCAGTTTTTTAGGCTGGGTAGCATGTTGTTTTCGGGGGGGGGGTTGTTTTTGTTTTTTTGTTGTTGTTGTTGTTGTTTTTGTTTTTATCGAAAATTCAGACTTTTTTTAGGGATCAACTGACCGACTTGAGACGATAAGACAAGTAACTTACTCATCGATTAGTCTTTTTGTTTCGATTTTTTGATTGATCACCCCGAACATGCCGTTGGTCACGTGACGTTTTCTATTGAATAACTAACCAGACGCGCTTGGGTTTGTTTTAGTTCTTTGATTATCCTCTTTTTTTCTCTCTTTTTTTTTTTTTTTTTTTTTTTTTTTTTCAGTCAAGCAGGCCATGTTTATTCGGGTACAACTAAAGGTAACCAATGTTTTTGCGATGATCAAGTGACCACATCATCATATTCAGCAGATAAGTAAGGACCTTTATCAATCCACCCTACCCACCTCGACCCATCACGAGAAAGCAATTTAGTTAAGAGCCAACTTACCCGCTTTCTCCGCCCTCGGTCATCGTGACATGCTAAGAGATCTCTTTCTCCAACGAACGTCTCAAATGGATTACTTTCATTTGCTGAATCCCTGGATATTTCACGGGTGTTAACGACTGAGATTATCCCTTATCTTATGCCTATGCGCTTGCCTCACGCTTCTCATTCTCTCCCTTATCATTTCCAGGCTTTGTTGTCTGTTATTGCCTTTGTCTAAATGTTTTACAAACAAGGATTAGTTTTCACGTGCAAAAATTTTCGTACACCCTCAGTAAACTACCTAACTTTATTTTCTCACCTCTTATCTCTTTCTACCCACATATCAAGCTACTTGACTTTCTTTTCCTCTCTCTTCCTACCCTCTAGGTAAACTAACGAGTTTTCTTTTCTGTCCTCTCCCTTCGGATCCACTGATTAAACTACCTAATATTTTCATGATGCTACTACTGAAACCTTAGCATTCGAACACAGGTAGGAATAAGCAGAATGATATTATAGATTATCATTTTTTATGAAAAAGAATATCTTTAACATGCACAATCAATTGCCGGCATTTATTTTTTGTTAATAGCATTTGACAATTAGTATGTATGGAAGCCTATACGTATCAACCAGGAATGTCTGTTAGTGAATTAAAACTTCATAAAACCTTTTGTTATCCGTTGATTGAAAACTTGGTCAGAAATTAAGTAACCATACTAGATAGCTAGCTAGCTAGCTAGCTAGCTAGATAGATAGATAGATAGATAGATAGATAGATAGATAGATAGATAGGCAGATAGATAGATAGATAGATAGATAGATAGATAGATAGATAGATAGATAGATAGATGGATGGAAGCAGTATTAGATAGATAGATAGATAGATAGATAGATAGATAGATAGATAGATAGATAGATAGATAGATAGATAGATAGATAGATAGATAGATTTGGAAAGTATGAGATAGATAGATAGATAGATAGATAGATAGATTTGGAAAGTATGAGAGATAGATAGATAGATAGATAGATAGATAGAAGCAGTATTAGATCGATAGATAGATAGATTTGGAAAGTATGAGATAGATAGATAGATAGATAGATAGATAGATAGATAGAAGCAGTATTAGATAGATAGATAGATAGATAGATAGATAGATAGATAGATAGATAGATAGATAGATAGATTTGGAAAGTATTAGATAGATAGATAGATAGATAGATAGATAGATGGATAGATAGATTTGGAAAGTATGAGAGATAGATAGATAGATAGATAGATAGATAGAAGCAGTATTAGATCGATAGATAGATAGATTTGGAAAGTATGAGATAGATAGATAGATAGATAGATAGATAGATAGATAGAAGCAGTATTAGATAGATAGATAGATAGATAGATAGATAGATAGATAGATAGATAGATTTGGAAAGTATGAGATAGATAGATAGATAGATAGATATATAGATAGATAGATAGATAGATAGATAGATAGAAACAGTATTAGATAGATAGATAGATAGATAGAAGCAGTATTA
The DNA here is from genome assembly GCA_963457665.1 of Thysanoteuthis rhombus. Classification (NCBI taxonomy): domain Eukaryota; kingdom Metazoa; phylum Mollusca; class Cephalopoda; order Oegopsida; family Thysanoteuthidae; genus Thysanoteuthis; species Thysanoteuthis major. Next base: position 38,624,666 of record OY735233.1, on the reverse strand, counting down.
GATAGATAGATAGATAGATAGAAGCAGTATTAGATAGATAGATAGATAGATAGATAGATAGATAGATAGATAGATAGATAGATAGATAGAAGCAGTATTAGATAGATAGATAGATAGATAGATAGATAGATATAGACTGTATGAGATCGATAGATATAGACATAGATATATAAATAGATCTTGACACTTTCTTGTCCCCATCTGTATTTATATAAACGCGTGTGTTTGTACATAAGTGTGTGCATATCTGTGTATGTTCACACACGCGTGTGTGCGTGTAGAAAAATAATCATATACATAGCATACGCGAAACAGAGTGACAGAGAAATAGCGATGAACATATTGACGTGTTATCATCGCATTATGGTGAAATTGTCTGATATGCCGAGGTGCCTATCTCCGACTCAACATAGATTACTTGAACAACTATTTATTTTTCAATCGAAGGCTGGTCAGATCAAACCGTTTTACAAAAAGTAAACAAACAATTTTTACCAAAATTAAATAATGCATAGTTTCAATTTGATCAAAAACTTATTTAATCGGAACAAGGATAAAAAAACAATAGTTTTGTCGCAATTAAAAGTTTATGCAATCAAACTTTCTGTAACAGAAAAATAAGTAAATTCACCTAACCTAATTCACCGATTCGGTGTAACTTATATATTCTATATATCTTATTTCTATTGATCTGCAGAGAATGTAATATCCCGTGTCCAGGGGATAGGAGGCAATTTTGCGGAAGCAACGGAAATGTGCTTGTCTTCGGGCCCAAACCAACTGCTTATGCAACGAGAAGTATCGGAGCGAAGACCCAATGTGATAGTTGGTGCGTCACAGCTGATCCTGACGCCCCAAAGGTATTTTAACACCTGTCTTATTTGTAGGTATATGCAAGGTTTGTTTTTGTTTTTTTTTGGGGGGGGGGGTTGTTTGTGTGGGGTTGGAGACAGAAAGAACTTTAAAGTTGATTATCAAAATCTCCGAAGTTGGTTGTAAAAATTGAAACTGGAGATTCAATCATAATACGTATGCCAAAGAAACTATATATTGCCATATGATTGTATTTATCTACGCTATGCTTCCAAATGTATCTATATGATTATACATATATGTGCTACATAGTGGGAGATATATAAGTGGTTATAACTGACCTCCCCCCTCCCCAACACACACAGGACACAAATTCCCTCAACACAGAAGACATAAAAAGAACCAACGTTAACCAAACCCTTACAAAAATGCCTCTCCCCCATCCAGCATAGATAGCACAATGACATCTGAATACAAAACCCAGATATCCATCGACAGATATCAAACGCATACTCTATCCATTCACAGTATAGAAAACTCCTGTTCTCTCCCTTTACTCTTCATTTTCCTGTCTCATTGATCATGTGGGGGTGACTCCCTACGAAATTTACGTGAATAAATATCTATTCACCCAATCCAAGTTTTTAGCCTTTGTTTATAACAAAAAAATGGGCTGCCCAGATGTTATATTGGAGACGCGTCTTTAAAGGAGGCGGCTTAAACGATATCGGCGCAAAATGATTCTATCATCATCATCATCATCATCATCATCATCATCATCATCATCATCATCAGTCTTTCAACGTCCGTCATTGGGCATGGACCTTCCCCAGGATTTGCCACACTTCTCTGTCGTGAGCTTCGCGGAGCCAGCACTTTCTGAATTTGTCTAGCTCGTCTCTCCATCTGGTACTCTACCGGTCTCGGTTGCGCATGTGATCTCCAGGGATCAATGTCGTGAGTCGCGATGTCCATCGGTTGTCCACCATTCATGCAACATGGACAGCCCACTGCCATTTGAGATTTCTTATGGATTCTATGATGTCCCTGACACCAGTCTTCTTCCGGATGTACTGTGCTGTCTTGTCTCTCCATGTGAGGCCCAGCATAATTCTTTCACGTTGCATGTTTCTCAATTTGCAGATCTGGTAAATATAGGTTTTAATAACAAATCAATTTTGTATGAACAAGATACTAACCGAATCCCAAAAAAGAAAAGATCTGAACCAATTTCAAGTATACCCTGCTTTTCAGAAGTTCGCTTTACACCACTTCGCTCTCACAAAAGATCTTCATTTGCACAGGTTTTCCCCGCTATTCGAAAATAGCAAAAAGCGAAGAAGTAATTACCATTGATTCATACGATAAAATATTTGAATGTACGTAGACAAATCCCCACCCTCCAAAAATAACCTTCTATGTCTACCGATGTCGAGATGTAAAGATTAGAATAGATCTTCTCTCAGTCGTAGGTCTGGGTACAGTTAACCAGTTTTCCCTAAGGCAAAAGCTCTGTGAATCTCACAGAGCTTTTATCCTGCATTCCTGATCTGCACTATTTAGTCATTGCCATAGACAAGCAGCGTCCAAACTGTGTTCTGTGGAACCCCAGGGTTCCGAGCGAACTTTCCTAGGGTTACCTTTTCGCAACTTGATAATTCTTCATTACATAAAAATATTCCTTCCTAGCTTTTTTCATAACGATGTATCATTTCTTTAACATGATAAGTACTTTTTGTATAAGAAAAATTACTCACATTTTCCCTTTTTAATAAAAAAAAAAACATCCCGGTTATTTACGTGACACGGACGCCGTTCAGTCTTATTTTCATCAGTGAGATTCGTTCTCACTTTCCGTTCCATTGTGTATTCTTTAGCTGAGGTTATTGGGATAATTCCATAAACAAGGTCAAAATCCAATAGTTACTTACATATATAAATACGTGTGTGTAAAAGGGAAAGTTGTTTTCACGGATTTCCTATGAAACTGAATCATTGTACAGGGTTCCCGATTAGTTAAAGTTTGGAGACCACCGCAACAGATTGAGGCTTGAGTAGTTTCTATGAAATTTTAGGGTCGATTGTGATCTGACTTGGCCGAAAAGCTAAAAAGTTTACTGTGTCAAATTTGGCGAGGATTGTTCTTGTTGTTCTTGTAACGGGGAAAAACAAAATCAACCCAACTTGGAATAGAGTTGAACAAAAATCAAGATAATTATACTTTATCCAGTGAACTCTCATTGTAACAATACTCGTTCTAACAGCACTATTTAATGGCACATGCGTTCCTACGGCATACATGTTTTCATATTCTCGCAAGACTGTTATCAGAGATTAGTTTGCAGCAACAACACATGGAGATTTCAGTGCATTGTTTTGAAAAAACTGAACTTAGTAAACCCTTAAAATGACTCGTATATGGGGCATTAGTTAGTGAAAAAGTTATTTTCATCAGCGCTTTTTGATTTCTCATTGTTAAGTCTGAATGAAATCCATCCGTTATAACAGCAAATTTTTATAACGGTACTCTTAAATCACTGGATGTGCCGTTATAACGGAAGTCTACTGTAACTTTGTTAGCCCCCTAACCATGCTTTTCTTCCGTCGTTGATGCAATTAATTTATTTTTCAAATTTTAGCCTAAATGGGGTCAGTGCGTGGATGAGGAAAGCACCCTAGCAATGGGCGTCGCCTGCGAGTGCCCCAGTGGAAAAACCGGAGACGACTGCACCGATGTAAGTATCTTGTAGGTTTATAAGGAAGAAAAAAAATGATTACCTCTGCCAACGAACCTTGAGAAGTGTATTCCTGATCTGCACTATCTGCTCGTTGCCATAGACAAGCAGCGTCGAAACTGTGTTCTGTGGAACCGCAGGGTTCCGAGCGAACTTTCTGAGGGTCTTGCGAAACAAAGTGACCTTTTCGCAAATTGATAATTCTTCATTACATAAAAATATTCCTTCCTGACTTTTTTCATAACGATGTATCATTTCTTTAACATGATAAGTACTTTTTGTATAAGAAAAATTACTCACATTTTCCCTTTTTAATAAAAAAAAAAACATCCCGGTTATTTCGTGACACGGACGCTGTTCAGTCTTATTTTTATCAGTGAGATTCGTTCTCACTTTCCGTTCCATTGTGTATTCTTTAGCTGAGGTTATTGGGATAATTCCATAAACAAGGTCAAAATCCAATAGTTACTTACATATATAAATACGTGTGTGTAAAAGGGAAAGTTGTTTTCACGGATTTCCTAAGAAATTAAATCATTGTACAGGGTTCCCGATTAGTTGAAGTTTGGAGACCACCGCAACAGATTGAGGCTTGAGTAGTTTCTATGAAATTTTACTTTGTTTTAGGCATAAGCTGAATTAAATGAATAGTTTCCTCATGATGACTCTACTAGCTTTTTTGAGAAAGAAAAATTACTGACATTTTCCCTTTTTAATAAAAAAAAATATTTGACCAAAGAAAGTGCGTTGTATTATAAATAAACTTATCTTGAGATGATTTCCCGTCATTACACGGTTTATGTATTACTAACCCGAGACAACGTAGATACAATAAACAATCAAGAAAATCGGGCAGCTACAGGAATTGAAACTGCCATCGATAGGGTAGTCGCTTCAATGTAGCAATGCTCTTACCATTAGGCTAAATTTTCTCCTTTTCTTGCTAGTACTACTACTACGATTGGTGGATGCACCGTTGAACTTATGGTACTTGTTATTTAACTCAACTTATTTTTTTCTGATTTTTTAGGACTGTCCCCAAGGTACTTGGGGTGTAGACTGCAGGAACAACTGTACTTGTCACGGCCACCCATGTGACGCCTCTAATGGAAACTGCAATTGCACGCAGGGTTTTCAAGGTCACACGTGTGCGCGGAAAAAATGCCCACCTAAGAGGGCTGGAATCAAATGCAACAGTAAGTCAATAAAATCCTCTCCAATAATTCTAAAGAGCGGAAGTCAGGGATGATAATCAATAGAAACTATGAACAGAGATCTAAAATATTCAACTGGTCATCTATTTTTATTCGATTTCTCGAGAACCGAAGACCCAAACAACTTCAAATTTGATATTGTACTGCCTCGTGTGCTGAGTTATATATCTGGTTAATTTTGATTTTATATTAGCTAAAAACCAATGATTACATGCTGAGTAAACATGTGGGAGGGGACAGCGTTCCCTCACAATCAATATTCTAATTGTAGCTATATATATATATATATATATATATATATATATATATATAAGAAATGAACATATTTGTTCCGACAGAATGAATTGTAAATTGCGTTATATTATATATAAACTTATTTTGGGATGATTTCCCGTCGTTACGCAGTTCATATATCACTCATCCTAGACAACGTAAATAGAATAAACAATTTAAAAAATGGGGATGCTGCAGGAATCGTTCCTGCCACCGATAGGTTAATCGCTTCAACGTAGCGATGCTCTTACCATTGAGCTGAACAGCTTCCAAGCGAGTGATACATTAACCGTGTAACGACGGGAAATCATCTCAAAATAAGATTCTATGTAATACAATGCAATTTATAATTCATATAAATATAATGAATCAAGTAACCCCGAAATGTGCAAACCTAAAAAGCGTGTAAAAAAAAAAAGAAAGCTGTAAAGGCTCGCTTCTTTCACTTAATCACTACACTCGCTAGTGTGGGTCGCGCTACAACACTAATGAAAACCCACTCAACCACATCGGTCTGAATTTTATTTGACGGGGTGTATTAATCATAGGGTAATTTCCACGTCTATATGTTCATTTGTTCAGAACGCTTCGGCCGTATACCCTCCGGTTTTCTTCGGGTGTTCCTGGCTCTAGAATAAAGGAATCACTTCCTATAACACATGCTCGTATTGGACTGGACACATCACATTCGTTTTATATATATATATATATATATATATATATATATATATATATATTGTTTCGGTGTCAAATTCTGAGTTGCTTCGCTTTCATTAGGTGACCTGTTTACTCTTCCAGGAATGGCCTTTTTGATGAGAGGCTCCCAGATACGATTTATATCGATGCTCAGTCGACTGATTAGTTCGACTGGATGAAGTATGTGTGCTGCTTCCTTCGTGGAAAATAGCCCGACTATAGCAAACGCAATGGCCACTCTTCCTTATCTTAAAGCCATCATTATCATCAATTCTTTAATATAATTTAATTATCTGGAAGACATTTAGAACAAATCTAGATTTTTTACTGGATTTTTATGACTTCCACAACGGCTCGATTGATGATCGCGTTGAATGCCGACGTTGAAAGAAGAGATTGGAGCAAATGCTTCGTGGGGTAGGTAGCAACATGGGAATTTGATAATTGTGAATTTTATTAACCAAGATAATACCCATCCAAAAGGTGCATGTCTTGAGGGTGCCGGACTTTATGGTGTGTGAAACAGCTTGCCATAATTGTCATGTAAAATAATTTTCCGTCCGTCATACGAAATTACGGATTAGAAGTATTACAATTATTTTCCATTGGTGTTGCTCGAGAAAGATCATTCATAGAAATTAAGTAGAAAGATCTATAATATTCAATTTGGATACTATACCGCCTGGTGTGCTGACCAATATATCCAGCGAATATCAACTTCATGTGGCCAGTTGGCGAGTAATCGCGGGATTTTCCTCGTTGCATAAATTACAACAGATTGAACCTCCCTAAGGTTCACTTTATGCCAATTTTTTTCGGTTTTACGAAAAAAAAGGGGGGCAACGAGTGAAAATCGCCTTCAGCGTTTGTTTTGTTACGATCAGTTATAGAGATAGCGCATATTCTCTTCCTCTCTCCTAAACCCCAGTCTCCTCTGCCTGCCACCACCCTAAACCCCGATAACTCAGCTTAACATACCTATCGGGGGAGAGGGGCTGAAATGCTCCAAATTTTTCCAACATATATTAAAGGGATTCAGGATATAAAGGGTAGGGGCTTTGACTTGCGCTATTTTGGTGCAGTGCAGAGATAAAACAGTGAAACATACCTATCTATTATCTATGACCACTACGTGCTATCTGCGCCTGCTATAACCAGCTTGTCCGCCCGCTCAACTTTGGTGATTGTGCTAGAACAGGTGTATCCAACGCGATTCGACCGTGCGCAGAATTTTGGTAATAACTGATTGTTTTAAATGAAATGTTGCAGCCAAATGAGTGTTAACAAGACCCACACTCCTACGGAGTTGACTAATTTTCCCCAACCTAACAACAATGACAATTTCAGAATTCCGGCTAAGGCTAAAATTTCAAAACTTTAAAATGATGTATAGATAGAAAAGGGAAAAGAGAGAAAGAGACTTCATACCTACATCAACAATCAACGAAAGAAAAAAAAAGAAAGAAAGAGAGAGAGAGAGAGAAAAAAGAGAAAAGAGAGAGAAAGAGAGTGAGAGAGAGAGAGTGGGAAATGAGGAGAGATAGGAAAATGAAAAGCCTGTGATGTTAGATTGACTTATCTGGTGTCACTAAACAGATTATTTTAATTTAATGTTAATTTTGCTTTTTTTTTTTAATCTTTACCGTTTTTTTTCCGCTCTTTTTCCACGTCTCTCATCCCTAACTGTTCATAACGGTTCATAGTAAAAAACTTGGAATTTTGCCCACACACTCCCCTCAGTGAGTAGGGAAAATATTTATTTTTGTTTTGGGGCTTAATGGCTGAAATAGTTGCGTTCAGAGTGGAGTTTGACCCAGATGCAGCCAGTCTTTTTTCATCTCTGTCTCTCTTTCAGTGTGTTTAATTCGTGGCCATTACGGAAAGGACTGCAAGAAATGTAATTGTGGCCGTTCAAATTGTAATGTTATCACAGGCAAATGTCATTGCGAAACAGGACGTATGGGAGAGAATTGTGAAAAAGGTAAAGGATTTTTTCTCACTATACATCAATGATTTTTATCTTATCTTGTTCATAAGGATTGCGTGAACAGGAAGATTGTACATGCACAAGAATATATATATATGTGTGTATGTGTGTCTGTGTGTGTGTTACACCGAATCGTTGAAACTGCCTAATGGTCGAAAATGAACATATTTTGTAAAAAAAAAGTCTCAATTCACTTTTTTTGATTGAATAAACTTTTGATTAAATTAAAAGTATGTATTTGAAAAAAAAAATCTTGAAACTACGCATTCACATATTTTTGTATGAGAAATTTGATTTCAGAAACTTTTGATTGTAAAAAAAATTGTTATTTTACATCCTTGTTTTAATTAAAGGAACATTTGATCAAATTAAAACTACGCATTCATTTTTTGTACAAAAAAAAAAAGTTGAAATTTCGCCAATCAAACAATTTCAACGATTTGGCATGACGTATACAAAATGTCCGCTTTTATGCGAATTTCACGAAAAATAACATATGTCTTCTTTTCCCCAAGTTAACAATTTCTATTAATGCGAGAGGGCTGGTCACGAATTCAGTGTGACGATCAAATATATAGTGAGCGAATGCAGCAAATTAGCCCACAAAGAATTCAATGACAGGCATGATTGGGTGGTGAGTGTGATCCAACTTGGAACTGTGCAGACGAGTGGAGTTTGCTCTTCCGGTAGATCACAGGGTGAAGCAGAAAGAAAGCGAAAAGCTGGATAGGTATCTGAGCCTTTCGGGTGAACTGATGTAGATAAGGTAACATAGTACCGTATATGTAAGCCAATGTTAAACTGGTTCCTTTACTTTATGTTCGCCAGGTTAGCTGAATCATATCGTTTTGTTCAACTGTATTGAGGAGACATCTAGCTAAAAAAAAACGTCTATAGTTTTTTAGCGGATAATGATAATAATAATAATAATAATAATAATAATAATAATAATAATAACAGCAATGGCAACAACAACATTATTATTATCATTATTATTATTATTATTATCAAAAAATTAATTTTCAGAATTATCTTTAAACTCGCTATCACAGCTAAAATCTAAAGTTACGTAAAAACAATTCGATCAAAAAAATAATTTCGGTCAGAGTAAATCTAATCTATGACATCACAAGTGTTTTCCAGTGGAAAACATCTAAAATAGAGTAAAAAAAAAAAAAAAAAAAAAAAAAAGACATCTAGGAACATCTAAATTCTAGAGAATTTAGATGTTGTTGGTAAACCCGAAAGAATAAGGCCCCTAAATTTAAAAAAGGTTTCTTTTCAAAAAAATTTTAAAAAGTCGTTTTCGGATGGGGGTCTAGTGGAGAACCAATGCCATTTTTCAAGTTTGCAGACAAAACAGTATAGTCAGGAGCGTTGGAAGAAAAGAAAAACAAGCATAAACACGTGTGAAAGAGGTTTTAACCCTTCACTATCTTTGATGGCAACGGTAGATCAATCGTCGGTCCAATAATATTATCTCTACTACGTGTCTTCCTCTTTCTTCCTCTTTACTTAATAATATTAATCCTTCATTTCAGTTTGTCCAATCGGTAAATGGGGCCATGGGTGTCACCGGACTTGTAACTGTCGTAATAACGGTACATGTGAGCCCATCTTCGGAATGTGCAATTGTCGTGATGGATACACAGGACGAAATTGCGACGAACGTACGGCATTTTTCTTTGTAATGAAATAATATTTTAAGAAAAATAATTCTTCTAATGACATCCTTTGTAGCAAAGTAATAATAATGATATTTATATGTTTTTCCTCTTGGCAAACGTACTATCTTATCCATTTTTATCTATCGCGTCACGAGAATCAAGGAATCAATTCTTGAGAAGAAATTTTGTAACGTTCATGAATCAGCCTGTGACCAGCAAGGATCAAATATCATCAATAACAATTCTATGTTATCAGAAAATAAAGACGAGTACAATGAGCCATTATTAATCTATTCAATCTATCATTATTATCATTTCGAATAATCTATGACTATTTTGTACTCTCATCTTCATTCATTAGTTTCTCTTTTTTTATCGCAACTCTCATTCAGATCGATTCACTTCCGGATGTGTGTAAATAGCGTTTGATCAGAAAATTACTAGATTAATTATTTTTTGTTATCAAACTTCATTTACTCTCTACCGGAGGAAAATCGGCCTGTGTAGACGTTGCAAGGAATGCAACTAAAAATTTAAGATGAAAGTAAAAAGTAGTCACAATCTTTTTTCAAATAATGATGATTAAGAATATTACATCTATAACGAAGAACGAAAAATTTAATTTAGATTAGTGAAATAATCTACTTATATGATACACAGCTGCTGTGTCTATATTTTTGTCTGTAACTTTTGTCGAGGGAGATTACTATTAATGCTAATTTAGAATTGTCTTCTTTATTTATTTGTCAAATCATTTATTTATTTTTGAAGATACAAAAAAATCTCGTTTAATTCTGGTAAAATATAAACAAGAAAATGCACAGTAACGTAATGATTTTGATATGTGCAACAACCACATTGGAGATAAGAACACTAAGATCGAAATCGAGGACACAGAACTCGAGAAAGTAGACCACTACATCTACCTAGGGCAACGAATCTCCATGAGACCCTCAAAAGAAGAAGAAATCAAGCGAAGAATCACACTAGGATGGCAAGCCTTTGGCAGAGCTAGCTCAACCTTCAAAAATAATAAGATCCCACTAATCCTAAAGAGAAGGGTGTATAACCAATGCATCCTCCCAATAGTCACTTATGGAGCTGAAACATGGAACTTAACCAAGAAACAGACCCGTAAGCTGAGAACCATGCAACGTGCACACGAAAGAATAATGCTGGGCCTCACATGGAGAGACCACAAAACAGCACAACACATCCGGGAAAAGACAAGAGTTAGAGACATCATAGAATCCATAAAAAATCTCAAATGGCGGTGGGCTGGCCATGTTGCAAGAATGGCTGACAATCGATGGACATCACGACTCACAACATGGATTCCCCGAGACCATATGCGCAACCGAGGCCGGCAAAATATTAGATGGAGAGATGAACTAGACAAGTTCAGGAAGTACTGGCTCCGTGACGCATGGATAGAGAAGTGTGGCAAATCCTGGGGAAGGTCTATGTCCAACGACGGACGCTAAAAGACTGATGATGATGATGATGATGATGATGATGATGATGATGATGATGATGATGATGATGCAATTAAAAATTATTCAAATACTGGCATGATTTTTGATGGCATTGGTAGATGAATATTTTTGATATAACAAGTAGTATTTCAATGAAGCAAATATTGATAAGAATACAAAAAATGTATTTAAGATATTTAAAAAAGCTATTGTATTACCATAAATTAAACTATTGTTTATCTTATTAGAGGAGTATGCCAATTTTTTCTCCGAGCCAGAAAGCAGATTCATGACTTTTATCCCATCAGTTTTTCCTAAGGTACATAGCAAACATTATGACTTTATTCCTGGAAAACAAAAATAAAACTATGATATTAGTACACATAATGACTTTTTTTTCCTTCGATTTTTCTCGGGTCACCGTCTAGTCAAACGATAAAATCTGAAGAAAATGATGTCCTTCCATTTTTTTATTTGACAGGATGTCCAGCAGGGACTTTCGGGAATCGCTGTGGGTCTAGTTGTCCTGTTTGTAGAACGGACACCTGTCATCACGTGACCGGAAATTGTTTATGTAATTCCGGATATAAAGGTGCCAACTGCACTGAAAGTAAGTGTCGAACATGATTCCAGTTTCAGGAAAGGCCTTTACTAAATCATAATTTGATTTTCAAGAATTTTGTTTTTGTTTTTGTTTTTTGTTATTCATAGATTTATCCGGACGAGTGTTCTCAAATATTCGCAACATTTCGGTCGTTGTACTCTGCGGCCTTCACCTCAGCCTTTAGGCTGGTGTAATCAATCCAAGCTGTCAAGATTTTCCAAAGTTTCACAAAAAGAGGCATCGAAAACAAAATGGCTCAGTAAAAGATGTTCCCTGGCATGGGCGACTGAGAGCGAGGGGGGCATTTACCCCATCTCTCCTCCTTGATCAGGCTTTCTCAACTAAGATGAGGGGTTTTGAAAATTGGAATTTTATTGTCAATGAAGGATAATGATGCAGAACAATTGTTTTATGTAAGCCCAAATAATGTTCACTTATAAAAAGTCTGAATTATTATAAACTTGTAATCGGGTTGTCACTAAGATATATTTCTTCATTTTTATATATTTTATCCATTCAGGTTGCTCATCTCTTAATTTGCATTCCGTATTTTTTAATTTGCTGTGGATTTTTTTTTTTTTTTTTTTTTTTTTTTTTTGTCACTCAGCTGGTCCCACTTTTCTCGGGAAATGATATTATCACGTTGAAATATATAAGTGCGCGGGCGGGAGCGTTTAATACTTTAGAAATACAAGGGAGGTAATCCTCTTATCAATTGATAGTTGAGAGTTATTTCCCTTGGACCACGAATCTGCACAAATATTTACGCGGGAGATGGAATCATGATCATCAACTTGAAATACGGATTTAAGGAAATGAATTCGAAATGCAACTCGTATTTTCATTCTGACGTCACAGAGAAAGACATGTATCCAACGATCCCTGTGCCTCATCTTATTGTCAGTCAATATAGTTGTGATCTTTTCATTGATAATTCAAGAACAGACTGAGATAGATAGATATGAACAGAATGAGATAGATAGATAGATAGATAGATAGATAGATATGAACAGAATGAGATAGGTAGATAGATAGATATGAACAGACTGAGATAGATAGATATGAACAGAATCTGATAGACAGGTAGATAGACAGATAGATATGAACTGAATGAGATAGATAGATAGATAGATAGATAGATAGATAGATAGATAGATAGATAGATAGATAGATAGATAGATATGAACAGAATGAGATAGGTAGATAGATAGATATGAACAGACTGAGATAGATAGATATGAACAGAATCTGATAGACAGGTAGATAGACAGATAGATATGAACTGAATGAGATAGATAGATAGATAGATAGATAGATAGATAGATAGATAGATAGATATGAACAGATTGAGATAGATAGATAGATAGATAGATAGATAGATAGATAGATATGAACAGACTGGGATAGATAGATAGATAGATAGATAGATAGATAGATAGATATGAACAGAATGAGATAGATTGATAGATACGAACAGACTTGGATGAAAGAAATATTGGTAAAAACTGGATAATAGCTGACGATGTTCCATTTTCTCTAATTAGTATAATATTTTACTTTATTTTACTCTCGATATATTTCGGTTTGCACTGATACAATTTGTATGGTCGAATTCAAGTTTTTTGCACAGTTCCCAGTGAATGTCTAGCCAATCAATCGTGTCCGGTTTTGTATTTTCCTCATTCTTCATTTTTTTTTTTTTTTTTTTTCGATTTATCAGCCTGTTCATCTGACTCATGGGGAGTCGGATGTGCTAACCTATGTGAACCAAATTGTAAAAATGGCTGCAATCCAATGGAAGGTTTCTGCTGTTCAAAACCCTGTTGCGCCGATGACCAATACTGTGGTAAGAACGTAAGTAAATTTTCCTTATTTGCATAAAGTTTTTGATTCGTATGACTTAATCTCCATCTGCAATACTTATCTGGAAAACTATGTCGAAGCTTAACGTGTTAAAGTTTCAGCTTTCTTGGTCTGTTTTAAGCTCCGATATTTCATTTCACGATATTTGCTTACATTTTTAAATGAAGGCAAAAAGTGAAAACAGCGTTCAGCTTTTATCTTGCAATGAGCCATTATAGAAGCAGCACTCTCTTATACACCCTAGTCTCCTGTAGACCAAAAAGTTAATGGCTAAATACTTTTTTTAAAAGGCCGGATATGCCAAATTTGGCCATGTTTTCAGCTTTCGCAGTATTTACTTATCATGTCTAAAAATAACCTTTTTTTTTTCGAGTCCCTCCCCGAATAGGTTTTCAGCAGGCAGTTCAATTTGCAATATAAGCTTATGCTAAATTAATCCCCTAATTTGTATCCAGTATCGTTCACGCTTGTTTGTGTGTTGTTGTTGTTTGTTTTTTTGTTTTTTTCTTTATTCTCAAACTTTTTTCGCGATCACTTGCCCAGCAAATGACAAGGGAAGAGACTCGTTCATTGATCAGACTTGTTTTACATTTTTTTTTTTTTTCATTTATCACATCCCCCAGCATGGCACGCTGCCAAAAGACGTCGTTTACATGACAGTTTCTATTGAATGACTAACAAGACCTGTTTTGCTTCTTTTTTTCTTTTCTTTTTCTTTCAGGGAACTTGTATCGGAAAATGTAATGGAGGGATCAAAGTTATCCCCGTAAAGTCAGCTTCAATGAGTACGTACTTCATTCTCTTGCTTGACTACGTCATCGCCATTATTTGCCGACAACTGGGTATGAAAACAGAATTAGGGGAGATACTATGCAATAAATATTCAAATAGATACCAAAAACATCCTCAATTCTCACGTCACACAGAAAATGGACCGTTTCTGTGTTACAAGATTTTTTGATGAAAGTAAAGTAGTAACATTAAATGTTTGGCACACATACTGTTTTTAGATATCATCAATGCAGTCCCTGTGTCTGGTAATCTTCCAAGAGTGTTACATGTATCTATGTACCACATACCTACCTATAGAGAAAGTAGTATAGACGTATAAACACCAAGACTAACATCTCTCTATGCACCTTCATTATGCTGCTTGGTAAATTTAGAAGAAAAAATATTGCCGTTGACTCTTGTTTCATTGTCAATTTCAGACTTTAATAGTCCTATACCGCCCACCAAAAATTCATAACGCCCAATAATGTCTGTACAATTGCTTACCGCTCATCCGAAAGTTGGAATCGCCCACTGGCTGGTGATGTCGTCCAGGTTGGGAAACCCCAAAGTAGTTAGAAGATGAAAAAGAAAAATTAATAATAATAATAATAATAATAATAATAATAATAATAATAATAATGAGAAGAAAAAGAAGAAGAAGAAGAAGAAGAATGATGTGGATTGAGGATGAAAAGACAAATAAATAAATAAAAAAGAAGAATATAGATTAAAGGTTCTCAATCTTCTTGGTGGCACCGCCCACTTTTAAAAGGATTTTCCTCCACTGCCCACCCATAGAGTAAATATTTGAAAGGATACCAAAACATTTTAAACTCTTACAAAAGAATTTTTAAAAAAACAGCTCTCGAGTCACAACATTCTTTAATGAAAGTAAAGTAGTAACATTAAATGTATGGCACACATACTGTTTTTAGATATCATCAATGCGGTCCCTGTGTCTGGTAATCTCTCAAGAGTGTTACATGTATACATGTACCATGTACCTACAGAGAGTGAAGTACAGGCATGTATACACCTACACATACATTTACACATTTCTCAACTCACTTATATCACAGTGGTGAATTAAAAATAGAAAATGTTCCTGTTGACTTATTTTTTGTTGTCAACTACTTACTTGAATACTCGAAATACCGCCCACCAAAATTCCCAAACGCCCACCATTTTCTGCAGAGTTATTCACCATCCGCCCACCAAAGAGCTGAAATCGCCTAATGGTGGGCGATACTGCTCAGGTTGAGAAACCCTGATCTACCTCGAGTCTGCTCGACCCGCACTCCACTGTCTCATATCGGGCGTGGTCGTTTTGGGGTTTTGTTTTTTTTGTTTTTTTGTTTCAAAGATAACTGATGATTGTTGTCATCATCATCATCATCATCATCATCATCATCATCATCATCAATCTTTCAACGTCCGTCGTTGGACATAGACCTTCCCCAGGATTTGCCACACTTCTCTATCATGGGCGTCGCGGAGCCAGAACTTTCTGAATTTGTCAAGCTCGTCCCTCCATCTGATATTCTACCGGTCTCGGTTGCGCATGTGATCTCCGGGGATCCATGTCGTGAGCCGCGATGTCCATCGGTTGTCCACCATTCTTGCAACATGGCCAGCCCACTGCCACTTGAGATTTCTTATGGATTCTATGATGTCCCTGACTCATGTCTTCTCCCGGATGTACTGTGCTGTCTTGTGGTCTCTGGTGTCAAATATCCGTAGTTGTCTGGAGTTGATACCGCAAAAAAATTTACATGATATTCCCTCATCTAAAAAATCAGACCGAAAAAAGGATACCATTTCTGTTGATGATATTTGTTTGGTTGAGACAAGTTGTGCCGAAGGCAGTGACCGATTCACTATTAATCTATATAGGCTTAAACCTGGGGACCCGGAAGACAGCTGATAGCGAAGAGAGTATGACGTAATGAACACGAGTATTTTGCATGATATTTCAGTATTTTTGTATATACTCTTCAGTACTTCTGCATATATTTTCAAGGGTGTCCTTGCCATCGATCGATTGGTAGGTCTGTCTCCTCATAGCTTCTCGGCTGTTTTACCTCGAACTTAGTAGAAATGTGCGACTTGATAGGAAGCTTCTTACTTTTAAAAAATTGCCGTTTGGGGTCACGTGATCTAGCAATACTTACGTTTCGATCTCGGCTGTTTTAAGGCAGATTTACCTGAAACTTGATAGAAAGGTGTTCCTAGATATGATGCTTCTTACCTCAACGTGACCTGGTACCAATGGCGTTCAAACTTTGTATTGTTTTGTATCAAGAATGTTACAAATACTATTTTGTTTTTTTAATTAGGTTCAAAACATTCTTAGGTCAAGGCGATACTTAGTAAAGCTCAGTCTAGCTACCCGTAAACGTAAATAATCAATCAGTGACCGAAGGTTCATAAGGTTCTAAATGTTCTAATGTCCAAAAAACTTCCTGTTTTTTTTTTAGGTGTCGGTGCAATCGTTGGAATTGTCTTGGTGATAATTCTAATTATTTTGTGCGGAATTGTTGGCGTCCTGTACTTCTTCATGGGTAGAAAGATGTTTGATCTTACAGTGGCGAAATACAGAACTCAAAAGGTAATTTTTTTCCCAACATCGCTTTATGGCAATGTACATCTACAACAGGTGCGTCCTAACTGGAGATTTAGGGGGTGGGGGACTTGTCTCCTCAGGGTTCCTTCCCCCTTCAACATTTTGAGTGGGAGCTACCAACCTGAAGGCTGTGGACTCTGGAGGGTCCATAAAGGTATTACTTGGGGTCAAGCTTTTCTTTGTTGAGTAACCAGACCTTTCAAAAGCCTAGCTTAGGATTTGTGGTTTCAGGTGGGGGCTCAGCTCCTTGAGAGGCCCACTCCAAAATTCAATTGTTATCGTATGTTATTAAAAAAGCAACAAGAGATTTACTATTCATAACGAATTGGGGGTCGTCCCTTGGGGAAAAGGGAGGGGCTATTTAAAATTTTAAATTCCATTTCGTCAAGTTTATTGGAGACTATAAAACACTAAAATCAACAAATGTTTTTGATTTAACTGGACATAGACCTTCCCCAAGATTCAACAGATCTCTCTATCGTGGGTGTCATTGAGTCAGAACTTTAGTTCGTCACGCCATCTTATATTTTGCCTGACACAGTTTCGCATACGATCTCTGCGAATCCATATTTTGAATCATGATGTCCATCGATTGTCTGAAATACTTGTTGCATGACCAGCCCATTGCCATTTGAGTTTTCTAGTGGATTCTGCATCTTTTATTCCTGTTTTTGTCTAATATACTGTTCTGTTTTATGGCCACTCTGTGTGTTGTTGAGTATTTTTCTCCTTTGTGCATGTTCTATGGTTCTCAATCTTTTGGTAAGGTTCCATGTTTCAGCTTCTTAGGTGACTACGGAGGGATGTATTGATTTTATAACCTTCTGTTTAGGACTAATGGTATCTTTTTGTTTTTGAAGGGTGAACTCTACCAGAAGCTTGCCAATGCAGAGGGATTCTTTACTTCCTCTCTTCTTCATTTGAGGGTTTCATGGAAATTCGTTGTCCTTGATAGATGTAGCGGTCTACCTTCTCCAGCTCTGTATTTTTCGAGTTTGATTGTTATGTATTTGTCTGCAACGTGTTTGTTGTGTGTGATATTTGTTTTACTGAAATTCATGTGAAGACCAACTTTTCTTCTTCATTCAGTTCGTTTAGAATTATTTGGAGGTTCTCAGCAAAGAGAACGATATCATCAGCAGATTTAAGATTACTTAGGTATTCGCCGTCTATTCTGATTCCCTTATTTTCTGAGTCCAGGTTTCGGAAGATCATCTTAAGGTAGGGTGTGAATAGTTTGGGTTACCTGATATCACCCTTTTTACCGACCGGATAAAGTACAGAGTCTTTAAGTAGCCTTATAAAGGAACCGTTGTGCCTGTAAATATGTTGCAAGATTCAGACATTCACAGGATCCATACCTTGCTGTATAATAGCATCAATGACCTTGAGGGGTTCCACTGAGTCAAAGGCCTTCTTGAAGTCGAGAAATGCTATAGAGCAGGACATTTTATGCATCTTTCTCTTTCAGTCGATTTACCAAATCGAGATGGTCGATGGTCGAGTAGCGTCTTCTAAAGCCAGCCTGTTCTCAAGGTTGGTTTCCATCGAGTGTTTTGGTGATTCGGTTGGTGATTGCTTTCGGGAAAAGTTTGCAGATGTAGTTGAGTAAGCATATTGGCTTGCTGTTGTTTAGATCTTTCGGGTTTCCTTTTATATATAGCAACATCATGATTGCAGTATTCCAACCTTCTAGGACTTTGCTCTGTTGAAGGTATAAGTTGAATCGAATGTCTAGTTCCCTAGTGATGACTTCACCTGCTTTTTTGAGTAGGTCGATGGTAATGTTGTCTGGTCTTTGGGCCTCTCCATTTTGGTGGGTGGCTTGTTTAACCCTCCTCGCATTACCTTCGAACTGATTGTTAGTGACTAGTATATCCGGTTCATTGTTCGGTGTCTCTTGTTTGGAGGAATAGAAGATTTTGCAGAATTCCTGAGCATTTTCGACGTTGTTAAATCTCCATTTTCTTCCAGCACACTCAAGTTCTCTCAGTACTGAAATATTTTTTTTAGTTTTCAAACCCTTACCTTTTCTGAGAATGCTTTCGATGACTACCGTCTTGTATTGATTTTTATCTTCTCTGTTTCTTTTGAATGGTTTTGATTGGTTTGACTTTTTTCTTTTGTTGTTGTGTGTAGCTTTAGATCTCTACGTTATTCCATGAGATTCTTGGTTTCCTCTGAGAGTTTACTGATGAGGTGGTTACTCTTTAGCATAAACATATTGCAACTTGAGTTAGAGAGGTGGGAATTCTCTTGTTGAACTCATCGGTGTTCTGCTCTGGTTCAGGGAGAAGTTCGAACCTCTTTTTCAGTTTGAGCTTGAAGGATCGAATGGGCTTTTTTTTTGTACGCAGGGTAGTAGAAGTTTTGTGTGGAACATTTTCCTTTTTTTTGGTGTTAATTTGAATTTTATACTTCATTATTCTGTGGTCACTTTCTACATTAACTTGATTTATGTACTGAATATATTTGACGGTGTCACTTTTATCTGCAAAGATGTAGTCGATCTTGGTCTTGGTTTCATGATTGGGGCTCCCCCCCAAAAAACCATTTCAATTTCGTTTCTTCTTGAAGATGGTGTTCAAAAATCATAAATATCAATCCATCTATATACGCTCCATTTCAGATTATTGAGCTCTATTACGATAGATGGAGCAACTCTGGAAAAGTGTATACGTATATACATTAGACAGTTTATATCAAAC
This sequence comes from Thysanoteuthis rhombus, assembly GCA_963457665.1. Lineage (NCBI taxonomy): Eukaryota > Metazoa > Mollusca > Cephalopoda > Oegopsida > Thysanoteuthidae > Thysanoteuthis > Thysanoteuthis major. Next base: position 38,605,234 of record OY735233.1, on the reverse strand, counting down.
AGAATATGATAATTATAGAGACAATTTATTCGGAAACATATTTCGTCCAGAACCGGATTCAAGCGAGCAGCAAATTTTCTCTATACGTGGTCGGCTATTCGATTTGCTACTTAGTTAATTTCAGTGCCGGATGAAATACGTTTCCAAATAAATGGTGTCTACAATTATCACACACACACACACACACACACACACACACACACACACACACACATATATATATATATATATATATATATATATACACACACATATATATATATATATATACACACATATATATATATATATACACACATATATATATATATATACACACACATATATATATACACACATATATATATATATATATACACACATATATATATATATATATACACACACACATATATATATATATACACACATACATATATATATATATACATATATATATATATATATATATATATATATATATATATACCAAAGTACAGATCAATAGCTCAGTATATGATGTGTGATTAGTTTATTTCATAAAAGTGCTCGATATAAAAACATTTAGTGAGAGTAGAGCTTTAAATATGATCAAATAATAGATTCGCTACACAGGCACGCTTGTGCTTCTGCCTCACGGGCGAACGTGATTCGGGTTCACCTGGAGAAGCCCGAGAGGTAGAAAGATAAGCGTGTCTGTGTAGCGAATCTGTTATTTCATCATAAACATTTGTCTGATACAGATCACAGATATCATTGGTTGACACGGTAATGAAAAATTTAGTTTTTGGTTCGATTTGAGTAACGTCTACTGGTTGACTTTTGTCACCTAACTGTTGGAGGATCTGAGGTGCACGTTCCAATCTCATCATCAACTATTTTTTTCTATTTTTCGATCTATGTTGTTTATCTGACAGTTGTGAAATGTAGAAAAACGACCCAGAGAGTGATAAAATGAACCCACATAAAATAAAAAACGAAAGAAATATTAATCAAAACTTGGTAATTCATTCATTGAACGCGAATTGTTCTGTCCTTTTTTATATATGTGCTATATTTGTTTACGTGTTTGTATGTTTTGCCGCTCCTTGCCACATTGTTTTGTCTACAGTCTTGGAAATTGCCATCATGTCTTCACTAGACCCCCTTTTTGATTTTTGAAAAAAAATCCTTTTTGACCTTTTAGGGCCTAATTCTGACAGGCTTATTAATTTGTTTGCGTGTTCCAGTGCTCCTGGCCATACTGTTTTGTGGACAGACTTGGAAATTGACATGAATACCTCGCTAGACTCTTAAAGAAGTTTTTTTTTGGGGGGAAAAGCTTTTTTGATCTTTTGGGGGCATTATTTTGACAGATTTATTAATAACATCTAGATTTTTCTGCATCTAGATATTTCAAGACGTTTTTTTTTTTTTTTTGCTCTCTTTTAGATGTTTTTTTTTCCTGTGGAAAATGCCAGTGATGTCATAAATAGAATTCATTCTGACCATATTTATTCTTCGTAATAAATCTAGATTTTTCTGCATCTAGATATTTCAAGACGTTTTTTTTTTTTTGTTCTCTTTTAGATGTTTTTTTTTCCTGTGGAAAATGCCAGTGATGTCATAAATAGAATTCATTCTGACCATATATATTCTTCGATGGAATATTTTTTAATTTTTTTTTTTTCCACATGTCTTCAAATTTTGATACTGCAGTTGTTCAATTCCAGACTGTGATGGCGAGTTTAATTTTTGTTTTAATTTCAAATAACGAATTGCAGGTTCTAATATGTATTTGTTTTTTTCTTTCAATCTTCCAGGATGACGTTGTTATAGAAGGTAACTTTGAAAATCCGTTTTATGATCAAATGAACGATGCGTGTAAACCAGACAACAATCCGACAGCATTGAACACGCCTGAAAATAACATAGTTGATTAGAAGTGTTGCTAAGATTGTTTCTCCGACCGACCGACCGAAGCCAACGAAGTGCATTCATCATACATTTACGAATTATATCTTCATCAGTCATCCTACTATATAAAAGCTAATGTACTTTTTTTGTTTATCTCTTTGTCGGTTGGTTTCTGTCATGCTAAAGCAAACATAAAAGAGAGGAAGGGAGTAATGCAAAGCTTGTGTTCGCATACGCAAAGGCAAATAGCTATGTGTCTCTGTCTTCCCATCTATATCACTACTACTACTACTACTACTACTACTAATGATGGTGATGACTTAACAGTAGAACAGAGAACATACATAGGCATCTCTAGTTTGTTTGTTTTTTCATAAATAAAACTGATTTTTTTTTCTCTTGTTAAAAAGAAATTCGTTTTTTCTCATTTCTGCTGTGCAATTAATCTAAAATAATTAGGAAAAAAAAACCAGAAAATCTGATAAGTTATAGAACATCGAGAGAAAAATAAATTTCGTTCCTGGAATGTGTTTTTTGTTTTCCATAAATATCATTGTATAAAAGCCTAAATCAAATTTGTTGGTTTGTTCATTTATCTGTTCACGCATGGGGGAAGGAGAGAAGGGTTTTATAAACCCATGATGCATTTTGGCACAAATCTGAAGATGAACAACACTGCTGCCTCTCGATATTCCTCACTCGATACTCCATTGTCTGTCACTTTATGTTTCACCTTAGACTTTACTGTGCCCCACTGTCACTACGCAAGCTCCACAGCAAACAGTTTCTATATAAATTTAAAAATTCGAATCTACATCTTTCAATGACTTGACTCAGATTAATCGATTTTCTCTTTTTCAGTTTAATCTATGAAATTATCCATAATTTAAATTTCAAAAAATACAATCCTCATTTTGATAGCAATAAATACATAAAATTTTACGATAAAATATATATTCGTATAATTTATCCATACGCGAATCCTTTTTGACATTCTGCTAGTACATCAATTTGCATTCTTCTGGGTGGCCCCAGCTTTTTTTCCCAAGCTGAAAGAGCAAAAGAAGTTGGCTGCGTCAGCTGGCCTGGTCCAGCGACTCAAAGGGGGTGAAATGTTATGGGCCAGTCTTTGATTGGTGACGGTTTGACAGTCGAGTGAGCTGGTGATGAGTTCTGTGTGGGGCGTTAGGTTATTGTGTGTAGAATGAAGTGTGATTTGGGTCCATTTTGTTTCGGTAATGATTTAGTAAAGATTAAGAAACTAAACGAAGAGAACAAGAAAGTCGGCCTACACATGAACTTCAGCAAGACGAAGATCACGTGCAACAACCACATCAGAGATTTAATAAAAAATAAGATCAGAATCGAAGACACAGAACTGGAGAAAGTAGATCACTACATCTACTTAGGACCACGAATCTCCATGAGACCCTCAAAAGAAGAAGAAATCAAGCGAAGAATCACACTAGGATGGCAAGCCTTTGGCAGAGCAAGCTCAACCTTCAAAAATAAGAAGATCCCATTAATCCTAAAAAGAAGGGTGTATAACCAATGCATCCTCCCAATAGTCACTTATGGAGCTGAAACATGGAACCTAACCAAGAGACAGATCCGCAAATTGATAACTATGCAACGTGCACATGAGTAAATTATGCTAGGCCTTATATGAAGAGACCACAAGACAGCACAGTACACCCAGGAAAAGACAGGAGTCAGGGACATCATAGAATCCATTAGAAAGCTAAAATGGCAGTGGGCTGGCTATGTTGCACGAAACTCTATCTTCTCTGTTCAAAGTAAAAGATGGAGGTGGAGAGGAGGTTGGTTCAGTATTTTGTTGTTTTTCTCTGTCCTCAATTGATTCAGATGTATAGTGGATATGCAACGGTGGACACAGCTAAACGATAAACTAAACTGATAAACCGCTAAACATTTAGCGGAAGCGAAGATAACTGTCAACCCCCAACTTTTCATTTTGCTCCATTCGGGTTTTTTTCTTCAAGAAACAGATTTTCCTTCGTTAACAGATTTAGAGAGCTGAAAATTGAAGAAAATGTAGTCAAGACATAGAGCTTTAAATTAACAGTGGGTAAACTAATGTTCAATTTCATTTAATTATTTATGTACACCTTGATCATTGTATAATACTATACCTTGTTAGAAACTCCTACGTCTGAACTACAGCATATCAAAATCCCAGCTCTCAGCTTTCGAAGGTTTTAGGGAAAAAAAAACGAATCGAGGCTAAAAAAAAGTCATATTCATGTAATAAAAGTTATCTGTTATCTTGGCTTCCGCTAAATTTTTAGCAGTTTTCCAGGTCTGCAGTATCATTAGCTGTGCTCACAACTGTGAATATGTCTATGCCTGGACTTTATTTGAGGTGGAGGAGGAAATATGGCAAAAAGTATTTGTGTAGCAATGGGCTGATCTACATTTTTAGTTCTTATCTGGGGTGATCATCATCATCATCATCATCATCATCATCATCATCAGTCTTTCAACGTCCGTCGTTGAACATAGATTTTCCGCAGGATTGGCCACACTTCTCTATCATGGGCGTCGCAGAGCCAGAACTTTCTGAATTTGTCTAGCTCGTCTCTCCATCTAATATTCTGCCGGCCTCGGTTCCGCATGTGATCTCGAGGAATCCATGTCGTGAGTCGTAATGTCCATTGGTTGTCCGCTATTCGTGCAACATGGCCAGCCTACTGACATCTGAGCTTTTTAATGGATTTTATGATGTCCCTGACTCATGCCTTTTCCTGGATGTACTGTGTTGTCTTGTGGTCTCTCCATGTGAGGTCTAGCATACTTCTCTCATGTGCACGTTGCATTGTTCTCAATTTGTTGGTCTCTTGGTTAGGTTCCATGTTTCAGCTTCATGAGTGATTATTGAGAGTATGCATTAAGTACAGAAAAAATACCCGGGATAGTGTTCATTCTGGAGGTTGTCGGAAGGAGCTGTGTTCCTCTCTTGACCATGTGAATAGCCAATACAGTAGATTCCGTTCAACAGGGTCAGTAGCATAATAGCACCAATTTTATTAAGTACCGATTCAAACAAATATAATCATCGCCAATTTGGTTCGTTTATTACGACTAAATCGCTGTTTATTTGGACCAAGCAGCAGCGCAACCGAATAAACACTTCTTGAAAGAAAATATGATTAGAATACCAAAAATATACATATTTTTACTTCTACAAACCAGCTTTCAAGTATTTTAGCATGCAGTTCAAGGTAAATGTGAAATAGCCGAGCTCTAAAAAATATTCCGTTATATTTTGGTTGACTGAATTGCCTCAAACAATCTTTCATACATATTTTTTCACATAAAACTAATTGCCTTCTTCGATTAAACAGACCAGAAAGTTATAAGGTACCAAACCCGTTGGTCCCGACGCGGTCTTATTAACCGGAATCTACCTTATTTGGGTTTCTGCCCGCAGGTGAGTTGGTGTTGTACCCGTATAGGCGTCACCCGCCCGATTAAAAAATCTTAGTAAAGCAAGACAGAAACTGCTTGGCGTTCTTTTTTCTTTTTTTTTTTTTCTTCCAGATAAGACAGTGGTTCCCAAACTTTTTTTTCGAATGACGGCGCCCTTAGTGTATAAGGATTTTTCCCACAGTGCCCAAAGAAAGAAAATACGGAATAAT
>OY735233.1:38569700-38594700 GCA_963457665.1 Thysanoteuthis rhombus | reverse complement strand
CAATTTGTTTACCTGCACACAATATTTACATGATATCGAGGTAGAAGTTTTTCATTTACGGACACTAATGATATATAATAAGTTTCCTCGTGTCTTAGATAATTATGGTGAATGGATTGTTCTTTGAAGTGACTATAGGAACAAGTTATAGATATGCAGAAAAAAACATCATTGATATGTGGGTTATTGAGTTATGTTTGTTTGTTCATAGAAATTTTGAGCGGTGCCGGAATTTTAGCGCCATTTCATTTTTTCTGTTTAATAATTCTGTTTTTGTTTGATTTTTTTTTATTGGCAAAAATGCACTTTTTAGTTCAAAATTAGATTAGCCAACCATGTATCATTCACAAACGAAAGATATTAAAAATGTACATAACTGTCGAAATGTTACTGGAGACTGAATGATAATCTGAAACCTACAGTAAAATGGAAAAATCAAAACATATCTTAATGAGACGCCCAAGATCCTCATTTTATCCAATAGAACAAGGAAAGAAAAAAAAAACTTTATATATATATATATATATATATATATATATATATATATATATATATATATATATATATAGAGAGAGAGAGAGAGAGAGAGAGAGAGAGAGAGAGAGAGATTGATAGATAGATTGATAGAATATATATAAATATTAATGTTGATTTACAAAACTTAATCTAATACAAAAAATGATTTCTAAAAAAAATCTTCATTTTATTGACATAGCTTTATTATAAATTGATCAGAAAAGATAGAAACAAAATACAGGCAATGAAAAATGTTCCAAGTGAATAGCTTGTGCGTGACGATGACGACGCTGGGTGTGTCGATGACAACGCTGGGTGTGTCGATGACGACCCTGGATGTGCCGATGACGACCCTGGATGTGTCGATGACGACCCTGGATGTGCCGGCGTTGTAGTGCTCCCGCTGTTACAAGTCCAGCCGATTTTGCTAGGGTCAGTATTATTCTTTAGCCACTCCTGAAGAGGCTTAAAATATTCGAGCATTGCACCAGCATCCATTTTTCGCGTCCCAGTTAATTTTTCCAAAGCTTCTTCCCAGGAAACAGATGAACCCAGTTTCAGCATATCTCTGTTTAAAAAAAAAAAAGGAAAACGCTATTAAAGTGATTTTGTATGATGAGGTATGACTATTTTCCCTAGTTTATACGTTCATTTGTACACAACATTTCGGCTGAGAACCCTCCGGTCTTCGTCAGGTATTGTTGGCTCTAGAATTTGGAATCAATTCCATGATCGGTTGGACGGGATTCATCCCGTCTATTTTATTGTATAAAAGATGCCATCTTGCTACGACTTGATCAATTGAGGTAATTAGTGGAAAGACCAAGATGAAATATGGTTTATTGTTACGGTTAGCTGAGACCATAGCTTAGAACAATAATTATACCCGATTCTGCAAAGACTGCCTTATTCAGCAACTTCCATCGAAAAATGAAGCTCATGTACATTTAAATCTATTCTTAAATATAAATACTTAAAAAAAATACATTGTTTATAAGATCAACGTATATTGTCTTGCAGTCTCAACCAAATTCCGTGGAATATAAGGAAAGGTATATGCTTCGAGCATGAATAAATGTAGATCCCAATTACTGTGCTAGACAATTTATCCGACCTCAAGATAATCGGAATTATCAGAAAAACGCATTTTTTTTTTTTTAAACTATAAAAAAAATGGTTTATTTTTTTATTTCTATCATTATTCGGACTATCCTCATCTTGGTTGTTTTTCATACAACGTTTCGGCCGTTGCACTCTACGGCCTTCATCAGGTATCATCTGGTAGGTTTGGGGAAGTAACGAACCGAACCCTCTTAGCGTAGTGGTTACAGAATCAGACAGAATTACTGCAAGTAATCTAATGGTTCTAGGTTCAATCCCTCTGTGAAATAAAATACTACTACTGATGAGAGGGGAGTGCGGTCAATGTAACCCCGTCGTTTAAAATAAAGAGGGTTAGTAATATAAAACAGACACCTTTTCAAGTGGTTGATTTGTACGAATGAAAAAGTTATGTTTTTTTTTGCTTTTTTCTCTCGTTTTCTTTTCATCTTAATTTATATTCTATATTTCTAGAATGTTAAGTGAACCAGCTCAGAACAGACAGACCCTGCTTCAGAATTTTAACAATATGCATCAGTTGAAAATAATTTCGTTCTTTACTTGTCATTTTTTATTTGATATTTTAGAAATATATATATATATATATATATATATATATATATATATATACATATACACAAACACATCATGTCTTGGTCTTCAAAACCGGAAAATCTGTTAACCCGTGTCAACCCCAATCCTAAACTCACCAGATTAAATGGTCTAGTACTTTAAGACCACCCATACAAAACAACCTAACCAAGAGACAAATCTTCAAATTGACGATCCGATTGATCCTAAAAAGAAGGGTGTATAACCAATGCATCCTCCCGATAGTCACTTATGGAGCTGAAACATGGAACCTAACCAAGAGACAGATCCGCAAATTGAGAGCTATGCAACGTGCACATGGGAGAATTATGCTAGGAGAGATCACAAGACAGCAAATTATATCCGGGAAAAGACATGAGTCAGGGACATCAGAGAATCCATTAAAAATCTCAAATGGCAGTGGGCTGGCCATGTTGCAAGAATGGTGGACAACTGATGGACATCACGACTCACGACATGGATCCCCCGAGATCACATGCGCAACCGAGGCCGGCAGAATATTGGATGGAGAGACGAGCTAGTCAAGTTCAGAAAGCACTGGTTCAGCGACACCCATGATAGAGAAGTGTGGCGAATCCTGGGGAAGGTCTATGTTCAACGACGGACGTTTAAAGACTAATGATGGTGATGATGATACAAAACGTAAATACACGAGTTTTTTTTACAAATGATGGTCAATGTCTGATGCCAAATAAGAAAAGAATGAAAATTCACTTACGACAATGCTTTTCCGGCGTCTTTATTCTTGTAAATGTCACATTTGTGCAATTCACCCTTGAAACCAATTTTGTCACAAAGAGCTTTATGGAATTGGAACTGAATGACATAGCTCACGAAATAACTGAAAAAAAGAAAAAGAAAAAAGAAAACTTTTGAAAGATTTAAGGGAAAAAAATGATTTTCTTAAAAAAAATATAATAAACAACAAAAACAGTTGTTGGATTGGCTTCGTTGTGCTTGTACGATCTTCAGGATCTGTTGCAACTATCAAATAAAACCATTTATTTTCCTAAGAAAAAAAAAAAAAAGAATTCACTGCAGAGATGTTTGTTTTATAGATCAAGTTAAATCAATTGAAATGTCAAAGTGAATATTTGTAAAAACACCAAATAATTTTTTTAAATAATTTTTCAAAAAAATATGCTTTCTTGCCTAAAATCCTAAAATCTATGGACGTAAATTGCAGTATTTAAAGGAACCGCTGATAACACATTGGAACAAGATTCCAGGGGAAAACCTCAGTGGTTTTGTAGTCCAGGTTTGATCGGATAGAAGCAATTTCTTGGCACATGAAAGACCAACATCTCATTACTTAGGTGATCATAATTTTTTGATTCGATGTATTCACGAAGATGGACATAGTTCAGCACATGGGAAATAGGAAGATTGTGTTCCGCCAAATGTTCAATGTGAAACTTACCGAATATAAGGAACTGCACCAGCCATGTGCATTTTTGCTCCTGGATCGAAATCGTCTTCTGTTCTGAGTACGGGTGCCTTCATGCCCTGATATTTACATCTGGAAATAAATTATTCAGAGATTATCCCAACAGAACAACTGACCGGGTGAAATTACGATTTTGTTGCGAGTTGTCCCCCCTTGACAACATTACAATCATATCAGATTATGATATTAGAAACAGTCACCAAGAATATCAACATAGGTTACTTTCAGTTTTCAAGTTGGTCCGGTCGGCTGGCTAAGTACTACGCGTACAAGCTGCACCTATGGAGCTAGAAGGATGAAATTTAGCGTTTACTCATTATGTAAAAAAAAAAAATGTTTTGTTTTCTACCCCCCTTATGTTTTTGAGAGGGGAATCAATCGCAAATGTAAGTTTATGTTAAATTGATCCCTTGCCAGTGTCTGTTTTTGAAAATTCAGACTTTCTTCAAGTGATCACGGCCTAACATAAGTTGGGAGAAGTAACTTATCCATTGATCATTCTTTTGTCAAAAAAGTGTTTAATTGATCACCTCCAAAACAGTATGATGCCCAAAGAGTCACGTGGCAGTTTTTCATTGAGGAACTAGCCAGGACAGAAAAAAAGAAAGAAAGAAAAGTGGGCGAAATATTTCGGCAATGTTTTCGGTGAAGCGTTTGTATGATGGCTAACCGAGTGTGTAAGAGAAACGCTAGGATACGGGTGGACATAAATCCAGTGCTGCAGGAGTAAAAACGGATGGGAGAATTTGTTACTTACTTGTATTCCCACCATTTGGCTGTGTATTCCTGTGGAGAAATCTCCCCGCTGAACACTTTCCATCTGAATTTATCCATGATGTACGCGAAAGGATAGAAGACAAGTTTATCCAAAGCAACTAACATCAAGTAATTTATTTCAAATTCTGAAATAAAATAATATACATGTATATATGTATATATATATATATATATTTATATATCCATCCAAAGATAAATAAATTTCATAAATAAAAACACCCCCCCCTAAAAAAAAACAAAAAAAACATGCAATCATAGCTTATCCTTAAAAAACAAATGAAAAAATATCATTTTGTATTTCATCTGATATAAATAAGATGTCTTCCGTTGAATAACTGCAGCCCCCAGAAGAGATCAAGGGTTCTATCTTTTTTACATTGTTGTGTGAGTTTTATTCTTTATCATTTCATTTCATCTATTGATTTTGTGATAAATTTTTGATTGCTACGTAGTGCCCCCTATACTTTTAGTTAGGAATTAAATACGAAACTCTTCTTTTAGCTAGATATCCAAAATGTCACTTCCGACGACGACCTCTATAAAACCCCTGGACGCACATGGTCCAATGCTCATTAGCTCCAGCACCCCAAGCTGGGTACACTTCTGGCCCCGGCCTTTGCGGCTGGCCACACTCTTTCTTTCTCCCTAAGATCGTTGTCGTTTTGCCGACCCACTGGTCGATTCGATTTTGACCACCATTCGAAGAGTTTTATATTTAATTCATAACTAAAAGTATGGGGGGGGCTACAGCTATTTTTACTAAACTCTTGTTAATTCTAGTCGACTGTAAGTGAAAATCGTCGGACTGCAGATTATTTTGTTTTTGATGTTTCAAATTATTTTTTCACGTATTTATTTGTACAAAAATAAATTATATCATCCCCCCTCTTGCTTAATTTCTATTTGAAGTCATCTGCTCAAAATCTTGGATCCTGCCAAAATGTCTAATAAATAAAAATAAACTAACAATGAATCTAGTGGCACTTGACATTATTGCTTATTGCAATCAGGTTTGATGAATATCTCTGAATTTTTGAGATGAGGATTTATTATTATTATTTCTATTATCATTCGGACTATCCTCATCTTGGTTGTTTTTCATACAATGTTTCGGCCGTTGTACTCTACGGCCTTCATCAGGTATCATCTGGTAGGTGTGGGGAAGTAACGAACCGAACCCTTTATTTTAAGCGACAGGGTTATATTGACCGCACTCCCCTCTCATCAGTAGTAGTATTTTATTTCACAGAGGGATTGAACCAAGAACCATGAGATTACTGGCAGTAATTCTGTCTGATTCTGTAACCTCTACGCTATGTGTCCATGTGGACAATCGGTGCTGATTTTTAGCAGGTGACCTCAAATGACAGTTTTTGGTATTTGATGTTACTGTTTTCTGGCTTTCATTATTATGAACATTATGGAGTGCGGTCATTACCCCCGTCGGTTAATAATAGAAATAAATAGGTTTGAAGAAATCATTAGATGAAACATTGACGTTATTAATCAATCACTAGTTTTACTAGTCTAATTTGTGTTACTTTTTATCACAAATATACTATGATGAATGAAAATTTCACCATGCAACGCGATTTTTATTCCTTGGTAGTGAATATTATCTTCTAATTGCTTATATGATGAATACAAGGACATCGAGTGATGTCTAATCTGATAAATATGCGAGTAAAATTGCAATATCGGAAGACTGTTCAAGACAAATGACTATTTCAACGCTCCGCTCCATCTATGGTCTGACGGAGACACTGCCTTTGACCATTACCTAAGACAGCACTCCGTGGCAACATCTGCTCAGATGTACCAGGAATATTTCGACATGTCAATCGAGGATCAAGACAAATCCAGTACCTTGCTAGATACTTAGAAGTATAATAAATACGGCTGGGAGATCGGAGATGTCAAAGTGGTGGCATCCCCGATGTGTTCCCTGGATGGTTTTTACTTAATTACCCTGCTATATTTGCTTTTGGAACAGTAAGGACACCTTGGCGAACTACCAAAAGTGGGACTGGTCAAAGTTGTCCAAATTCAATATAAGGATTAACAACGTCAGGTGGAAGCCACTGGTTGACTCACGGAAGGTGTTGATGCTACCACTGAACATAAAAGTAGGTTTATGAAAAGAAAGATCGTCCCAGATCTAAATAAGGAGTTTGCAATCTTTGCGGATAACTCAAGTGGCAGCTCTAGAGACAAATGGCAGCTGATTCAAATCATGGTAAACCAAGGGAGTTGCCAGACCACAGATTGCTGGATTAAAGCGGTACAACCTGTATCTTTATAGAGGAGAAAATAGACTCACGCTTTGTGTCAGGGATTTCTTTTACCAATTTCAGCTTTTTAAGGTGTTCGGGGGTTGAAACCGACAAAGCAAGGGTATCACCAACGGCCTCATGGAATCCTGATGTAAAACAAATTCAAATTTAAGTGTAAGGGAGTATTTTCAAAAATATTTCATATTAATCTCATTCTTATTATTATCCATCAAAATTCCGTCCGTCTGTATGTGACAGCTTACCACAAAAATACTCAACACAACTATGAAGAAATGTCCTATAAGTACCAATATGAGCCCTAGGCAGGTTTTAGCAAGTTAGGTTTGATTAATTTTCAAATATAATTTTATCTATTTTGATAATTCTCCTTGGTAATCCTACACACAGAAGTTTTGGAGACACATTTCTTTATTGTATACATTGTGCAAATAGCTGCGCAAGTTCTTTGTGAAAGATCTCTCTCACACTTTTCAAAAAGGTATGTCGTTATACCATCTTCGCCTTGGGCATTTTCAGGTTTCATATTCTCGAGTGCAAGTATTATTTCCTCTGTTAAATCTAGAGCATTCTTATCACCTTGCGCCTACATTTGGTAATTTCACTATCTGTGTCTCAATGCAAAAATATTCTCTTCACCAGTTTGAGCCACGGATCAAACCTGTTTCAAACTCTTCCTTTTCATAGGTTTCAACAATTTCGTTTATTTTATTCGATTCATTTTGCTATATTTCCTGAATAAACCATTCAAACGTCACATTAATATTTATCCCTTGGTGGTTATTTCTAATCAAACCGTTGAATTATCGCTGATTACTGTCAATACTGATAAAGTAAAAAATCGATCAAGATCGTGCCAATCATTATTTGATCATTGGGAGCAATAACTACAACTATCTTGAACGAAACTATCTCCTGAAACTGAATGTTAGCATCAACCAAATGCAGAAGACAGTACTTTTGGAGATATCTTGAACTCCTAAGATCTAGCTGACCTTGAGGTCAGGGTGAAAGAAAAAACAATTTTATCCCAGAGCAGTGATGCCCAGGTGGGGGTTATTATTATAATGATATCCAAAAGAAGGGCCAGTGAACTTGTCTGCAGCATACCTGAAAATCCTACAACATGAAATACAGAAATTAACTCCTTTGCACACATCACTAATATATGTTTCGGAAAATGTTGTATTGTCTCTTTATGTGAAAGACCTGTCCAACTTTTCATTTTTCTCTTAAGCCCGGACTGTCATAACTTTCTAAACCTTAGGTCTTTCGTTGAGACCCGGCTGTTGACTCACATAAACTGAAATCAAAGCCAATAATGATATAGTAGATGTCTTGTCGATCATCATCACTACTACTATAACAACCACCACACCCTCCACTTTATACTTTCCCCCTACCTGCCTTGAATAGAGCTGGAACTCACTCACCTGGGTTCGCACCATTTCGGAAATAGACCGGTTGGTTTTCGTATTGTTGGTAGTACTGAACGTGCCCCATTTCATGGTGAATAGTCACAAAGTCTTCCATCGTAATTTCTGTGCACATTTTGATCCTGGTCACCAAAAATAAAATGAAAGTAGGTAATTTTAAAAACAAAATAAGATTTGGTAGTGTTCACATGAAAATCAGAGATTTGAGCTTCGAAATTGTCTAAGCTCAGTTAATATCAAGCCGCCTCTCCACGTGGGGGGATGTGACACGATATCAGTTTAACGTGGATACCCATAGATGTGTTTCTGGTAGAGGACAAAAAGCTGCCCAGTCTCTGCGACCAATGTCATGGAGGTCTCACTTGAACAGGGAGATGTTGCCCTGCAACTTTAAAAAATGAGAGGATCCCATCAATCCTAAAAATAAGGGTGTATAACCAATGCATCCTCCCGATCGTCACTTATGGAGCTGAAACATGGAACTTTACCAAGAGACGGATCCGCAAATTGAGAACCATGCAACGTGCATGAGAGAATTATGCTGGGCCTCACATGGATAGACCACATGACAGCACAGTACATCTGGGAAAAGACAAGAGTCAGGGACATCATAGAATCCATAAGAAATCTCAAATGGCTGTGGGCTGGCCATGTTGCAAGAATGAAAGACAACCGATGGACATCGTGACTCACTACATGGATCCCCAGAGATCGCATGAGAAACTGAGGCTGACAAAACACAATATGGAGAGACGAACTACACAAATTCAGGAAATACTGGCTCTGCGACGCCCATGATAGAGAGTTGTGGCCATTCCTGGAGAAGTTCTATGTCCAACGACGGAGATTAAAGGACTGATGATGATGATGATGATGATGATGATGATTGACCGATATGAAATTTTACTTGACGTTTTTATCAGACGGAAGTTCACACTCCGGTTGGGACAGTTTGCGTTCACTTCGAAAAGGCATGAATCTGCTTATTCCCTTAGCTATGGTCATGGATGAAATCGAGATAAGAATGCCTTCACCAGATGAGCAACACCCATTTTCTCTCTCCGTTCTGATCCCCTACCCCAGATATTTACCTGAAGTCATTCTTTTTCATGAAGTCCCAGGCAGACGCATGACAGACCATTTCTCTATCATGAATCTTAGTGAAGACTGACTCCTTCCAGAAAGTATCGGTCATTTTTTTCAGGCCAATTGAAGTGAAGAATTCTTCCGCCTTGTGAAACATCTCATCAACGGTGTAATTCTGAAAGAAGAGGAATAAAGGAGGAATTAATCGATCAAGTATAAGTAATAATCGGCCACAATTAGATATACTTGCTGAAAACGGGTATTAATCCAGAGCTATATGGAGTCTATGGTCGTAAAAGCTCAAGTTGAGTAATGATTTTATTATTTCCAGTCGTAGGCTCCGTATAGGAAGGGATAATCAAGGTAAATAGATAAAATCAACACAATGGGTTTTGGTCAAGAATCTGTTCAGTTGAACAAAAACTGCTGTGCATGTTTTTATGCAAAAATATATGAATTATGAAAACAAAATGTTATCCCTACCGAAATAAATGCAATTAATGTAAAATAAAGATGGATTATAGTTTCGACTTGCTCTCCGTACTTTTTGTCAAGATCTTAAAATGCGTTTTTGTGTTTTCAAAACCACGGTATTCTTTGGAAATTACTGTCTATAACCATCTAAAGTGAAATATCTCAAGCCTAAAACTGTTCTTTTGGGGTAATGCACAATCGTTAGGGAGAAACGTCACGAGAAAGAGATTAAGTAAATTCTCATTTAACCATGACATGAGTTTATATGCAATTTGTTTATTTGTATTCAAATAGGATCTCAGTTTTACCTTCCTATTATGAAATGACAAAATTACATCATAGAAACTCTTAAAACTTCATATCTGACCATCACCCATTAAAAGAGCTTGAGATCAGTTGACACTAGGAGAGAAATTAAAAACTTACGAATAGGATACTTGAATTATCAAAAATGAGTTACTCAATAAAATCTTTGGGCTGTATAGTGCCAATCCATACATTAATGACCACACCATTTTTGACGGATATGATTTAGTTATATACAAGGAAGAACATTCAATTCGATAGAAAAATGCATTTGATATACGCGATGCATAAAATATGAAACGAAGTAACAATTCTGAATGCAATAAATTCTTGGAGAGAAGAAAACTGGTCTGGTTAATCTCTCCATAGAAACAGTCTAATGGCCAACGTTTTTGCAACATGCCGTGTTGAGTGTGATAGATTAAAAAATTGAAGAAAAGGGTGATCAATTAATAAGTTATTTTCCTCATCTTTTGTTGGGAAGTCATCACAAAAAAAGTTTGAATTTCCAAAAAGCAAGCGTGAATGCTGTCGAAAACAAACTGAGGAACCAAACTAGCATAAACTTATATTGAAAAGTGAACCCCCACTAAAGACCTATTAAGGAAGAATTTTTTTTTAATGTTCCTCTACACATGAGGAGTAAATGTTTAAAATTTCAGCTCAATCTCAACTGATGTAGCCAAAATAGCCAACCAACCAACCAGCCGGACCAACTTGAAAACTGAAGAAACCTACGACAGTTTTGGTTGATGGTTTCTGATTGGAAAGAGGGGGGTTTTGGAGGTGTATCGAAAGTATTTTAGTTTCTCGCGGACCGTTAGCCTTTTTCATGTATCCAACCAACGACTATCTATGTATCCACTATATCATAATACATGCTAAAATATACCCATAAAAAATTACGTGGTTGTTTATGTATGGATCAGCAGCAAGGAACCAACATTTTCTTTTAGTAATTCAGTCTTTAATAATTCAAGTATTCTAGTTTATTGATTTCTTATCTCAACTCAACTCAAGCTGTTTTAAAGGGAGGCATAAAGTCTTGTGAGTTTCTGAATAATCTTCATTGGTTAATTTACCTCCCTATCAATGAAATAATGAGATCAATACGTAAACGAACAGAAATTATATGTTTAGATAATATAATTATCAATACAAATCAGCTAGACCTTTTATTTCGGGTGTTATAATGGCGGATACAAGTACAATTGAGATTCTGGCAAATTTGATGCATTATTTTAAACACAGCCTCGGAGCTGCTGAAGCTAGTTGAAATGAAATGATATTTTTTACTGCCTTACTGGCAAAAACTTGTTTAAGCGTTTTAAGTTTGGTGACTTGTCATTTGAAATAAAACCCAGAAATGAACGACCATCGGTGGCGTTTCGAAATAATACTAAATCGGCAAGATAGAAGAAGTATTACGTTGACTTATGCGTCTTCTATTGCTACGGCGATTAAATTACGAAATGAACGAAGGCAAACAACTTTGACATTTAGAGCTATATTTTATCGAATCTAATAAATTATATAATTCAGGGTTAGTTTTAGGGTTGCAACAAACTTTTCTTATAGTTATAAAGCTAAAAAGAATGTACAGAGGCAACTAGCTGTAAGAATTCATCGAACAATTATTTTTCCGATCTCTGACAATGTTCCTCCAAATTAATTCATGGGAATAGCAGGTAAAAAGGTCTCCTGCACTGCCAAAGTATCGCCGTAATTTCCGTTTACATTAGGAATTGAGAAAAAGATTTTGTGCAATTTTTTTTTTTAAAGAAAGGACTTGTTTTCAAGAACCAGACTTCAAAAATCGCTTACCTCCCTTTGATATTGAATTAACGAAGCGATCGGTAACCTTTACAGAGAACTCGACCATCAGCGATCGAAAACTTTCAGAAGATCTTGGATCATCGGATGATACCATGTGTAAAGCATAACTTGAGTTTCAAAAACGAAAATACTTTTGATACATCCTAATACCGGTACTCAGGATTGTGTATGAGAGAATCCCGTTGGTCAGATAACCAAACCGACCTACCTGCTTTTTCATTTCGTTTGTAACGTCCAATCGCTCTTTATAAGGCAGGGCAATGTCAGCAATGTTGGACCATTCTTGTGCCCACATGTTACCTGTCAAATAAATATAAACCATTAATATTCACCATTATAAGTGTTTTAGCGTCCGTTGTTTGACAAATACCTTCCCCAAGATTCGCCAGACCTCTGTCATTATTTTCTGAACTTGTCGAGTTCGTCATGCTATTTTATTCTCTGCTGGTCACGGTTCCTCAAATGATCACTGGGAATCCACTAAAAGCTTTCCAACCTCAAATGATTCTTCGCCCGATTTCTTCTTTTGAGGATTTCATGGAGATGTAGTGATCTACTTTTTTCTGCTATCTTATTTTACTTAAGTTCGTGTGAAGACCAACTTCCTTGCTCTCTTCATTCAGATTGTCTAGCATCATATGGTGGTTACAAATGTTCTCGGTAGAGAGGACGATGTCGGCAGCAAATGTGAGGTTAAAAATTCCCGTTTATAAAAAAGTTAATAAAACTGATTTTAGAAAGGAAAAATTTACATACAAATTATATGCAAGAAAATAATGGCTTCAAAGTGTAATCATTTCCTTAAATCAAGTGGTTCTAGTAATTGAGCCGCAAGTCTTTCTTACAAGATTTCATTCACCCATAACTAATTTTCCTTATGTCTTGTCATCTCATTCTCCTGTGTGTTTAATTTTATGCATAGTTAATTATGTATCGTGAGCAAAAAGCATTGATTAATTCGTTTCTTGAGTGGTTTTATTCATGTTTTGAACATCTAAAAATACATGAAAAAAACGGAATGACAAAAAAATCGAAAAATTGAAATATTCTTGGTTCACGGGTTTCATTCATTATTCATCGACATCTCTAGTTTCATTGACTCAAAATAATTTCTCTCTACAGTTTAAGACGGACTGTACAAATGTATTAGTACTATTCATATGCCTATAATAACTGGCACCAATTCAGACTTACCTAAAAGATGTGCAGGAATCAAACCATCTTTGAAATGTTTATCACCGTACTTATCGCTCAGCTTCTGTCGAACATAGGCGTGGAATAATTCATACAATGGTTTGATGGTATCGAGTAGCTCCTCAACATTGTCAACAAATCCTGGACCGTAGGCAGATCTCCAGGATTCGCCAAGATCTTTGTAATCTGTCAACAGAACGATCAGAAAACATTAACGAAACTTGGGAATTTTAGACTAGACAATTCAAAACAGAAAATTTGATTTTACTCTATCCACCGTAAAAAGTGTTCTGACACGAGATTCAAAAGGAACTTGAATTTTGTTATCCGAAGTTAGGAAACTCAATTTTTTATCATGTCAACTTTTACACGAGAATATATTGTATACTAATTATGAGTTTACCACTTTTGCACCCTGCCCCTCTGGAGTCTCTATGAAGCAGTAAAGAAGTCTGAGGAAGAGAAATGCTGGGGGGTGGGGACAGAGTTGAAAATAAGTCTGGTTAGTCACCCAATAGAAACCGCCAAATGGTTAGTGTATCTTGGCAGTTGGTTGTGACTAATGAAAAAGTTGGAATTTTTTTTTCTTTCTCCTACACATGAGGAATAAATATAATTTTCAGCCTTTTAACTCCATTGATGTGCCCTGTACGAAAGATACATACATACATAACCAGCTGGTCCAACTTACACGCGCCTGGCTAACTACTGGCCTAGTTTTCAATTCAGAAAAAAAAGAAGGTAGAAACGAGGTCAAACTGGGTTACAGTTGGGAATTTTTTTTTTTTTAAGTAAAAAAATCGAAAATCGAGAATCTCATTCTTGTTAATTTCTCATCTCGTTTCATACTTCGAGATTATTTGTAAGACTTCAATTTTAGCTTTCACTGAGGTTTTTTTTGGGGGGGGGGTTCTTGCCTCAAAAAAAATGCCTGAATAGTTTGACTTGGTTCTTGACTGACTATTAACCTAGTTTTTATTTTCATGTCAAAATTTGATCGACGATTGACATATTTTTTTTTGGGGGGGGGGGTATTTTTTAAAACTAGGTACCAGCCACGCTCTCGGCATACGTCGGTTTCAGATGGGGGACCATTTCGTTGTATCGAGCAATTAGCGCGAAACTGGTTCTCCATAAGCAGAGGAAAATGGCGGCCTCGGTCGTATTTCCGGTTCTCCTCGTTGGCATTGGCAATTTGGAGAAAGACTTGTTCAGACAGGAGAGCTACAATGTTGCCAATTTAGTGCTTTCTGTGCTAAATTTAGCGCGTTTATTGTTTTGGGCTGTGCGAGAAAATCACAAATTTGGCACCTTTTTATGTGTTTAGGCTGTTAAGGCGTTTTTGTGGGTTTTTTTTAGCTTAGTGCAAAAATATTTGGGGGTTGGTAATACTGGTGAGTTGTCGGTATTTACAAAGTTTTGTCTCAGTATAGCACATTTAGTAGAGTGAATAGAGTAGAGAGATTGTGTTACGTCAATCTTACAAGTGGGGAGGCCCTACTTGCCTTGGAAATCAGCAAAGTTCTGGATCCAGTGGGGGAGGAAATCTGCAACTATTTTAGCCGCGAGGCAGGCATCGTTTTGTACAGCGTGCACAGGAATGAGGGAGCCTAATGGGTATCAAAGTCACTATTCTAGCGAAGTAAGTAGTCATCACACTGCAGTCGTTAGGCACGTAATCGTTATTAATTGAATTAATTAGATTAATTAAAAAAGATTCGAAACGATAAAGTTCAAGCTTAGCAGATGTCAAGTCACGGTGTAGGTCGCCGAGCGGTTAGCCTCATGGAAAAATGGAATCGGAGAACTGACTTCGAACCCTGGCTGAGATAATTCGTAAAAATGCCTTTGTGAAAGGCATTATTCCATCATTTATTCCATCCGGCCTGCAGCTATGAATAAATAGCAAGATAGAGTGGATTCTTCAGCCTTGGTTGGCAACCAGTCCAGGAGACAGACTACTCTGAATGCAGAGGCTGACAACGGACAATTTAGGGAACGGATACCCGATAAGGTACGGTTAACGGGGCTCTGGCAAAGTAAAATAAACCCAAGACAACCTCAATGGCACAACCGGATGGATGATATGTCAGTTTGATAGCAGACATCAGGAGCTTCCCCTTTACTTCCTTAAGGTCAGTGGGCATAGTCTGATGCCTACGGCAATATGCTGAAGGAATTTTTGCATCTAAGCCACACGCAAATTTGTAAGGGTTCTCACGTTTTAAAAAAGCCATTATGTTGCATTCCGTCCACGAATAAATACAGAAAGTATTGATTCTCCTCTTTATAACGGTGGGATTTGACTCAAAGTTGAGTTTGAAGTGGGCACCCTTATGCGTGCGTGAGGGTTGTTCAAGAATTTGTCCGCTTCCGTTGGCATTACGTCATTGGGTCGCCTTTACTATACTTCTTTAAATGCAATAAAATTGACCCCACCGTTTTGGGTGCAACAGAATGACCCACTTTCCTCAGAGACCAAACATTCAATTTTTTCTTTTCTTTTTTTTGGGGGGGGGGGTCCAGCCAAGAGACCGGGAACTGAAATCTCAGAAATTTAGAACAGAAATAAGGAACTTACGTCCTTCCTTTATGGCTTCATTAGATAATTTCACCCATTCAGTAAAGTCTTCCCGCATCTTTTTTCCAGAAACATCTCTCCAGCCTTTCCAGACTTCTTTGAGCTTATCATAATCTCTGTTATTTGCAATAATACTTCCAAGTCCTGAAAAAAAATGAATATATGTCATTAAACAAACTTCAAAACACTTTAAAAAGCAAAACAGTATTGAATCACCGTGTGTGCTCTACAAGTCCGTGTACATTCTCCGACTTCCATATATTCCAGATAATCTTATTTTCAAGAGTAAAAAGACGTAAATAGAATCGAATAAAACCACCCAAGTGTTAAATTATAAAACAAATAAATAAGACAAACTGCTTCAGGATCAAACTCTGACTGAAGCTTAAATGACTTGGCTTATGAGTTTTGAAAATATTCCAACTTTTGTAAAAGCAGTTTTCCTTTAATTGAAAAGGATCTTTATATCTGGCAATGGAAGGAGACTTCATAGAATAGTACATTGACGTTCGGCTTGTTTTTCTAAAATGGAATGAAAATCTCAATAATTCTAAAAATAATTTCATGCAATTCTAGGTATGAACTGAAAAAAAAAATAAGGTGGCTTGTTAGGGAAAGGGGGTCGAGTGACCCCAACTTTTCACCATAAGTCTTCTTTTACACCAAAATTTCAACTCCTTCATAAGCCTTGAAGTGCTCTAATTTTGGTGGGGGTCATTGTTGTCACCAGGGGGAAATTATATGGTTAAAAAAAAAAGACTTTTATAAGATATGCGTGTGTTCATGTGCCAATATAACTCGACAACTAGCCACTGTAAGAAGTTTTTATTCACCAAAAATGTTGCTCAGGGCACCTGACATTATAGCATCAAGTTTGAAGTTGTTTGAGTGGCAGGGAGAGGGTCAATTTACAATTTTTAAAAATCTGTCCTAAAATACTAAAATGAACACAATTTATGTCAATATGCGTCTCTAATCTTTCCGAAGTGACATCCAAAGAAAGAGAAAAAGAGTTGTTTTTTTCCGTGGCATTTTTCCATAGAACGAGAATAAAGTATTATTAGATGGCGTGACGGCATTTCTAAAATTTCTCATGATTAATGATTAATTAATATTTCTATTTTGATGGTTACCATTATCGACAACATGAATAAAGAAAAGCGTCTCATTATTTCAAGTTTGAAACTCCTGAATATTTTCAGGCAAAACGGGCGCTCTTTTTGAACGGACATGCCCTAGTTATCCTGATTCAGGAGGAAAACGATGGAAGATTTTTGGCAACAAAGACTCCCGAAAAACTTACCATGTGGTTGGAGCTTTTTACATTGGCCGTCAATGACGTAGCATGCTGTGGAATAAACTTTCAACATAGAAGCAGTGAGCTTGGAAATCTGGAAGAAATAATAATCTAGTTTTATAAGAGAAACATCGATGTGGAATTAATATCATCAACTAAGTAGCCATGCAAACATATATAATTATTATTATAATTAACGCTCCCTTATTCAGGGTTGAGCTCTTTCTAAGTGAGCTAACTTGTTCATTATAAGCTTATACAATGCTCTTTCAACTTAGGGATAGAGCACTCCAGTGGATGGGGAATTATGTGTGAGTGAATACATCGCTTGAATTCAACCTTACAGACCGTAGAGATAATGGATAGTCTATAGCCACACTGAAGAGTTGTAATACAACGGAACAGCTTTTTGTGGATGACACAATTATTTAATCATTATAATACATATATATATATATATATATATATATATATATATATATATATATATATGTGTGTGTGTGTGTGTGTGTGTGTGTGTGTGTGTGTGTGTGTGTGTGTGTGTGTGTGTGTGTGAGAGAGAAAAATATTATCGGCTGAGGAAGAATGTCTGGAAGGTTTTGATCCTAACTCGTGGTACTGGAACGGAGGTTGAATGGTCACACTGATGAGTTGTGATATAACGAAACAGGTGTCTGTAGATGACACAATCATTAATTATTATATACATACATGTGAAAATAGGTAGGTAAATTCCGCACCAAGGTTCGAATGAATTCAAGAAAAGATTTAAAAGGCAAAAGGAAAGCCAAACTTTTTAGTTACAGTTTTTAGGTAAAGTAGTTTTTAATAAGCCTCAACCGGTTCCGTACAGGTCTTCAGAAGGCTGATGTGATTCTGTTTCTGGTCATCTTTTCCCACTGTCTACTCATCATCATCAGTCTTTCAACGTCCGTCGTTGGACATAGACCTTCCCCAGGATTTGCCACACTTCTCTATCATGGGCGTCACGGAGCCAGTACTTCCTGAACCTATCTAGCTCGTCTCTCCATCTAATATTCTGCCGGCCTTGGTCGCGCATGTGATCTCGGGGGATCCATGTCGTGAGTCGCGATGTCCATCGGTTGTCTGCCATTCTTGCAACATGGCCAGCCCATTCTATGTCTCTGACTCTTGTCTTTTCTCAGATGTACTGTGCTGTCTTGTGGTCTCTTCATGTGAGGCCCAGCATTATTCTCTCATGTGCACGTTGCATGGTTCTCTCAGGTCATTGGTGTATCAATCTTAATTTGTGAAAAAAGTAAGTTTTACTGTCTGTGGGTTTGTAATGTACGTTGGTTAGGATTCCTCTTCCAATTTATTATGATTTTACAGTCTAAAAATGGAATTTCGGGTTCATTAAATTCCATTTCAAAGTTGATGTGTTCATGTAGGTTATATGATATGGGATGTAGATGTAAAAGTTGGTCTTCAGATTTGTTCCATATTAAGAAACAATCGTCTAAAAAGCGAGTCCCCGATTTTTTGAAAGTCCCTGAAAAATCAGTTCCCAATCTTTCGTATACACTGGTATATAATTTTTTCTTCTTGTTAGCCAATTTTTAATGTTGCATATGTGGGTTCGACTTTGGTTCCCATTACTGTTTATCTACTTCGTTTGAAAATGTTGTCGTTGAAATGAAGATGATGTTTTCTAAAATAAATGAAATTGACTTAAGTATGAATTTTCCATTAAATTTGTTTGGTATTTCATCGGGGTGTTCATTAAGCCAGAAATCCATTGCCTCTAGTCCTAGTTCGTGGCTGATGTTTAAGTATAAGGACTCCACATCGAAGGAGGCTAGACTGCTACTGTTTTCAGTTCTTTTGGAAAAATTTCTTTAAAAAAAATCAATCTTGTCTCTCAGAAAACTGAGGGTTTGTTTGGTTAGAGGTTTTAGTATGATGACAAGTAGTTTAATTTGTCTGCTTTTTAAGCAAGATGGTCCTGCTATTATCGGAGATAATGTAATTGGGCATGTAGAAATCACTAAATATCTCTGAATACATCTTGATGAGAATCACACTTGGAATCAACAAATTTAAAATATCAAAGATATCACTAGCCCGTTGGCTCACTTAAATACGTAAGGAAAATATCTAGAATCTTGCACACTTAGCAGTATGTACAAAAGCTCTTATTAGTGCTCTGCCTGAAGTACCCGTGGAGCTACTAGACTGGAGACTTTACTGGACAGAGTAACACAAATAGTTACTAACGCTTCATTCGATACATCCGCTGCAGGTTTGTTGTCGCTAGGGTGTTTTATTACAGATTTAATATACCAGGAACGTATAAGTCTTTGAACGGCCTTCGCTCTTGTTTACGTGAAAATTTCTCTACCTTAAGATCTACGCCCCAGATTACTTAGAAACACGAACACCAACCCGAAAATTCCATTCGTTAGAACAAACAATGGACAGAAATATTTGGCAAAGGAGCTTCCTCATGGAATATTCTCGAGCCTGAACTAAAAAAGGTAACCTCTCCTCCTTTTAAAAGAATACAGAAAGGGGAGAACCACCATGGTAGTAAATGGATTCAGTCATATTCGCAACTAATTAATTCACTTTTTGATATTGTAAAGATTCTTAATTCACTCATTTTTTTGTAAATATCAACCATTATTCTATACTGTAATACATTTTGTTTTAGCTTAACAAAATCCATTGTAAAACAGTTCATCTGAATTTGGAACTCAATATAAAGAATTTTAAAATGAAATTAAAATCAAGTGAAGAGAATCAGAGTTGTCCGTCTGGTTGTCAACCCTGGCTAGAGAGTCCGTCCTCATCAGCCTTCTAGCGTCAAACGTTGGACACAGACCTTCACCACGATCCGCCATATCTCACTATCATGAGCGTCACGAAGCCAATACTTTTTTAACTTGTCTATTTCTTCACACCATCTCATATTTTGACGGTCACAGTTTCGCATATGATCTCTGTGAATCCATATTGTGAGTCGAAATGTCCACCGATTGTTCGACATTCTTGCAACATGACCAGCCCATTGCCACTTGAGTTTTCTAGTGATACCCCTGACTCCTATTTTTCCTCTAATATACTGCGCAGTCTTATGATCTCTCACTTTGAGGCTGAGCATGAATCTCACGTGCACATTGCAGGTTCTCACTTTTAGGGTCAATCTTTTGGCTAGGCTCCATGTTTCAGCTTCATAGGTGACTATCGGGAGGGGGCATTGGCTGCAGACCCTTTTTAAAACTAATGGGATTTTCTTGTTCCAAAAGCTTGTTCCAAAAGCTTGAGCTTACTCTACCGAAAGCTTCTACTATTAACCCATAGCCGAGTTGATTTATTTGCATCCCAACGACCAAAGATGTGACACGAAGTTGGATTAAGGGTGCAATGTACCGGATTCCTTGCAAATGATTTCGCAAGGACGTCGGGACAAGCTGGACTATGTGCAAGAGTCCCCAAGTCTCGACGCGTGATTTCGCGGAGTCAATAGGGCCTGAGCATGCTGGTCATTGGCACTGGGATGGGGGACAATCCCAGACATTGATCAACTTCTCAGCCCGAGGGTATTCTGACGGCCCACCGATTTCAGACCCCATGCCTTTAAGTATTCATTTCTAATGTGTGTGACAAGGAGTCGTAAGGAAACTTTCCTAATTGAGTTTCCTCTTTCCGTTTTCAATGGTATTTATCTGTGTGCATATTGACCAATTTATTTTATTAGTAGACAACATCTCTTATTAGTCCCTCCCCCTCTATCGGGATAATATCACAGCGTTTCCGTGTACCTCTCATTCGGGTTATATTCCAAAGCAAAGGGATAATTACTGCAATCTGGTGTGACCAAAATGAACATGCATTTGCAAGTAAAATTAATAAATGAATAAAGGGAGAGTAATCTCCCTTAGCATTTAATAGTTATCTGCCTTGACAAAACTTTGATAATTTTTTTTAAGTGCGACGGACGGACAAACACTGCTTATTATCGAAGATTTAAAATTTTCTAACGCCCGATAAATGCTTGTATATCGTGTTACGATATTGTGTTTTAGATTGTGACTACAGTTGTCCAATTTTCTCAAGACCATTCCCAACTTGTCAAAATCACTTGTCCAACCCCTTCCATTCAAGTTGCAACAAAGAATTATTTTTAAATTCTTTGCCTATAACTAGTTTTCATAATAAAGGATTTGTTTGATTTTATTATTGTACAGCTGCCGCTATGTATTTGTTACTTAAAGAAAGAAAGCAAAAGTAATTAAAAACACATTATTTGACATTCCAGTTTATTACAAAGAAATTGAAATTCTGTTATCCTAACTGATAAACGCATCAATTTGATCTGTTCATGTTTTTTTGGCTAATAATTCTTCGATATGTTGTTTTATTGGTGAGAAAGACGGATCCTCACAACCATTAAGCTACTCACATTCATCGTGATGTATTTTTACCTAATCGCCTTATTTCCTCTTTGGAGTACCTAAATAACCCCCTTGGGGGAACTTTGCATCTAGTTAGGAACCACTGGCTTACAGAATCAAAAGATTTAATCGGTTTCCCCGTAACCTACTGTCCAACCCTCCACGGGATTTCATTGATTTCCATTGAGAAATTTAGGAGATAATTTAGGAACGTAATCAAGGTATAGGAAAAAAAACTGGAAAAATATCTTTAAAAAAAATTTTTTTAAATCCTAGATTCACCCCGAAATTTCATCACTTCACCTCTTCCTAACCTTGTCATCTACCTTTCCACAAAATGTCCTTAAAATCCATTCACTACTTTCTGAGATATCGTGTGGACAGTCGAACCGTCGCGACCAAATACATATAGCACTTTTCAACTTCGTTGACGATTGTAAATGAAGTCTTCAAAAAGAAACTTACCTTTTGGAGTTTCTCTTTATTCGCTGAAATACTTATTCCCACGTCTTCAATGATATCTAAGGCTCTCTTTGTAGTCTTGTTCGTGATTTCCTCTTTCTTGAATTTTTTTTGAGCTTCCTGGGCTTTTTTCCTTCGGAATTCGGACAGCTTGAATGAGGTCTCCATCTGTGAAATTCAAAAAGTGACACGACTGGTTAGTCACTCAATAGAAACAGTTCAGTGACAAACGTCTTTTGGGAGCATGCAGTGTTGAAATGATAAATTAAGGAAAATTAAAAAATGTTACTTTTCTCGCATCTTGTTGATTAGCGATCTAAGAGCGAATTTCTAATAAAGAAAAAGAAAAGAAGAAAAAGAAAAAAAAACAAGTGTGAATGCTACTGGTCACAACCTGAGGGACCAATTTAGCATAAACTTACATAGCAAATTGACCCCTACACTAAGACTTAATTAGAGGGTGAATTTTCAAGCGGAAAACGTTTTTTCTAAGTATAAGGAGTAAACGTTTAAATTTTCAGCCTTCTAGTTTCATTGGTACGACTTGGACGCGTGATATGTACGTAGTCAGGCAGCCAGCCAGAATAACTTAAAAACTGAAGAAACATATGTTGACAGTTTTTGTTGACAGTTTCTAATGGGTTTTTGTGTGTTTTGGGTTTGTTTGTTTGGGTTTTTTTAGATTATTTCTCAATTTTGTTGCTTTCAAGGTCTGTCAGAAAAGTATCCGGCCATCTGAACATCTCAAGAACCAGTTGTGCGGCCTTGATGTAACTAAGCAACCAATCGGAAGGGGCGTTACTGCACATGCATGAACAGACACTACAGTCGAATAACACACCATTCAGTGAGCTGGTGTACGGTGTGACCATTGATTTCACGTTTGGGTTTGTTGATGAAAAATCACATCACCCAGTCCTGCCAGCATCTCCCACAGCGCAGATTTTAGACAGTAGACATGATTAAGGAGAACATGCCGAGTTAGCTAACGTTGATCCCAAAACAAGACGGTTTTTGGACATATATCTTCCCCGGGATTCGCCACACTTCTCTATCATGGGCGTCGCCGAGCCAGTACTTTCTGAACTTGTCTAGCTCATCTCTCCATCTAATATTCTGCTGGCCTCGGTTTTGCATGTTATCTCTGGGGATCCATGGCGTGAGTCGTGAGGTCATATATATGTATATATTGTAGAGATCAAAATTATTATATTGATAGAGGCATCCCCCAATACAACGCAGTTCGTTATAGTGTTGTTAACGATATATATATATATATATATATATATATATATATATATATATATATATATTGAATGTGAATTTTCTTAGCCTGTCACATTAGAGATGTAAGTAAAATACTTATTGCATTGTAGGCGGAACGTGGACGCATAGTTGGACTAATGTCCTGGTTTGTGTCCTTAAAAACTTCCATTTCTTATAAATGTACGTCTGCTTTGTGTATTGGATATGACGGATGTATATGTTACGGCTGTTTGTCAAACTCCTACTATTGAGTTTTGACCTTATTTCCACTTTTGACAACACTGACGAATGGCAATGGCCACACAAAAAGTATGACTTCATGCACGAGTAACAGTGATAGTGATGTACGAAAAAAACTGTTGAAATCACTCGCTCTTCCAAAGCCCAACTCAGGTCGACTTGTTTTGCTGAAGTTAGCAAATCCCATTTACAGGAACCACTAATAAAGGAATCGATATTGGGACACGTAGTTTTGGAATGATACTGTACGGAGAAGAATTGTTTGATTTATTTTTTTGATTTTAATGAAGCAAGTGGGTTAACCCGGTCAAGCTTCATCACCAGTCTTTTAACGTCCGTCGTTGGACATAGACCTTCCCAAGGATTCGCCATAATTCTCTATCATAGGCGCCGCAGACCCCGTATTTCCTGAATCTGTCTAGCTAATCTCTCCATCTTGTGTTTGGTCGGCCTAGGCTTCTTATGTGATCTCCGGGGATCTATGTTGTGAGACGTGATGATGGTTCGTACAATAAAAAATTTACCGGTCAAGCTTGCTATTCATTTATTTTCATATCGGATGAAGCACTGTCAAACTTATTTCTGACAAGCATTTTCTTTCATCTTGATTTTTTTTTGGTTGCTTTTTATCGCGACTTTACTCAGGTCATCAATACTACGACAGTGAGTAAACAGTGCTGATCGGAAACAAAAGATAAACTCTCGGCGAGACTCGAACTCACGAAGACACTGAGACAGACAGAAAGACTGACCCAAACATGCTGAGTGACAGAAACATAAGTAAATAGAACGTAGCTAAGATTCTTTAAATGACTAATAGTATTGTTGGATATTGAATCAATGACGTCATTGATCCACCAGCCAAACACATTACAAATCTTCCAGTGAAACACATTCTCGTTTAATTTTGACCTGATCGTGTCTGATCTACGAAAAATATAACCACAGCTGTTCTCCTTAAAAAATATAAATCAAGATAATCGGACAGGAATAATTGCTGACACTTTATGAAGAAAAAAAAATGAGTGATGATAATAATCTTTGCTAGACTTCAGTACAAAGTATGGAGTTCACCGTTTTCCTACCGTAACAAACACAATCTTCACCAAAATTAGGGGTGTGAACCTTCACGTAAAATTTAGATTGCCCTGTAATTTGAACTCACGATTATCTGATTACCAGGAGGCTGATTTATTGATTGAAACAAATTGAAAAGTCTTGGATATAAAGAAAGATTTATCATACTGATATGCTAGGGCTTACTTAATTCTGATAAATAAATACATTCGTACAAAAATACATCATGCATACTGTTTACAATATATATATTGTAAACAGTGCTATATCGGAGGACTGTAACAATATGATAGTCATTGATAACGGGAACCACGTTATATCAGATGATACCAGTACTAGTAGTTTTGCTTTATCAATAGTTCTCTAGTTTTATTGTATCAATATGTAGTTGGGTAAAAAACAAAAACAAACAAACAAACAAATTAATTTCTTAAAAGAATGTCTGGTCAGATCGTTGTCTTCAAATTTTCAGAGCATCAGAGAATATTTTCATACATACAAGGTACAAACGTTGCCGTGATGATCTTGAATTGGAATAGACACGGCAACAGTGTTTGACCCTACAGCAGTCAACCTTGTTTTC
>OY735233.1:38420520-38569500 GCA_963457665.1 Thysanoteuthis rhombus | reverse complement strand
AGAAAAAGTGTGAGACAGACAGAGACACACACAGAGAGAGGGACACACGCGCACAGAGAGAGAAACACACACACACAAACACAGAGAGGGAGACAGAGAGAGAGAGAGACGCGCGCACACACACACACACAGGCATAGAGAAAGACACGCACACACACAGACAAGGGAGAGACACGCACAGATACAGGGAAATACAGAGAGAGACACAGGGAAATACAGAGAGAGATACAGGGAAATACAGAGAGAGATACAGGGAAATACAGAGAGAGATACAGGGAAATACAGAGAGAGATACAGGGAAATACAGAGAGAGATACAGGGAAATACAGAGAGAGATACAGGGAAATACAGAGAGAGATACAGGGAAATACAGAGAGATATACAGGGAAATACAGAGAGATATACAGGAAGAGACACACACACATACACACACTGGTCAGCACTGTTTATTTATTGCAACGATAGGGGGAGTGAAAAGAGACTCGTTAGACAAATCTGGTCTGTCTTTAAATAGCTGCAGTAATGTCTTTTGATAAATCTTTTTGCTTCGGTTGGTGTGTACTTCAGTATTGCAATATTTCATGAACAATATTTATAATCTATTTCTTAATACATACATTTCAACTTCATCCTCATTTTTCAGTTGCTTTTTTTTATCGAAAATTTCAACACCGGAGTATGAAAAGCGAAATGAAGTTAAATTGTGTTTAAAAAATTGAATAGAAAATCATGATTTAAACACTTCATCTAATAAGAATGAATTATAAAATTATCGCCGTAATGAACAATTTTGGCAACAAATTACTCCAAACGATTTTTTTAACAGTGGAAAATATTTTATTGAAACAGTAACAAAATTATTTACTTCCAATCAAATAGAAGTCACAAAGCAATATCTAATTCACCACTGAATGATTATAGTATTTTTTTATCAACTCTAAAAGTTTAATGGGTTGGGGGGGGGGGACAAAATTTGGCTTAAATTCACTAATTTCAGTCCGTGGTGCGTTTCTAATGTGCACGCGGTGGTCACCATAGGGTCAAAACGCCATTATTCATAATTCTGTTTTCATAAATGCAAGGGTCCACTTACACAGAAGGCACCTTAAAATCTGAAGTTTTCGGTAAATTTTAGTCCTAATTTCCTCAGGATCTACCCATTTCATTCATCTATGAACTTAGATCAATTCCGCTGACAACCAGCGTGTTGGGTACAAATCGTCTTTGCGAACAACTCTATTTTCCTTCCAGTACGTCAACCGTTTATGTTAATAATATTTTTGCAACCGTTTATGTTAATAATATTTCATTTATTCCTGACTGAGCTCTAACATATTCAAGTTAGTATTTCTTTAACCTTCAGTATTTATTTATGTCTTATTTCTCCATGGACTTTTGTTGAAATATCTTTTTATTTCTTTTATTTTGAATGACAGTCAATATATTCTCATTCAATACTAGATGATCGGAATTTTTTTTAGAAAACATATAAGAATTTAAATTATCAATCATCGCCTCGTTGCTTCCCCAGGATACAAACTGTAACAGTGAGTGAACTTCAACTTCCAGTCGTCTCTTCATGAAGAAGTTGCTAAGACAAGAGGCCGTCCCTCACCTGATATTGAAATATCTCGGCCAGGAATGAGTAACATGAGGAATACTCGTTGCGTGGATTTATAATGGTACCAAAGGAAAGATTGGCCGTGATGTTGTGAAGTAGACTAAATGCATTGTTTTGTTTCCCGTTCTTATTTGGAAATAATGTATCATGGACAAAAACAACGACTTTAAACTTTAGAAACAAAGGACGTTAACGCTTTAGTATATATATTACATATTAAATATTAGTGCGGATTTCGATGTAGTGCAGTAAGGGTTTTGCTGTACAAATTAGTGGAACAACTAAATATAAATCGTGAACAAAAATACATAAGATTATAATACGACCTTGAACAGTTCAGTTTTGAACGGCATTGAAGTTTTTAGAACGAACTAACTATACTAATATACCTTGATTACGTGGTATACCAGCAGAAATTAAACTATTTACTCACCACTTTTTTCTGGTTTACGTCCGTCAGATTTGTCTTATAGTTCCAACTAGCAACCATTTGTTTGTGTACAAATTTTTGATCATCTTTATTATAAGCTTCAAGCCATTCTGTCAAATTGGAGGTGTCATAAGTCAGTCCGGTTGGTACGAAATAAATGCACAACAGAGCCGTAAACACGGCTTTCAAGATGTGCTTACTATAAGTGAACGGTAACATGGCACCGTATTCCTCTGTATTTCAATGTGAACGTAGTTTGTTTTGTTTTGGGGGGGTTTTTGTTTGGTTTTTTTTTGCGCAGAACTGGCTTCGATTCTTTGGCTCTTCTCCAGGAATATTTCCCGTGTTATCAATTTTTAATAGCTGCTCCCTCTGCTATACGGGAGTGTTTTCCGGATGTTTATATGAGGAGACACCTCTCTCCCATAGGTGATGAAGAAAAATCTCACAGCAAATATTTGTTGCCCTCTACACAATGTCACGTTACACTAGAGAAGGAGTAAGAAGCTCTTCGCTTACCTCCGCTAACTAAGTTGGGAGATATACATGTGACTACTTTTATGATTGTCGTGCCAAGTGATGGGAAGAGAAAAAAAATTGCTAGATACGAAGGGGGAATTGGGATCAAGTATCTCATCAGGAGGGGAGGAGTCAAAATCTAGAGGATAGGGAGGAATCAAAATCTTGAGGGTGGATAGTAAATAAGTGGATGTGTTTGTTTCTAGCCTCGGTCAAGAAAAAAAAAGACTTAAAAAAACTGCTACCCTTTTCATGATGCATCATTTACAGATAATTACTCAGATATGATTGAATTTCATTGAGATGATTTTTTTTAAACAAATTCGACGATAAAAACTTAGCGCATTATACATGGGCTTGTATCTCACTTCTATTTTTAATGTCGTCTATTTGCCGTATTCATTTATGGGGTTAATTACTGTTTTTGTTGTGTAGAGAAGCAAGTTGGTCACATCAGCTTTTTAAGCGTCCGTCGTTGGACAAAGACCTTCCCCCAAGATTTGCCAGACCTCTGTCATGGGCGTGGCGAAGCCAATTTCTAAACTTGTATAATTCGAGACGCTATCTTATTTCCAGCCGGCCTGTGTTCCGCATATGATCTCTGGGAATGCACGTTGTGAGGCGTGTCCAGCAGTTAACATTCTAGCAACATGACCAACCCATTGCCATTTGAGTTTTCTAATGTTTTTTTAATGATATCTCCGACTCCTGTTTTTCTCTAATATACTGTGCCTTGATCTCTCCAGGTAATGTTGAGCATCTATTTAATCACTGTCCCACCACAGCAATATGTGACACAAGGTCGGGCTTAACGTGGGAAGAAATAGGAACAACCCATCAAAAAATGGCTCCAGCCGACGCAGTTACCGTTGAAAAGCTCATCGTAATGGCTAGACAACGTCATCCGCGAAAGCGTCCACCAGGGGACCTGCTCCTTTAAGTGCAATGGAGCAGTGCTGCCCTGGGGAAACTGAGACCCCGCAGCTGGGCTGAGTAATAATGGGAGAGCCTAAGGACGAGTCCTAAGGACGAGTCCAAAGGCCTCCCGACGCGCTTAGCAAACGCAGCCTCAGTAAAACCTCATTGGCTAATGCATTGCACCGGCGCACTCGGTCTTTGATGCCAACCTACACACAATCTCCGGCCCATTCTACGGGCAAGTGTCAGTAACTGCGCCTCGGGCAATGCCGTGGAACAGATACTACACTTTGATCCCGAAGACAAGGCCACAAAAAGGGGAGGTTCAACAGCATTCTGTCTTATACATCGTTCTCAGTCGGTTGATCAATCTTTTCGTTAAGTTCCGTGTTTCAACACCATAGGTGACTATCAGGCAGAAGAATTCGTTGTATACTCTTTAAAACTAATGGGATTTTCTTGTTCTTGGAGTTTACCCAGATACATTTGAATTTTAATGAGATGATTTTTCCAAGAAAAGCAAGTTTAGGGCACGTTTATTATTGTAGTGAGTTCGAACCCACACTAGCACCTTCGTTTCAACCGAAGTTTCCATATTTGTTTACATAGAGGACATGCAATTGATTTTTTCAAAATCTATGTCAACATTACACAACTATCAATGCGCTGGTATGATGACTTGGCGACTGACTCTAGAGACCATATGCCAGACTAGGTCAAGCTTATCAGCATGGGTGACTGCTGCCCCTTTCCAAGGGAAGGGGTAAAGTATCATCATCATCATCAGTCTTTTAGCATCCGTCGTTGGACATAGACCTTCCTGAGGATTTGCCACACTTCTCTATCATGGGCGTCGTAGAGCCAGTACTTCCTGAACCTATCTAGCTCATCTCTCCATCTAACATTTTGCCGGCCTCGGTTGCGCATGTGGTCTCGGGGAATCCATGTTGTGAGTCGTGATGTCCATCGATTGTCTGCCATTCTTGCAACATGGCTAGCCCACCGCCATTTGAGATTTTTAATGGATTCTATGATGTCTCTAACTCTTGTCTTTTCCCGGATGTACTGTGCTGTTTTGTGGTCTCTCCATGTGAGGCCCAGCATTATTCTTTCATGTGCACGTTGCATGGTTCTCGGCTTACGGGTCTGTCTTTTGGTTAAGTTCCATGTTTCAGCTCCATGAGTGACTATTGGGAGGATGCATTGGTTATACACCCTTCTCTTTAGGATTAATGGGATCTTATTATTTTTGAAGGTTGAGCTAGCTCTGCCAAAGGCTTGCCATCCTAGTGTGATTCTTCGCTTGATTTCTTCTTCTTTTGAGGGTCTCATGGAGATTCGTTGCCCTAGGTAGATGTAGTGGTCTACTTTCTCGAGTTCTGTGAGTCAGTTAATAATAATACAGTCTATCTATTCTGGGACGAAGTCGGAGTTTCATGGAACGATTGTACTGTACCATTATCATCTATAAGATCCAACTTTCGACCCCCTGCCCTCAGTGGGAAGGCAATTACCCCCACCCACCTAAGTGGAGGCCCATACTTATCACTAAGGGATATCTGGAATATTTAGGACCCTTCTATTTTTGTATTTAGCTATCATTTACAGAAGAATCAATGTAAAAATGGAAAACTCATAAAATAATTTTATCTTATATTTCACCAAAAGTCTGTACGTACATGAACATAACCCCATTAAATTTTCTATCGGTTCGTGTGTGAAGGTTTAGCAAATTTTGAAAATCACCAACAAAATTTTTTTAAATACTAGAATAATTTACCATCTTATATAAATAAAAAATTACATGAACTAATGTAAAGAAAAACTTGCAGCCATCGGATAAATATGGTCAGATTAAATTCTATCAATGACAATGTTTTCTATCTTATTAATGTTGTTGATGTTATCAAAAGTACATCCGTCAAAATTGGTCAAAAAGCTCTTTTAATCAAAAATCTAAATTTCCACGGGAAGCGATGAGATACTGATGCTTATTTTCAAGTCTGTAGACAAAACGATACAACCAAAAAATACGTAAAAAAGGAAGAACACTTCGCCACCTTCGCCAACTGGTGACTAAAGTGGCTAAACTTATATAAACTTCGACCATCTGGTATAGAAAGTGAATATTGGGGAAATATGAATAAATAAAATGTGTATGGTGCAGGTTTCTCTGTACTGATAAACTTGTAATTTTTATTTTCATACTTTTTTATGGACTGATTAATGTGTATTTTTCTTTCAATGTAAATTGTTTAGGGAGATCCATTTTATCTAATAAATAAATAAGTATCAAAATGAATTTTGAGATCGTCGAAATTGATTTTTTTTTTCAATAGCAAGGGATATTATTTTTCAATTCCCATATTTGTTCTGTTAAGACATTTTTATTGTATAAAAAAAATGAAAATTCATGTAACAAATTTTACGCCGTTTTAATGTTTCTAAAATGAACAATTTTAAAGGAAAGATCAAGGGATATATTTCTTATATTGTTAGGACACCGGGGAAATTAGAAAAAAGAATCTAACAATTCTTTAAACAGAGGCACACAGAGAGAGGGGGGGGGGGACAGAGGCAGTGAGGCATAGAGAGAGACAAAGAGAGACAGATAGACACAAACACAGAGACAGAGAGAGAGAGACTTACACACACATGCAGAGACAGACAGACGGACACACACAATGACAGACACATACTTAGTATGACAGACAGACACACACAATGACAGACACACACTTAGTATGACAGACACAAACATACGAAGACAGACGCACACACAGACAGGCAAACGCACACAAAGTCAGACAGACGCACGTACACACACAGACACAAAGATAGACGCACACACACACACACACACACAAAGACAGACGCACACACAAAGACAGTTGCACACACAAAGACAGAGGCACATATAGACCGACAGACGAACACAAACACACACACACAAAGAAAGGCAAACACACACACGCACACAGAATGGCAGACACAGAGATACACGCACACACAGAGACCCCCATACACACACGCACATATAGAGGATGGGCAGGAGAGAGTGAGTGCAGGGGAGAGAGTGAGGGCAGGAAAGAAAAAAAATCAAAATCATCAAGCTCAGCTTTATTGTAAAAAATCTTACTATCATTTGTAAGTAGTAAGATAGGAAAATAAGATAAAAATTATTTGTTTACTGCTGATATAACCGGAGAATTTTCAGGAAATAGATAGCATCAATTATAGCGATAGATTTATGACCTGCAAAACCCTTTTCAAATGATTGATTATTTCATTCTGTAATGAAACAGTTTTCAACGTATGAAAGTTGAAGCAATAGAAGTATTAATTCTGTTCACTTTTTTTTACGGTTCCTAGTGGTTTCTGTTAAATAAAATGTCTTAATTACGAATTTAACTTCTGTTTTCCAAGTTGAATGTTGCTCTTATTTTTGACATTAATATTCCTTGGTAAGTTCATGACCAATAGCCATTTTCCGTATTAAAAAAAAACAAACTTGAAAATATAGAGAGAGGGTTTATTTTTGATTAGATCATTTTTGAAAATTCAGTTTTATTCATTCAGAAACGCTACAACTGACACTTCGTTCGACGAGGGTTTTTCAATTATTTTTTGTTGTTGTTTTCAGTTCAATCATAATTAATTGATTTATTTCTACATAAAGTCACAGGCGATATCATAGAATTAATTATTTTTCCGGTTGTTCAAGAGAAGACAACCGTGGTACATGTTTCTGTTTGCTCCTGAAGTTACGCGAGTGTCTTCAGTAAGGTTGTCTGTTGCTAATTTGTTCACGGGATCTTTCAACAGTAGCAATCATAATGACAGGTGGATGTTATTTTAATCCCCGTAAACTTGGAGTTGGGGGTATCTATTAATGAATTAGCTAAAGAAAAATCGATAGGTTTTTTTCTCGGTTCTGTCCAATAATGATGAAACTATTTGTAATAAAATTCATTGGAATAATACTTTTTAGTATTTTTTTTTAATCATAGATTTGGATATTTTTTTCCAAATTAAAAAAAAAAAAAAAAAAAAAAAATGACGCTTAATTTGAGTTCTCTTTATTTTTTTTTATTTTTTTATTTTCCATTTCTTAATGTAATATCGACTTTTAGGGGCATAATTCTTCGTCTTTTTTTCTTCCCGGACAAATTTATAGACTTTATTCTTGCGAGCAAAAACAAGGCAAAAAAATCACCAAGAACATTTAAAAACTTTATCTACATTTTTAAATAGGGTGATAAAAATTCAGAGATGCCTAATTAAAGCCCGTCCCTCTTTTCTGATATTATTATCCCCTTTATTTGGGACATTAGACCCCCCCCCGACATATGCAACATTTTTGGACATCAGCCCCTTTTAACATTAATACCGTAACTTTTTTTCAACACTGCTCCCTCCGTCTTTTATATTATATCCCTACGCTAGTCTCATTTTTTATTAATATCAACGCCCAGTTTTTTTTTTGTTTTTTTTTTCAACTTAAGCGCCTCTCTTTTTTATATTGGTCTCCTCCTTTCAACATTAGCCTTGTTTTTGTTTTTGTTTCCTTCCAACGGCGTAAAGAAAGAGTGGAATTAGTTTTTTTGTTTTTTTTTTAATCAAATTAAACACCAATTTCCATCTATCTTTCTATTTTATAAATTCCTTTTTGGACAGCAATTCGCCGTCTGTTATGGTGGGTATTTAATTCAGTAAATTTGATTCAACAGTCCTTTGAAGTCATTTATGGGTCAATGTATCTTTAAGTAACAAATCCCCGAACATGTTTAGTCGAGACATCTTATTTTTTATTTTACGTACAAACAAATGAAAATATCAAAATATTTTTCTGATATTTTGGGGGTAAAGGGGAATCTTTGTCTTGTGCAACTGATTAAAGTATGGCCCTCTCTGTAGTCAATACCTGTCCTGCTGAGTGACCAACACTCGTAGCCTTGTTCCAGACCGAACTAACTATAAAAATTACTTTAAGAGGGAGAGCTGGAACTGCGATGACAAACAGGACCGGTAACAAGGACAGCCGACAGACACACCAGGGTTGTGTTCGGGACGGTGGGACTTTCTTAATACTATTAGGAAAGAAAAACATATTATGAAATGGTCAAAATAAGAAGGAAAAAAATAATAATTTTCCCTCATGTGGAGTCAGATTTTTCAGGAAAGAGACACCATACCTAAAAGGTGACCAAGTTTAGTTTGCCCGGGGCGCCATGGACCCAAGGGCCAGCCCTCGGGACGAAATAGAAAAATAGATTATTTACTTGATACTTACAGATATTCTCTGTTTTTCATCTGTCAAATCCGTTTCATAGTTCCAATTAGCGAGGAAATCATTATGTAAATAGTTCTGAAATTGTTTATCGAAGTCTTCCAGCCAGGTTTTTAATTCGCTTGTTTCCTCCGTCTGACCAGATGGTACGAAACATATACATAGCAAAGCCGTGAAGACGATCTCCAAGACGGGATTTTTATGAAAGTGTGCAAACATGTTGAGTCCTTTTGAGTTAGTTCAGTCAGTGTTTTGTTTTTTTTTTTTCCTTTGCAGATAACTGACTTCGATTCTGTGTCCCTTTTTTTTCAGGGATAATTTTTGTCTTATCAAACTCTGTCTGGTATGTTTAAACTCTGCTTTTGCGATGACAGAGTGCCGTCTGTATACCTACATAAAATGCATCTCTTCCCCTAGTGGTGATGAAAATCCTACGGCAAATATATACTGCAGACTACGTAATGTCACGTTACACCAGAGTCGAGATAAAGGCTGTTTGGTTAGAATTGTTGTACCATAGTAGTGAGGCGAGAATGGAGGAATCGTGCTCAAGTACTCCATGTGGGGAGGAGTCAAAATCGAGAGGGTTGGTACATGAGTATGCCTCATTCAATCCAATTAATGAAAGATCGTAGAAATTTTTTCAGACTATTACCCGAACATATTTGAATATCTATTCGATAATTTTTTTTTTTTTTTTTTTCCTTAGAATAGAAAAAATAAACAGCGGTACCTCTCTCGCACGTGTGTTTGTGTGGAGACATTCGTCGAACAATTCTCTCCAAAACAAAAGAGAATATTTTAGTATTATTTGCTTAAATATGGTGCGCCGAATCGGTGAAAATGCGTAATTAACGAAGATTTTAATTTTCTCATAAAAAAATAAATGAATACGTATTTTTGATTTGAGCTTAAGTTCACTTAATCAAAACCAGGATATAAATCAACTAGTTTTTACAATTAGAACATTTTGAAATAAAACTTTTTTTTTTTTTTACAAAAAAATCAAATAAATACGTAGTTTTAATTTGATTAGAAGCTAATTTAATCAAAACGTGGATATAAAACAACTATTTTTTACGATCAAAAGCTCATGCAATTGAGGTGAATTCAAACTTTATTTCAAAAAATGAGTAAATTTCGCCGATTAGGCGAAACAACAGATATTAGAATCCGTCGACCAAAACTATCTACATTGGTTTCTCTCAGTTTTTGAGATGGTCTGGTTGGCTTTGTATAAATCAGACTACAGGCCGCACCAATTTAGCTATAGGGCTGAAAAGTTAAACATTCACTCTTTATTAAGTCAAGAAAAATGTTTTTATTACAACTACAAATTTTTTTTTTATATTACCTGGGGTTGGGGTTCAATTTGTGATGTAGGTTTATGCTAATAAAAATGCTATCTTGTGTCTGCTTTGTTTTTAGATTGAGACTTTTTTTACGATTACTGCCCAGAAGTAACTTATGCACTAATCATCAATTTTACAAATTGTTTAATTGATCACTCACAACGCGGTACACTGCCAAAAAGACCTGGGTCCCGTGACGGATTCTATCGAGTGACAAAACGCATCTGTACTTATATTTATTTATTTATTACTTCGGAAAGGCATATTCAGGCGCGACCATCTTCTCGTCAATTTTTCCGTCTGTCTATCCGTCCAGACAATGTCTCCAGTTATCGATGAATTTCAATTATATTTGTGAGACTGTTAAATACAAATTAAAATGCTTGTACCTGATTCACAGAAATTTGACACCTGTATAAACATAAACGAAAGAAGATATGTCATTAGCCTGATTATGGATGATTAAGGGGATTCTTATTTAAGGTTGTAAATGAAATGAGGACCTGTTTATACATGTGTGTATACATATAAGTATATATATCAACTTAGACATGTATACATAATTTGTATAGCCTATAGCCTATTCATAACGATTACTCTTCGGCAATGTATGTGTTGCGTGTGATGGGAAAATAAACAATAAGACTTAGGTGGGATTCGAACCAATATCCCCGAGGGGAAACACCATTCAGCCATTTTGTCAATAAAAACCACCAAGACTTCAATTGGACACTGAAGTTCGAATAATAAACGAAATGCAGTAAAAAAAAAAAAAAATTCTGAAAACTACTAGATTCGGGAAATAAACCTGTCAAAATGAGGTCAGAGAAAGGTCAAAAAAGTTTCTTTTTTCCAAAATATAAAAATACGTTTTTAGAGGGTCTAGTTGGGTTTTGATATGATGTTAGACTTGTACACCATTATTTGCTGAAATGATTTCGATCTTCAGTGGATGCTCAAACTGATTGCCTTGTGCCAGACTCAGTGCGGAATCGAGTCTGAAGCTTTGGACATCAACGGTTCTCATGAAAATTTAATAAGAATAAATAAAACATTACGAATCATGGATCTTTTTTGTAGTTTATCTAAATGTTCTCTGTTGACTTGAATTACCTAAATTTAGATATAAAATATCTAAATTGGCTACACTGAAGGGGAGTAACCTGAACGCCCTGGAGCAATAGTTTAGTACAACGGACGGGAAATCTTTCCATGGCAATTATGACAGGCTGCTCTGTACATCAAGAAGTCATTCCCCTTCCAAACATGCACTTGTGGAACGGTCTCTGGCCTACTATTTATAAATACGCTTACGTAGACAAATATCAACTTGGGCAATCTAGACCTAGAGAAATGAAAGATAACAAATAATATCATGATTATTTGAAATTTCTTTGACTAAATTTTACCTCCCTCTTCATTTTGATAGTTGATTTTTATCGCAATTCTCATTCAGAACGATCACCCTTCGGCAATAAGTACTGTTTGATCGGAAAATGAACCAGTCTTAGGTTAGATTCGAACCAATATCCCCGACGGGAAGCACCATTTAGCCCGACTTGCTTTGTCAATTAAGCCACCAAGACTTCAACTGGACACTGAAGTTCGAATAATAAATAAAATAAGGTAAAAAAAAAAAACATCTAGATGTTATTAATGAACCCGTCTAAATAAGGTCCCGGGCATGTCAAAAAAGCTTTTTTTTACAAAAATCAAAAAAGAAGTTTTGAGAGTAATGATATCGATTCCAATTTCCGAGGATGTTGACAAAACGGTATGTCCAGGAGCGCTATAACATATTAACAAACGAACAAAAATAGTAACAAATACAGGCACATGTAAGAAAGGAAAGAACGCTTCATCACCTTTGGAGGCTACAATTGTCCAACTCTTTGCTATCTTTGGTGGCTACGGTCGTTCAATCCATAATCTGTCATGTAATGAAACAAATTTAAAAAAAAAAACGAAAAAACTAAAATGTAATAAATGTTGACTGTTTTTACCATGACAAAAAAAAATCTGCGACTGGATTACGAATAATCTGCAGCTGTGACCAGAAAACGGGTGTCCTTGACATCATAGAAACTATTAAAAAAAACTCAAATGGCAATGAGCAGGCCATGTTGCAAGAATGAAAGACAACCGATGGACATCACGTCTCACAACATGGATCCCCAGAGATCACATAAGAAGCTGAGGCCGACAGAACACAAGATGGGGAGATGAACTAGATAGATTCAGGAAATACTGGCTCCGCGACGCCCATGATAGAGAATTGTGGCGAATCCTGGGGAAGGTCTATGTCCAACGATGGACGTTAAAAGACTGATGATGATGATGATGATGATGATGATGATGATGATAAACAATTGGAGTCAAAAAAATCATTTAAAAAATTTCGTCGGGACATAATAAAGCATAAAGAGTGAATGTTGGAATTTTCAGTCCTCTAGCTCCGCTGGTGCAGTCTGTATGCTTAATACAAGTTCACAAACACAATCTATGATAAATGTTGTGTCAAGTTGGCAACTGGGACACTGACAGGCTGCTGACTAATTCTGACTGAAACAGCCTGGGGTGTCATCAAGTCAATAAGCTGAGTTTATTTATTTATATCCATACCTCTCCAAATGTGACATGAGGTCGTAACCCAGGTTGACTTTCAAGTGAGGTCCTGCACGCTGATGTACAGGCGCAGGGTGCAAGAGTCCCGAAGTCCCCGCGACTGATGTCATGAGGACATTAGGGCAGGCTGGACTTGGTCAAAGGACGAATCCTGTGCAAGCCCTCAGGACGAATCCTGAGCATACTGGACAATGATCCCGGGATATGAAGCAACTCCGGGCTGTGTTGACTGACTTCTAACCCCGAGGGCTCCGAAGTGCAGATATAACACATTGATCTTAGCCAAGCCGAGAACCGAGAATATTTTCAAGCGTATAGTTGTGACACGTGGGAATTTCACACAAACGAACAATGTATGGAATACTCAACCAAAAATATACCCTAAATGCCATCCAAATTGGTTAATACTTTTTCCATTTGTAATTTTTTTTTTTTACATACACTCATTACTTTATAAAACCAATGGTTTAAAATATTTTTAGGTAAATCGATGAAGCATATATAAAAAAAAAAACTCTCAAATTTACCAGTACTTTAGAATAACTAATCTGATTAGATATCACTAATTATTAATTCTGAAGGAGCCAAGCACTCCCCACCCGAAATTGGACTCTCAGATCTCTAGCTTGGCTTTTGAAAGGTCTGAATACTCAACAGGCCCATGGACCCCGTGCTTTTGAAAGATCTGCCCTTTGACTTCCATTTGTAAACCCACCAAGGACTTCGGTCTCCAGGTTGGAAACTACTGTGTTAAATTTTCAGCCACACTCTGGCCAAATGTCAACTGAGAAAATAAGTTTTAGAGGAAGATTTTTGTTAAACTCTGGTCCAAACTTCAAGTTGACTTTGTTTTCCTACCGTATCAAGAACAACAAGAACAATTCTCACCAAATTTAGAGGAGTAAAAAAAAAACTTGATTTGAAATCACAACTAGTTGGTAATCGTGTCTCTTATCGACTGAGCAAAATTCCCAAGTCTTAAAAACTTTATGCTAAAATTACGCAAGGGCTTATTTCCTTCTAATGAATGTATCCATTTATAAGAGTAACATTTCAATTATTGTCTTTTTTTTTTATAATTCTAATTGGTTAGTAATTCGGTAGTACTGTGCTTCACTGGCTAATTTGGTAAATTCCATTCGGATCCTACTTGTTGACAGATTTGAACAGATTCTGATTTTGGCTTTTCGAAGTATGGAAGCACATAATGGTAGGAGGACATGCCTGGATTCTACTCAAGGCAAATTCTAGAAGGCACGACAATTATGAACTCACCAATTGACATTTGACTCATGTGATGACGTCATGCTGATAGTTTCATGCAAGCAAATCGAGCCCTCCTTCCCTATCTATCAGTTGTTAAATACATTTAGAATCCCATCTCTTAGACAGTACAGAATCAGGCGAGGGAAAGATTTCCTATTCCAGAAGCCCGTTATCATAA
Source organism: Thysanoteuthis rhombus (assembly GCA_963457665.1). Lineage (NCBI taxonomy): Eukaryota > Metazoa > Mollusca > Cephalopoda > Oegopsida > Thysanoteuthidae > Thysanoteuthis > Thysanoteuthis major. Next base: position 38,555,301 of record OY735233.1, on the reverse strand, counting down.
AATCAACAAAAAAAAAATCCCTAAACTAAAGGAAATCTCTTCTTTTTTATTTCTTTTTATTATCAAGTCACCAGTAACAGCTCGAGTGATCTTTTAGATTTCTTCACTTGTTTTGTTTTTTTTTTACAATGCAGTCGTAAAAAAAAAATTTAAATAAAAAACGAGCTTTGTTGAATTTACGTCAGTTGATTATTTTTTCCCTTTCGATACAATCTAAAACTGAAAAGGCTCACGTGCAGAAATGCTCCCCACTTGACTTTTGTTTAGGGTGAATCACATGGTGTGATCAGACATTAAGACTCAGGAATCAGCTACCGTCTAGAGATTATCTTTTGCAAACAAAATGAGATCAAGGTGGGTCGACAGCCTGAGCCAAGTTTTGATAAATAAATAAAAAAAGCATCTTAAGAATTAGGAATAATGAAAATAGTAGCGAAAAATCTATAATAATGGTTTGCTATACTTTTTAAACTTATCCTGAAAATTTGTAAAAAAAAAAAAAAAAGAAGAAAAGTCAAGTGATTGCTTTGATTCAATAGGTTATGTTCGTAATATGAGCGCTGTAAAAAAAAAAACTTTCGGCGGTCCTGATCCACAGAAGAGCGGTCATTCCGTAAAACCGTAATTCCGTCCGGTTGCTAGTCCTCCTCCCTCATCTCCCGAAGAAGAACATGCCTGTGTCTCATGGGCCACTATAGAAAATGATTCGCAAGGCAATGGTCTATTGGATTCCTAATGAACTCAGAATCTCAAGCTCAACTGTTATTTCAATCACTGAAAGTATCTTGATAATACATATTTAAAAATATAGCGATTATGGTTAGAAACGAGTTTCAATTATAGTTTTTTTTTTAATTATTTGTTTTCTTATTCTTGATCATTGATTCAACAGTTGATATTCATTAGGAATACTTGATCATCCATTAAATCATTCTCATCGATTTTTCATATTTGACACTACCGCTAAAAGAATTGTATTCGAGATTATGTTTATTTCTCATAGAAAATATTCTTTGATTTGGTTTAGAATAATTAGTCAAGATATACTGTTACCTTAGTTTTATTAATAAGAATATTATTCGTCATATGATGGTATTCTGATATTGGGAATAAACTTATGTATTTTGGGTGATATCAAGTTTTTTTCTTTACTGGTCGTCCATATTTAGCTCTCTCACGAAAGCTCGTAAGTTGGTAGTATGGATAAGTGAAAGTGATTCAACATAACTTTAAAATTGAACTTATTTCACAGTAAGAGACACATAATATTTTTAATTACAAAGTTTCAATTTTTTTCTCAACAGTCTTGATTAAACGCAAGGAGTGGCAATTTTTGTGTTGTTAAGCCACAAATACTATTGCAATACGTTTGAACATTTTCATTAAAAAAAAGTTTGCGATCAGTTTATTATTCAATAATATAGAAACTAATACGCCCGATCATCGGTCTGTCATTTCGTGTACAGACACGATAAAACAGTTAGAAAATCGCTTGAATTATAAAGTAATTTTTCTCTGTGCACTATTTTATTCAAACGTAATTTCTACATGAAAAAAAAACATGTATTTGGTCCTCAATCTTAGATTTGAACAGAAATGTAGCGTGGCTTTATAAAACCATGGATGCTCATATAGAGAGAATAACAACGGTGGCGACCCTCCACTTCAAAGATATGCCCACTTTACATACAGAGATTTCTAAAACTATATAAAAACTGCTCTAAGTACGCAATTTTCTTTTCTGTTTTATACCCTTCCATTCGAACGTATTTTGGGATTATGTGTACAAAAGATGAAAGTTGTAGCTGGACACTTAGATACCGACCAAAATATAGCGTGACCATTTTAGCGTTACAAAGTACCTGATGTTAGTGTTCAGGTAAGTAGATTCAGGGTATCACAAAAGTAACGCCCGATTTCTTTGTTTGGAGGGGAGTAACTAAATATTTATTTATATTTAATGTGTCAGACAAATACAAATAATTTACCTTGCCTTTATACCAGTATAGAACAAAGCACCTACTTTTTTCCCTTAGAACTGGAAAATCTTGCGTTAATTTTGTGACCCCCAATACTTCTGTTACGCCAAATCGTGAAATCGCCTAATGGGCGAAATGTACTTCTTTTTTTATTTATTTTTTTTTTATGAAAAAAAAAGTTTGATTTCACTTCGATTACATAAACTTTTGAATTAATGGAATTTGATCAAATCAAAACTACGTTTTTTTATTTCATTTTTTTATTTTTTGTTTAAAATAATGTTAAGACTACGCATTTACTTATTTTTCACAAACTTCTGATTGTAAAAAGATCTTTGATTAAATGAACTTTTGATCAAATTAAAATTACACATTTGTTTATTTTCTTTTTAAATCTAGAACATTTCAAATCAGGCAATTTCGTCAATTGGGTAGTTTCGCCAGTTAGTTAATTTCGCCGATTTGGCATAGCATATCCATAGTTTGGCTTGGTCTAAAAAAACATTTCCAATTTGAGCAGGTTTTAAAGAGTTTGCTGCCCTCTGATATAGACCGTGGAATATAAGTTCTTGCTTGAAAACATAAGTAGCTCTTTACTTAGGCAATGTACAAGACATGCGCATGGGAATGTCTCCTATTTATCTTCAAGTGTTGGAGGCAACAATCACTTAAAAGGAACAAATATCTGATAGACATTTTGATTAGGATATAATTTCGATATACGTTGGAAAAACACAAGTGCTTGACTGAGATTGTCAAAAGCATACGTCTATGAGAAGTTTTTTAGAAATGTTCTTTTTGACCCCTAAAATTTATCTCTTCCACGCCTTATCATATTCACTGAGATGAGGGTGGGGGTTATCAAATATTAATTTGGCGAACTTTTCGTTCATCCTATACTTAAAACTAACCGTGATACCATTCCCTTTGTGACAATAATGATAATGGCAATGACAATGACAATGACAACAACAATGACGTTACCGAAATGAGAACCCTTCAAGGCTACTGAAGAGGCTGAAATTTGGCGTCCAGCCTTATTTCAAGCACACTAGACAAATTGGGGTCACCTTATCCCCTTCCCCCACAGGGCACTTTAGTAACTCATATATTGTCAGTAACCTCAAATTATATCTGAGATTATCTAGATTTCAACCTGGAAAAATGTTTAGATACTATTTTATTAAGTCCGATTCCACGGCCAAATTTAAAGATCTTTTTCAGTTAAACGTGAACTGTTGGAATATTTTCAAAACTTACAAGCTAAATCATTTAAGATTCAGTCAGAGTGGAGTTTGGTCCTGAAGGAACCAATCTTGTATAATTATTGATCTCGGTTTATTCAGAAACAATGAAGATAGAAATACATTCACATGTAGATTATTAATCACCGCTACCAGCAACAGACCGGTTTTAATATAGTTGCTGACTTTAGGTTATTTGTGTATTCTGAAATTTATATCTATCTCTCTTTTAATCTATCAATCTGGACGTCACCCAGGCTTACCGTTCATAGTAGAAACTTGAAATTTTGCGCACACACTCCATTCAATGAGATACAAAAAATCTTTGGTTTTGTCTTGTTTTTTTCAAATTATCCTCCAGAAAGGTTTTTTAGTGGGAAGTTCAATATGCATGTAAGTTTATGCTAAATTGGTCACTAGTTTGTGCCCGCTTGTCTTTTGAAAATTCAGACCTTTTTTCAGTGATCACAGCCCAGCAAAAGGCAAGAGAAATGAGTTGTCCGTTGATCATCCCTTTTTCCAACTTTTTAACTGATCACCCTACGATAGCATATATGGATGGTGGAGATTAATAATTTCCCTTTGAATGCTAGTTATTAATATTTTTTGTCTTTTCTTCTTATTTCTGAAGCTTTTTATCGCAAATCTCGGATCGGTATTCTGCAACCGTTAATCAAGCAGCATGGTTTGGAAAGAAAGATTTGGCTTTAAAGAGATTCAAACGCGCATCCTTTCTACTTGAGGGCCTGCCTTACTGACAATGACAACGCTTCATTCTGTCACAAGACAACAATTGATCACTCTAACACAACATATATGGATAACGGTGATTCGTAGTTTAACTTGAATCGTTCTAATTCTTTTATTCTATTCAGTTATTTGTGAGTACATCAGCTTCATTACATGAACTTGAATATACCCGAACAGTATTCATATGTATTTAGCATTGATGACAAAAATACCTAATGAGTAATTTCAAACAGGGCCTACATTTCCCACCTGACCCGGTCCTATTACATCATATATGGATGGAGGTGATTCAGAATTGCACTTGGAATAATAGTCATTTCATAGATCATTTTGATTCTTTCATTCTATTCAGTTATTGGAATCAATGACAACGCTTCATTATGACACAAAACAACGATAGTGGAGCACAGACTAAGAATCAAACACTCAAGCATTTAGATTCATCCATCGAATGAACTTTCTCTTTCAGTTAGTTTATTGAATGGAGATGGTCTATGGTCGAGTAGCTGCTTCTAAATCCAGCCTGTTCTCGTGGTTGGTTTTCATCTAGTGTTTTAAAGGTCTATGTACAACGACGGACGTTAAAAGAATGATGATGATGATGATGATGATGATGATGATCGAACGCACACTGGCTCATTCATAGCACTTATAGAAATTAAAAATAGATTGTAAAGGGAGATAACAGTTGAATGTTAAGGGAGAGTAGTCTCCTTCATTGATTCATATTCAAAGGCGTAAAAATTCGGGTTCGTTCGGGTAACATCAAATTGTTCTAATTTTCTTGACTCAAGAGGCCTTCATTTTTAAAATACATGACATGGAAAGAGTTATACGCTGACGTCATGTTGAGGAAGAAAGAGAGTGGTAATTAAGAAGAACTGTCATCAACAAAAAAATAATTGCTTAATATGCATGTAAGTAAATAGTATAATACATATATATATTTATTAAAGATACTGATCATTCGAATTAGCATGATGTCATTAAAGTGCTGTTGGGTTAGGTTTGAACTCTTCTTGAATTATCTCTTGAACAGTGTATGAGGGTTTGTTTTTTCTCTCCAAATACTGCATTATCTTCTCTTTGTACATATATGATGATCGTCAGCGATGCGACAAGTCATAGACTAGTGTTTGGGGAGAACAAGACGAGTCCCCCTACTACAACAGGACAGTAATAACGTCAAAATCTGTAACAAATAAAGCAAACGACAGAAAGAGAAGTAATCAGGGGTACGAAATCCACTTTTTGGATTTTTTTTTATTTCATCTAGAAATTAGATGCTTTAGAGTGCATCTAGATGTCAGAAATTGTTATGTTGGTTAAGTATTTTTATTTATGTTTTTGGACCCTATTTTAGTCGTAGACCTGACAATAAATTAACCATTAAACCTGGAAATGAATCTGGCATTTTATCTTAATGATCTTCCGGATTTCGCAGGAAAAGATGATTATCTCACAACAGAAATAGTCCCACTGCAAAATGATAGCTAGCGTCTCCCTTTCAGCGGATTTTTTCAAATTAAATGCAGCATTGTATTGCTTTATAAAACTATTTTATCGGATGTAAAATTTCTTTATTTATAAAGATTGTAAAATAGAAATTCTGAAATCATATTTTTATGCATACGTTACAAAAAAAGTATGCAAAAGTTTACTGACGTCACTTGGCGCATATATGATAATAAAAAAAGTTATTCAGCTGCACCTTCAACTTTAACTGCTTTAGCACGTGGCCTCGTCGCCAACGTCTAGATTTCTGTGTGTTTTGACAGTGAAGTAATATTTTAAAATACCCCAAATTCAATGTAATTCGAACCCGATTAAAGTCTTGATGATAACATTTCTTTACAAAAAAAAATTAATAATAATAATAATGATAATAATAATAATAATAATAATAATAATAATAATAATAATAATAATAATAATAATAATTTATCATAAGAGGAAATGATATCGAGTCTGCCAACTGCTTACATGCATTGGTTACAGAACTGACCGATATCTCAAAAACTATTTGAGATAAGAAGCATTCGATAACAAGTTTTAAGATTCATGTTTTCAGATTTTTTTTGTAACGCTCCATCCCCATATTTTCGCCAATCGATAGTTCATTGTTCCAAGATTCGTTACGTATGTAACAACTGTGGTGTTTATCAGTAGGCGGAGAATTATGGTGGCTTTTCTGAAGCAAAACATTTTCAGTAAGAACAACTGATCTGGTCAGTCACCCAATAGAGACTATCATGTGAGCACCGTCTTTAGGCAGCATGTTACTCGTCTCTCTCTCTTTTTGATGGGTAGTGATCACTAACAATTCTGGATTTTCAAAAAAGAGGCCTGAATGCTGCCAGGCGCAAACTGAGGGATCAATTCAACATTATCTTACATTAGCTCACTTTGAAAATCTAACCCTCTCTAAAAACTTATTGGGATGGGGGTCAAAAAACAAAAGGGGCGTTTTCTTGAAAGGTAATAAGGAGTATGTTTCACTTTCTATCCCTCTAGTCCTATTCGGTACTGCTTGTATGGGCAACATAGACATAGATAACCAGACAGACAGCCAGACTCGCTTGAAAACTGAAAGAACCTATGTTGACAGTTTTGCTGTCGTTCTTGGGCGTAGCAGGGCCAATTCTCTAATGTAATGGACTGTCATGTGATCTCTCCGTGAGATGTCGGGCTCAATTTTGTCCTGTACACGTTGCATGGTTCTCAGTTTGAAGGACAATCTTTTGGTTAAATTCCATTATTATATGCACACCAGTTGCCTGGTGGTCACTGCTGGAGACTGAGTGACAGCAAGTCTCCAGCCCGCCTCTTAATATCATCGCAGTCCATAGCAGTGCTGTTTCACGCCAATTACCTGGTGGTCATCACTGGAGGCTGAATGACAATAAGTCTCATTATTATTTGTATTTTCACACCAGTTGCCTGGTGGTCACCGAGTGACAGTAAGTCTCCTCAAGTCCTGAGCCCCCCTCTTCACACTCTCACAGTTGCCTGGTGGTTATCGCTGAGGGTTGAATGACAGTGTCTCCTAAGGTCTCCCGCCCTCCTCTCATATCATCCTCGTTTATCATAGCAGTGCTGTGGTTTGTACTGCCTTTTTATTGACTGTTAGACCATTGCTAACAGCTGTGGGTCGTACATCTCACATTTCCAGAACTCTACTCAGTATTCGTGCAGTCCCCCACTAGTGCAGTGCGCTGTATAGTCTTAATCCTTCATCTTATCTCCAGTTCCTCCGAGTTTCAGTTTATTTGGTACGGTTCCGAGTGCACCTATGATTACTGGTACTAACATGACTTTCATGCTCTGCACTCTCTTCCGTTTCCTTGCCGGGTCCTGGTATTTCCCTAGCTTTTCACTCTCCATCGTATTTACTCTATGATCTGGAGGCACAGTCACGTCAATTTGGGGGCAGGATCACCGTCTCTTGGATGGGTTGATCAGTCTGGATGTTGTCGTCGTCATCAACAACAACAACAACAACAATAACAATTATTATTATTATTATTATTATTATTATTATTATTATTATTATTATTATTATTATTATTTTGCAATCTCACACCAGTTGCCTGGTGGTTACCGCTGGAGTTTAAGTGACAGCAAGTCTCCTCAAGTCTCCAGCCATTCTCTCCTAGTACTCATAGGTCGCAGTAATACTGCAGTTTACAGTTTTCTCACTGGTTGCCCAGTGGTCATTACTGAAGGCTGAGTGATAATAAGTCTCCTCAGGTCTTCAGCCAACATCTCTTCTTTCTTTCGCCCATCATGCCAGTGCTGTGGTTTACGTTTCCGCTTTCATTTCCCTTCCTTTGTTAGGTCACTGTTAACAATTAGTGTTGCAGTCTTTATATTTCTAGCACTTTCCTCAGTATCCGCGCAGTTCCTAGCAGTGATGTGGTCTGTACAGTCTCAATCCTTCCCTTCATCCTGATCTCCTCCAGTCTCACTCTCAGTGTCTTTGGGACAGTTTCTAGTGCGCCCACTATGACTATCATCATTATTATTATTATTATTATTATTATTATTATTATTATTATTATTATTATTATTATTATTATTATTATTATTATTATTATTATTATTATTATTATTATTATTATTATTATTATTATTATTATTATTATTATTATTATTATTATTATTATTATTATTATTATTATTATTATTATTATTCATTAACCCACGAGGGAGGGAATTTCCAGGCATCCAAAGGAGGTAATCTTCAAATCCTCTTTGAAATTAAATTAAAATTGAACTACATCGAAACATGGGTTAGTGTCAGGGTTACTCGTTCGCATGAATTATTGATTTAAATTTGTTCCAATAAATTATTGTAATTTTTTTTTTCCAATTTTATTCGTTCTAACAAATTATTTCAAATTTATGTTCAAATTTTGTTTGTTCGAACGAAATAAATCACCAAGGGAGATATTCTCCAGGTTTATTATAATTTTTATAATTCTTATTATCTTCCTTGATAGTTGATGAATAATAAAAAAATGTACGACGCTTAACCAAGTGATCACCCCAATGCAGGTATACACAGAAATATTTACCAAGCTTGACTTAGTCTGGCACAAGGACAAATCGAAGAGGAAGGTTGGTGAGAAGAGATTGTGTTGCACCAATCTGCCAGATGAGGAAAGCTTGCCTGTCTATCTTGAAAATCAATATTTGTGGCCCAGGCATCAGTAGAAAGACCTAATGGTGATATAAGTATATATGATATAAGTATCTACAGAGCTTAGTATAGTCTAGCTGAAATAGGGACAGGGTCTGTATGCAAAATACTTATCAAAAATTTAAATCACAACTATTCTTCCAAGATGGAATACGCAATTTAGTCAGAGGGCATTGAAAACTAGAGACGGTATTTATTTGATCAAGGATAAAACAATCTTAAAGAAGTTCTCATTCAAATTTCCGTGATGAAATGTACATATGATTACGAACTTGCTTAATTAATTCTTGAACAAATTTGCCTGTATCGGGTTCTACACATTTTAAAGGAAAATCCCTGAAGAAATAGATTCTGTTTAACTTGAATAAAACTAATTATCGATGATCCGCACGGATCCCTTACTTTGGTATTTAAAGAGAAAACAAATAAAATACTGCTCTTCTTCGCAACTTTTCACTTTTATTTGATAACACTTCTAGGGCTATACACAGTAAAAAAAATGTTCGCAATAAAATAAATTACCAAAAGTTTTTAAATGCCTATGTAAGTTGCATCGGCATTAGTAATACAGCACAGCACGTGCTTCATTTTGCCATTTTTATCTTATTTTATCTTATTTTATTTTATTTCATTTTGTTTTTTGTTTTGTTTTGCTCTAAGCTTCACTAATTCGGAAATCCAGTCCAAAGTTTTCCCGATTAGTGAGATCAAATCTGTACTTTAAGCTAGAGCGATAACAGGAAGGATATTTCCAAAGAATCGTACTATCACGGACAAAAGATAAATAAATTGTCTGATCTATTTTCTGATGAGTTGAGCATTTTCAAGGATCAGTCTGAAAGCCTTGAAAATTCCACGACTCAGAAGTCAGTAATGTTTTGCTGTAACCGTTTAGGAATTCGGCAGTCCCTCCTTAGGCGAGGCCAAATTTCGTACAGATAATAGTTAACATATCTGCTTCGCACGGAGAAGGCTCTGGGTTTGATACCCAGTATGAACGAAAAGAGTGGAAAACTCTTCATCGGTAAGAATTTCTTTGTGCACCAAGCAGATAATTGAGTACATGCTAAGCTGTGTGATGATGTTGGAAATATCCCTTCGATGGACTCGCATCCTACCAACAGGATGGTCGTAATAATTTATAGGTATAAAGTCCTGGTCTTGACCGGACTTACGACTTGCAAGGATCACTAAGCTGACACATGCAACGGAAACGGGAACTTGGTCACCGACCGTCAAACTCCGATAGAAGTTGTCTCTCAAGAGATCGACCTTCCCTGGGATTCGTCAGAGCTATCTATCATTGTTGATGCGGAGCCAATACTTTCTGAATTTGTCTTGTATTCTGTCGGTTTCTCAGGGGATCCATGTTACAAGCCCATCAGTTATCTGTCATTCTTGCAATATGACCTGCCCATTGCCATTTGAGCTTCCTAATGGATTCTATGATGTCTTGGACTCCTGTTTTTTCCTGATATATTGTGCTCTTCTATGATCTCTCCATGTGAGGTTAAGCATGATTCTTTCATGTGCACGTTGCATGCTTCTCAGTTTGCAGGTCAGTCTCTGGGTTAGTTTCGATTTTTCAGCTCAATACGTGACTATCGAGAGGATACATTGGTCGTATACCATTCTTTTTAGGACTAACAGGATTTTCTTGTTCTTGAAGGTTGAGCTTGCTCTGCCGGAGGTTTGCCAACTTAGAGTGATTTCTTCTTCTTTCGAGAATTTCATAGAGGGCAAATTTTTGGGTGGCTATAAAATTGTAAATGGCCATCGATTGTAAATGGCCATAATATGGCTGACCCGATTGTAAATTTACGTTCACTCGAAGTTACAATTTTTTTTTTTACGGCGATTTCATCCGCGTGAAAGTCGGGATCAAGAATTCTGAGAGTGACAAACACGCCACTAAAACAGATGTTTGACTCATATTTTCTTTATCTTCATCTATTCAATTTTTTTTTTTTTACTTGAATTCTTACATTTTCTTGTCACCTGATTTCTTGGTGTTGACAATGAAAATACCGCCTCTCCCCGCTCACGGTAGGGGGCGTTGGCGGAATTTGCTCTTACAATCTTGTAGGATAGTACATAAAGGCACAAAGAAAATTGCATGCAAAAACTTTAAAGCAGCAAAAAACATGTGCGCTAGAATACACAAAATACACACACACACACACACACACACACATATATATATATATATATATATATATATATATATATATATATATATATAGTACATAAGGCATATATTGTTTCAATTTGTAACAGATAAACAGAAAACAAATGAAGACAGAAAATACCCGTTGTAGATGTTAAATCACAATGTTCATTATTTATCACAGTAAATAGAATTATTAATATATAAAAAGAATAATAATCCAAAGGAAACAATAGACGACCGGTTACTGGAAAGTGCAACAGGCACGAAATGTTTACATTTACCGGGTACATGTCGTTGTAAATATTACATATATATATATATATATATAGTATTTATTATAAGTATTTGATGTCGTTGTAAATATTATATATATATATATATATATATATATATATATATATATATATATACATACATATATATATATATATATATTATCGTACATGTCGTTGTAAATATTATATATATATATAGTATTTATCATAAGTATTTGATGTCGTTGTAAATATTATATATATATATATATATATATATAGTATCGTACATGTCGTTGTAAATTTTATATATATATATATACATATAGTATTTATCATAAGTATTTGATGTCGTTGTAAATGCTATATATATATATATAGTATTTATCATAAGTATTTGATGTCGTTGTAAATATTATATATATATATATATAGTATTTATCATAAGTATTTGATGTCGTTGTAAATATCATATATATATATATATATATATATATATATATATATATATATATATATATATATATATAGTATTTATCATAAGTATTTGAACAAAGTAACAAACGTTTTCTTTTAATCGTTTGGTTTCAAGAGCTAAAGACAGGAACTTTACGCTGAAAGAACCAAATTTTATTGCTATCAACCCATCAAAGCCTGCATTTAGTGATATTTTGTGGATCTAAATGCTAATCTTTTTGAATAAAAATAGAATAAATTGTTAAATGAAAAATGAAACAAACAATCGTTTATATAAAGTATTGCTCAGTTAATATTTGGACAAGCACGAAATCCGTTTGTTTTTGTTTTTTGTTTTTGGTTTTTTTTCGGTTCTTTTTACTTGAGATTTCAGGGACTATTAGGTTATTAGTTCGGCAACTCTTCCAAATGGCAATATGAGTTCACCTTTTCAATCACCTAGATCAATTCTGAACAAGACACTTAAAAGCGAGTTTAATTCCAACTCACATAATATTTTCACTATTCTTCCTCTCTTGACGGTCGAGTTCAGCCGTTTTCCTTTAACAGATGTCTTTATGCTTCACTCCAACTTTTTTGTTATCCCTACCTACCCTCTTTGTGGTCTTTGTGTTGCAATTCCATTCTTAGAACATCATGTTTCAACGTAATCGAATCACCCTAGCCACATAAATGGCCCTCCTGACCAACCAGCCAAGTGGGCAACAGTTTGTTCTCTCTTAGCTGGTCTGTGTGTTTATGTCGTCAGACGCACGTGGTAACACTTCAGGGGGAACGAACTTGCGATTAGTAGGATTACCTGATGCAAAAATGAAAAAAAAAAGGAGACAAACTATCCAGAAGCGGAGCTAGGGATTTTGTGGCGTGGTTATCTGGGATCCTTGGAGCCCCTCAAACATTTACTGGAATTTATCAGCAGATATTTACTATTTATAAAGCTTTGGAGCCCCCGAGATGAGTTCAAATAGTCTGCCTCCTCAGTTACACCCCTGAATCTATTCTGAAATCAATTGGAATGAGGGTTATCTTGAAATAAAATTTAACACGTAAACTTTTATTACGAAAGAAAACATTAAAACAATCTTGTAGCATAGGGCTGATAGTATCAATTCGGGCGTTTTCTCTAGAGTTGAGTGTTTGCCAAAGGTTCTTCGTTTCTGTAAACTGTAAGCATCCATACTCTTCATAGCCTTAAAATTGTATTTTGTGAGTATTAGATCCTTCACGGCCTCCATATTAAGTAGAATATACTCATTGGTTCGCAGAGCATTAATTGATGAGAAAAACCCTCTCTACTTTTGCATTATGAGCAGAAATACAAAAGATAGAATTCGCGAAGATAAAGTTTTACTGAAGAGCAATGAATATGGAGGCAAGATTTTTTTAAATACCTTCCATTGTTCAAGCGATCTATGAGCTTCGCAAAACTTTAGACTCAAACGTTAACTGAAACAAATTTCCGTATGTATTTCTATTTTACATTCTTTTTCTTCGTTAGCCATCGTGAAACCTTGACTATTTTAGAGCCTACTGTAAAAAGTCGATATCTAACTCTGTATTACATGACTTATCGTTCCTGTGCATGACATCACAAGGGATCACAATATGGCGGATTTTTTCGAAAGTGATTCAGACGACAACGTTCCTGTAGTCGAATTTTCCTTGAAGGTGACGGTTCAATCTTATACGTGCGAACCGACTACTAAGAAAAGCACTGAATCAGACGGAAATATTTTTCTAGACTCTCGGTGAGAATGAAGAATTTCCAAAAGATATCAATTGTTGAGTTACAAGGCAATGCCGCAGACTTCACTGAAAATTTCACCGGAAATAGACACCTTACAAAATATAGAGTTTAGCCAGAGAAAATTAACAGCATAGTTTTCTCTTCTTTCTTCTTTTAAAAATAAACCAGGTATAATCAAATATTGAAGAAACGACACCTTTCTTCAACGTAATCCTGCAACATTCTGCTGATTTGGAAATTTCTGGGTTCATTGTGAAACTATTTTTGGTGAATGTTGAAATGACGCTTGCATAATTCGCAGTGTTCAGAGGGTCGAAATTTCATTTTTTTCAATTTCTCCACCCAAGCATAATTTGTCGTCCTGGGGGGGGGGCACACCCATCTAACACTCATCCCTCCCTCCACATTACAACTGGGAGCGGCGCAAAACATGAAAATTACGGGCTTACCATATAATTCGTTACGTAAATATTCAAACACGGATCATAATATCGTATGTATAAATGTTTACATAACGAACACGTTTTTTTTAACACATTTGAGTCATCAGTGCCGCCATTTTGTAAAAAATGATATTTTTTCCTGTTGACCTTTAAAACCTATCATGAGAATTGGGGAATGAAATCTGGTCACAAAATCGGTCGTATAGTTTTACGTTATAAATGATAACCCTTCTTTTGTTCAATATATGGAATCGAATCATCATATTTGTACTTAGCATGTACTTTAAGAACTTTCCATCTCAGACACTTGAACTCATCCAACAAATCTGAGTTGTGTGTTTAAAAGTAGTGTAAATAAAAGAAGCAAGCAATTAAAGGCAAAAGGGGGACAGTATATTTCAATTGAAAAAGAACATTTTTTTTATAACTAGCACCCAATAATCCTGAAAAGAAGAGTATACAACCAATGCATTCTCCCGATAGTCACTTATGGACCTGAAACATGGAACCTAACCAAGAGACAGACCAACAAACTGAGAAGTATGCAACGTGCGCATGAGATAATCATGCTCAACCTTACATGGAGAGATCACAAGACAGCACAGTATATAAGGAAGAAAACTGGTGTCCGTGACATCATAGAAACTATTGAAAAACTCAAATAGCGATGGGCAGGCCATGTTGCAAGAATGGCAGACAACCGATGGACATCATGTCTCTCAACATGGATTCCCAGAGATTACATAAAAAACCGAGGCCGACCGAACACAAGATGGAGAGATGAACTAGACAGATTCAGGAAATACTGGCTCTGCGATGCCTATGATAGAGAATTGTGGCGAATCCTGGGGAAGGTCCGTGCCCAACGATGGGCGTTAAAAGACTGATGATGAAGATGATGATGATGATATATGCGTTCAAAATGTGTTTATTTATATTGGCTCGACACTGAAGAGCCAAAATATATTTCATTGGGTAATTTCTTTTAATATTATTCAAGTAACCTAATTTTAAGTTTCTTGAAGTCTCGACGCAACTCAAGCTATTTCAATGTGTGATCAAGCTTTCAGAGTTTCTATGGCGTAATCTATGACGTAACTATTACGTCATATTAGGAAGGTGAAGTGACCAATGAGATGTGTCAGCGACAAACAAACAAACAAAATAATTGCACATGAGCTCATCATATAAGATATCTCTTTGACATACAATATTTGCACATCAACTTCTAAATAAATACAAAATTCATAGAAACATTCAAATGTACATAAATACAAACATCTATAATTTAACACTTCGCGAACCAGTCTCTCTTGAAAATCTCATCAGACCTGTCCTTCTTTTGGCTACCATATGATAAGTCTTAGGTAGTGCACAAACCACTGTTCTGTGCCAGATGTCCTAATAGCCTCAGCAAATCTCCAACATCCTTTAGCTCATTCATTGACCCAATTTAGTGGCTACGTGTCCGGACACCTTCTGGGCAGACGACAGCATTTTATCGCTGAGAAGGCCAATGATTAAATCAATAAATAATACGTTTTAAACATGCAACTGATAAGAACTCTTTTTATTTTTAACTTACAGTTTTTATTTTATTTTTCTTTTGTTCAGAGAAAACATTCACATATGAACAATAAATGATAGCAGAAGTAAGCTCCAAAAGGAAATTCAGTATATGTTTGTTGAACACATGGAGATTTCGGAAAAAATGGGCCCAGGACTTTCCATTACATTAAAGATTTCAACATCATAGAGAACATATGAGTGATTACTAAAACCACACTGATTGAGAGAAAATTTGGAAACACTGACCAGCAATAGGAAGCAGTCATGGGTGAATTGAACAATATAGGAGCAGCACACTGTAATCAACTACCTGACAGCCAACTTAATGGCCATAGAGTAACAAGGTTGAGTAATGAGGATACATGTCAATGAAGGGCATATGACAATGTTTTTGTTTGTTTGTTTCCCCAGGGAGAAAGACACATGTGAAATAAATTTTCTTGCTCAACCGAGGTGAAATAAAATACTGTCTTCTCTGATTTGTAATTGAATAAACGTTAATTTAGAGCGTTAACCCTTTCAGTCACCTCATCGGAATACATCCCCGAAAAGGTGGTAGAGCTCTACGGCCGGTTTGGGCATCTTCCTAGCTTAGAAGGAAACTCAAACTGAAAAACGGCTCAGTTGTCTGAAGAAAAAAAAACAAAGGAAAAACGTACTCTGTGCATAGGTACTGCATACACTATTAAATAACATTAACTAATATTTCGTCTATAATTGTTAGAATAAAAATTGTAATTGAAAAGACAAATGCACGTGAAGAGGCGTAAATTTGCAATGCATAAAAATTCCTTTTAGAAAGATACAGAAAAAGAAAAAGAAGAGAGGATGCAATAAAAAAAATATTTCTATTTGGAAAAGGAAATAATGTTTGTATAACATTCAGATAAAAACATGGATGAGCAACTGAGATCGAGATGGATAAGAGAGAAAATGAGAAGATACAGGCAAAGGATGAGAGAGATGAGCACAGGCATGAGATAATGGAAAACTGAATAACGTCTACGGATCTAGCGAGTTGATGTATTCGTTGATATGTTTTACAATTGTCAATCTAACAATACTCTGTTTTTATATTATCAGTCCAGTCGAATTCCCCCCCCCCAAAAAAAAAATGGTCAGTGCATCCTTTATAAATTTGATACGAAATAAAGAGTATTTTATGAAGAAATAACAGAAGAAAAACAAAACGAAGGCATGAACCTTTGGGGGAATTATTTTTCAAGTGCATATGTAAAGGGCGGTATTAAAGCAAAAATAGGATTTCAACACTTGAATTAATGTATCTAAAACGCAATTGTCACAACATTTAGCAGTAGTAAAACTAATTGTCTCAAGTTGGCTGAATATCCGATTTTTTACTAACTGGGTCCCGAGGAGAAGAGATGCAAGTTTAAATCTCGTTGGAAGCTGGTTCTTTGTTTCCGATTTACACTACTTGCTTAATGGCGATAGAGGAACAAGGTTGAGTAGTGAGGATATATGTTAATGAAGGGCATATGACAATGTTTTTGTTTGTTTGTTCTCCTCAGGGAGAAAGACACATCCGAAATAACAAATTTTCGATTGAGATGAAATAAAATGCGGTCTTCTCTGATTTGTAACTGAGTAAATGTTAATTTAGAGCGTTAACCCTTTCAGTCATGCCCTCGGAATACATGCCCAAAAAGGCGGTAGACCTCTACGGCCGTTTCGGGCATCTTCATAGCTTAGGAGGAAACTCAAACTGAAAAAACTACGACCTCGACGGTTTGCTCCCATCATCCTAGCTCTGCAGACCGTGGCATGCAAGCCCTTGGTTGTATGGGTGGGGTCGACGACGTGTACGTCACACCTCACTCAAGAAATTCATTGTGCAATCCAGGGAGCAATACCATATACAAACCCCAGTGGTATCTTAGGGTCTAAAAAGTATGAGAAACCATTCAAAATCTTTGTTTGCAAAGCCAAGCCATGATGAGACTGATTCATGCTGTGTGAGCAATCCACCTACCATTGTCTTTCTCCCTCCTGATATGTTCTTCACATCTTTTTCTTTATTTTTCCTCTTTCACGTATGCTAATCAATAAAGCCACACTTTCACAGTTGAAAAACGAATTTCTTTCGAGCAACAAAAAATATTTTTCAACATAATGTCCTCCTTTGTAAAGACATTTAATTTAATGATGAATATTGATCATAGAAAACGAACATTATACAGTGGAAATTTTAGACAAAAATTCAGCTAATAAATGCGTAGTTAGCTACGGATTTATCAGTCTATCCTCATGCACTCCTCCTCCTCCTCATCATCATCATCATCATCATCATCATCTTCTTCTTCTTCTTCTTCTTCTTCTTGGTCTTTCCATCCTCAATCTACATTCTTCTTCTTCGTCTTCTTCTTCTTCTTCTTCTTCTTCTTCTTCTTCTTCTTCTTCTTCTTCTTCTTCTTCTTCTTCTTCTTCTTCTTCTTCTTGGTCTTTCCATCCTCAATCTACATTCTTCTTCTTCTTCTTCTTCTTCTTCTTCTTCTTCTTCTTGGTCTTTCTATCTTCAATCTAGATTCTTCTTCTTCTTCTTCTTCTTCTTCTTTTCATCCTCAATCTACATTCTTCTTCTTCTTCCTTTCTTCATTTAATTATTTCTTATTGGTCTTTTCATCCTCAATCCACATCATTTTTCTTCATCTTCTTCATCTTCTTCTTCTTCTTCTTCTTCTTCTTCTTCTTCTTCTTCTTATTATTATTATTATTATTATTATTATTATTATTATTATTATTAATTTTTCTTTTTCATCTTCTAACTACTTTGGGGTTTCCCAACCTGGACGACATCACCAGCCAGTGGGCGTTTCCAACTTTCGGATGAGCGGTGAGCAATTGTACAGACGTGATTGGGCGTTATGAATTTTTGGTGGGCGGTATAGGATTAATAAAGTCTGAAATTGACAATGAAACAAGAGTCAACAGCAATATTTTCTCTTCTAAATCTACCAAGCAGCATAATGAAAGTGCATAGAGAGATGTTAGTCTTGGTGTTTATACGTCTATACTACCTTCTCTATAGGTAGGTATGTGGTACATAGATACATGTAACACTCTTGAAAGATTACCAGACACAGGGACCGCATTGATGATATCTAAAGGCAGTATGTGTGCCATACATTTAATGTTACTACTTTACTTTCATTAAAGAACGTTGTAACTCGAAAGCTGTTCTTTTTTATTCTTTTGTAAGAGTTTAAAACGTTTTGGTATCCTTTCAAATATTTACTTTATAGGTCGGCAGTGGAGAAAAATCCATTTAAAAGAGGGCGGTGCCACCAAGAAGATTGAGAACCTTTAATCTATATTCTTCTTCTTCTTCTTCTTCTTCTTCTTCTTCTTCTTCTTCTTCTTCTTCTTCTTCTTCTTCTTCTTTCTTTCTTTCTTTCTTTCTTTCTTTCTTTCCTTATACATTTATTTATTTATTTGTTTGTTCGTTTATTTCTTATTGGTCTTTGCGTCCTCAATCTACGTTCTTCTTCTTCTTCTTCTTCTTCTTCTTCTCGTCCGCTTGTCTTCACCCATACCTTTCCTCGTCTTCTGCTTTTTCGTTTCCTTTTTTCTTTTTCTTTTTCTTTCTCTTTTCCTTCTTTTACCAACATTCTTTTCTTCTCCCTTCTCTCCAATTGTCGACAAATAATTATGTCTTATCTTTCATAGAAATGCTTAACAAAAAAAGAAATAGATTTCAATTTTATGACCTTGTCTAAAAACCCCAGCCCAGCCCTCCTCCCTTGGGTAAATACCCCGAACAAACCCTGGTTAAACTGATCTGGTTGGTCATTCAATAGAAAACGTCACATGAATGATGTCTTTTGTAAGCATGCCATGTTGGGGATCATCAATTGAAAAAAGGTGTGATCATCGAATATTTTACTTTATTCACCTTTAGTTGGGCAAAAAAGTGGATTCTGCCGGATCCAACCTAAGGCCTAATTTAGCAAAAACTTACATTGCATTTCAACCCCTTCCCATTAAAAACTTATTGAGAGAGAGATTTTTTTTAATGACAAAAAAAACTTTTGATAAGTAGTTAATGTTTCAATGTTTCAGCCTTCTAGCACCATTGGTGCGGCCAGTGCACATGATACATGTGTAAATAGCCAGCCAGACCAACTTGAAAACTAACGAAACCCATGTTGACAGTTATGGTTGAAAGTTTTTTAATATTTGCACGGTGAACAGGGTTGGTCCAGAAGTGTGACAGACAATCACATGAGTCTTATTCCTAAAAGTTGACTTCTCTCTATTTCTTTTTTACATCCTCCTATTTGGGAACAATGTTGCTAACTCAAATGAACATTTTCGCGCTTGTTTGACAGTCAAAAATCGCTAAAGAGCATTAAAAAGCGCTAAATAGATAAGATAGCTAAAATTGGACAAAAGCAACAAGATGCTGCTTATGGTCGAAATGACTGAAAATGACCCCAAATGTTCGCACTAAAATAGCGATTTCCGCGCTGCCAAAACCAAGAAACTTGCTAAACTTAGCGTGAAACGCGCTAAATAAGCAGCACCATTTGAGTCATGAGAACCAAAATGGACTCCTTTTCTGATAAACATAACATGCTGGAATATCCTGTCAGGGATGGTGTTATGTTTGAAAATGACCCCAACCTCATATGGATGGGGCAGTAAACGTTTTAAAAATAGATTATATTGCATTACTATTGACATTATACTATGATAACTAGACTAGATGTTTGAAGGGAGGTCCACAAAGAATCAAATACACACACACATACACACACGCATGCGTGCGCACGCACACACACGCACACATACACGCGTGCGCGTGCATGCACACACACAAATAACCCACTTGTGCCCTTGAATATCCGGCCACGCATCTACTTCCTATCCAACACCATGGAGGCCGGACATTAAATAGTGCAAGGGATGAATCAGTGAGTTTGGTCTGTGGCTGAAACAGTTTGTGTTTTCCTTGCACTCGTGGCCATCTCTTCTCTTCTCGGCTATCGGTAGATAGTAGGACAAACTGGGCTCTCCACCTACCAGTCTAGGAAACGGACAGAAGGATGAAATCGGGGTGGGGGTAGTATGCGGGGGTACAGATATCATTATCATCAGCAGCAGTAGCTTTTCAGCGTCTGTCTTTGGACATTGAACTTCCCCGGGATTCGCCAGGTCTCTCTTTCATGGGCATCGCAGAGACAACACTTTCTGAACTTGTCAATTTATCACCTTATCTTATATTTTGCCGGCCACTGTTTCTTAATTGATCTCTGGGGATCCATGTCATGTCGTGATGTCTGACATTCTTGCAACGTGACCAGCCCATTGCCATTTGACTTTTTAATGAATTCTTTGATATCCCAGACTCCTGTCTATCTTCTAATATACTGCTCTGTTTTGTGATCTTTTCGTGTGATGTTGGGCATGATTCTCTCGTGTGCATGTTACATGGTTCTCAGTTTGAGGGGCAAACCCTGTTTCAGCTCCATAGGTGACTATCAGGAGAAAGCATTGGTTGTAGACTCTTCTTTTTAAAACTAATGGGATTTTCTAGTTCTTGAAGCTTGTATTTGCTCTACCGAAAGCTTGCCATCCTAGAGCGATTCTTTGCTTGATTAATGGAGACATTACTGTATACTTAGATCTTAAAATTAGGCCCGAACCGATTTCCATTACTGAATTCGATTTCAAGCCAGCCAAAAGGGTTGGGCTTCGTCAGGACATCTTACCCTTGACATATTCAAGATGAACTAATCTGTGGAGCTGCAACGACCCTGCATTACGCTACAAGATTCTTTTTTTTTAAATCAACGGATGTTGCCAACTGAAAATCTTTTTCTCGACGATAACCGAGACGATGAACTTTTGTGGGAGTGCAGATTTTACAAAGGTGTGAAAGTGCCTATGGCCTGGATAATTGGAAGATTGTGTTAGACCCTTTTTGCTTAATGATGTAACACGTGGATAATAAAGAAATAAGAATAACATGTGACACATCCCGTCACAACCGGTGCTATATGAAAATGAAAACCTTTGAGATTATTCAAATTTCGAGTCCACAAAACGTTACTGGGCCAGATAGATAGATAGATAGATAGATAGATTCGCCATCACAGTCAATAATTGACTGGAGAATCTAGATCTTATAGATAAACAGGTCAAAATAAGGCCCCAAGAGGTCAAAAAGCTGTTTTTTTCCAAATTAAGGTTTAATTTTTTTAATGAGGTCGAATGGAATACTGATGGCAATTTTCAAGTCTATAGAAAAAATAGAGTGCTGGAACATATAAACGAACAAACGTGCACATCTATAAAGAGGGATAAAACCCTTCACCAACTACAGTTGTTCAGCAGATAGATAGATAGATAGATAGATAGATAGATAGATAGAGACAGTATGAGATAGATTGATAGATAGATAGATAGATAGATAGATAGATAGATAGATAGATAGATAGAGACAGTATGAGATAGATAGATAGATAGAGACAGTATGAGATAGATAGATAGATAGATAGATAGATAGATAGATAGATAGATAGATAGATAGATAGAAGCAGTATTAGATAGATAGATAGATAGATAGATAGATAGATAGATAGATAGATAGATAGATAGATAGAGACAGTATGAGATAGATAGATAGATAGATAGAGACAGTATGAGATAGATAGATAGATAGAGACAGTATGAGATAGATAGATAGATAGAGACAGTATGAGATAGATAGATAGATAGATAGATAGATAGATAGATAGATAGATAGATAGATAGATAGATAGAGACAGTATGAGATAGATAGATAGATAGATAGATAGATAGATAGATAGATAGATAGATTGGGACAAACTCGTATCGAAGGAAAACTCGTATTCAATAAAAAAAATAAAAAAAATAGATGTTTGCAAACAACATTACATTGCCGGAACGTCAGACTTTTGAGAACTTCGTTGAAATATTCAAAACACTCGTGCTGGGATATTTTAGGTCGTAAAGCCCTCGACTTTAGGAGAATATTTATCACCATGATCTCGTATATCTCGTCGTCGAAAGAATTCTCGCTCGACGGGGCCTACGTAGAGAGACCCAAAATACACAGTACAACTGATGAAAGATGATAAAAAAAAAACATCCGTCGAAGATAAAGACATTGAAAGAACAAAATACCATGAAGATTTAGTTACGGAATAAGTCGATAATCATCGCATTTTATGGGGGGGGGGGGTGAATCATCAACTCGAATTATCAACACAAATTATCAACCCGATAAAATCTGAGAGACAAGATAGGCACTAGAGAGACGCCACGTCTGTTCACGTTGTGTACACAGCAGGAATGAATGGATAAAAATATAAAAAGAAGACGGGTCTGGTTAGTCACTCAATAAAAACTGTCTCGTGACCAACGTCTTTTGGCAGCATGCAGTGTTGGGAGAGATCGATTGAAAACAGGAAAATAGGGTTGTTATTTTCTCGCCTTTTGTTGGGCAAACTCCAAATTTTCAGGAAAAAAAGTGAATACTGCCGGTTATGTGATCAGTTAAGCATAAACCTACATTGCAAACAGAACTCTGACTAAAAACCTGGGCACAAAAAATAAGCTTTTTCTAGACATAATAAAGTGTAAATATTTCAATTTTTAGCCTTCTAAGCGCCACAGATAAGGCCTGTACGTGTGACATAAACATACAGTAGACCAACTTATGTTGATAGTTTTGGTGACAATTTTGGTTAACGGTTCCTAAAATTTTGCTCAACTATCTATATATATATATCTATATATATCTATAATCGTAACTATATATATATATATATGGTTACGATTACATATATATATGGTTACGATTATATATATATAATTGTGTCATCCACAGACAGCTGTTTCGATGTATTACATCTCTTCAGTGGGCTATAGACTTTATCCCATTCAGTACTGCGAGGCAGAATTGAAAACCTCACATCGGACCCAGAGGCCGATATCCTCCCTCTGGACTACGGTCGGTAAGGCTGAATTTTAGCGATATATTCTTTTTACGCAGAAACTCCTCATCCACCAGAGTGCTCTATTTCTATGGAAGAGCATTGCATAAGCTTACAATGGATGAGTTACCTCACTTAAAGAGTGCTCAACCCTGAATTACGATTATATATATATATGTGTGTGTGTGTGTGTGTGTGTGTGTACAATCAAATGAATGTATATCTTGAATCTATAAATCTGCGTTTGTGTTGTCACGCTATAAAAAGTACCTAAACATGGGTGCCGACCATCAAATTTGGCATGCCTGCTCAATGGACCTAGGGAAAGATTTTACAACGTTTTATTTACGATGAAACTAGAATGCCAAAGTGGGACCTTCTTTCCGTCCATAGACATCTTCTCATTCTACATGTTTAAATATAATTCTTTAAGGGGGTTGAAGTGAGAGATCCCTTTCCTTCAAAGATGAAAAATGAAGGAGACTTTTACCTAAATGAAAATTGAATCAAAAAGTTTTAAGAGAAGAAAGCTCTTTTAAAAGTTTTCATAACTATAATGTAAAACTGGATCCTCACTTTCAGTCATATATATATATATATATATATATATATAGTAAAATTAGGGATGCAATATAACATAGTATGATATAACATAATATAATACAATATCTGATGTATGATGGGTTTATTTCAAAGAGTGCTCGATACATTCAACTTTAAATTTTAAGTTGGTTTAAAGTAGAGTTGAAAATATTGTAGATTCTCTACACAACCATGTTTATGTTTCTGCCCTATCTGGGCTTCTTCAGGCGAATGATTAGGATTGTTTTAGATTCCTATTTGGGGAATTTGGGGAATTTTTTGTGGGTGTTACTAGTTGGGAAGAGTTTTCTCTTTTGTTTCTTTGGTTTGTTAGGTTTGTAGTTTGTGTGTTTTTGCTGGTGGTTATGAATTACATACCAGGGGGTATGGTATGAGTGTTGGTTTTATCACTAAGTGTTTGCTGGTTCTGTAAGTTCTTTATAGGATTTTTTTAAATCTTCACTTAGATATCTTGGATTTATTTTCCCATGCTAGGATCCCTTATGGCCGTAGTGGGCTGCGTGATTATTTTAGTCTACCTCCTCTCTTCTAAGGTAATATGTTGATTAGGTGGTTCTTTGAGATGGCTGTGTGAATAAAATATCTATGTTAGTTATTGTTAGTGTATTTATTCGTATATACGTGTATACTAGTAAATAACCTCTCCGTGCGACGGTTATTAGCAAGTGCATACATATGGAAATTGAATTCACCTTCTTTAGCTTTCCGATGCTCTCCCATACCGCAAACTTTATCCTTCCTATAACATCAGTTTTTATAATATCATATGTCTGTGTGCTGTTCTTGGGCATGTTTTGTTTTGTTTTGTGTGTCTGTGTGTGTGCGTGTTTGTGTATGTGGATGCGTTTGTGTACTTGTGCTTACGCATATACTCATACCTAAATACAAAATATACACGTATACATACATGTACACATATGCACGTAATGGCGAAGAAAGCAATTGTTTTTACACCACAAATCTTTATTTTTCAACACAATCCCCTTCAATGCACTCAATTCGCGGTTGAATCATACCACAAGGGGTCACAAAATGCAAAAAGTGGAAAAGTAGAATAATGTATTCTAAAATCAATTAAAATGGAGTGTACCCCAAAATGAAATTAAAAAATGACAAACTTTCATCACAAATGAAAAGCATTACAAGCAACGTATCCTATCGCAACTCTTTTAGAAGTAGTACTTGTAATAAAACAGGTCGACCCGAGTTGAGAGAGTGAATTTGTCGTCAGTTTTTGCATGACTCTTATTCGAGTCGTCATGACGTCACTGATTTTTGGTGAGGTCATCGTCATCGTTGTGATAAACGATAGCAACGTCAAAACTCAAGAGTAGGAGTTTGACAATAATATTTTTCATATCTCGGAATTTTTGAGATGAGGTATTATTATTATTTCTATTGGTATTCGGACCAACGGCCGAAACGTTGTATGAAAAACAACAAAGATGAGGATGGTCCGAATATCAATAGAAATAATATTTTTCATAACAGAAACTTGAGTCGACACAGGACGTCATTCTCTCTCTCTCTCTCACTCACTCTCACTCTCTCTCTCTCTCTCTCTCTCTCTCTCTCTCTCTCTCTCTCTCTCTCTCTCTGATTGAGGACATAGGAATAGAATATGTATCTCTTTTCCCTTCTTTCTCTATTGAACATTTTCAACTTTTCATTTTTTTAATCTTGAGCGGAAGTCTGAAACTGCCATTATCGTCAGGTGAAGAAAAGTCAAAACTCCGGAGGAGGTTGACAAAAAGAAGAAAAATCCGAATGAACGAGAGAAAGAGATAGTTCTTGTTGTTCGTGTTGTCAACACAACGTATCTTCTTCTTTGAAAGGTCACATATTTTGAGAACGGTCTCTCTTAAGTGGCGCTGACTGCTGCTTTTTTTTTTCAGTAAAAGTGAAAGAGGGAGTGGTTACTTTGAATCATTTACAGAGAGGGTGGTAGAGTAAGACGAAGAACAGAGTAAATGCAACCATTCCAAGGGGAGAAATCGTTGTGTTAAAAACACAGATAACAAGAACAGGTTCGATCACCCCCCCCCCCCCAATCCTTGAAGGTCTCAATTTTTTTCAAGTTTATCAGATAAAGTAGACTACTATATCTAGCTAGGACAACGAATCTCCATGAAACCCACGAAAGAGGGAGAGATCAAGCAAAGAATCACCCTAGAATGGCA
This sequence comes from Thysanoteuthis rhombus, assembly GCA_963457665.1. Taxonomy (NCBI): domain Eukaryota; kingdom Metazoa; phylum Mollusca; class Cephalopoda; order Oegopsida; family Thysanoteuthidae; genus Thysanoteuthis; species Thysanoteuthis major. Next base: position 38,529,201 of record OY735233.1, on the reverse strand, counting down.
AGCCTTTGGCAGAGCAAGCTCAACCTTGAAAAAAACAAGTCAATCCAAATAATCCTAAAAAGAAGAGTATACAACCATTGCATCCTCCTAATAGTCACTTATGGAGCTGAGACATGGAACCTAACCGAGAGACAGACTCGCAAGCTGAGAAGCATGCAACGCGCTCATGAGAGAATCATGCCCAACCTCACATGGAGAGATCACAAGATAGCACAGTATATAAGGAAGAAGACGGGAGTCAGAGACACTACAGAATCTATTAGAAAACTTAGATGGCAATGGGCAGGCCATGTAGCAAGAGTGACAGATAACCGATGGACATCACGACTCACAACATAGATCCCCAGAGATCACATGTGCAACCGAGGCCGGCAGAATATTAGATGGAGAGACGAGCTAGACAAATTCAGAACGTACTGGCTCTGCGACGCCCATGATAGAGAAGTGTGGCGAATACCAGGGAGGGAAGATATATGTCCAACGACGAACGTTAAAATGATGATGATGATGATGATGATGATGATATGCACAATGAATAATGGAGGGCACTTGAAAAAATCTTGCTTCCGTTTCGATTACTTTTTAGAACCACTGAGAAAATACGCAAATCTTATTTTATCTTTCGGCACAAGATGCAAATGTAGAGAGAGTTTTTCGCAGGTAAATGGTAAGTTGATTCATCATCATCATCATCATCATCATCATCATCATCATCATCATCATCAGTCTTTTAACGTCCGTCGTTGGACATAGACCTTCCCCAGGATTTGCCACACTTCCCTATCATGGGCGTCGTGGAGCCAGTACTTCCTGAACTTGTCTAGCTCGTCTCTCCATCTAATATTCTGCCGGCCTCGGTTGCACATGTGATCTCGGGGGATCCATGTCGTGAGTCGTGATGTCCATCAGTTGTCTACCATTCTTGCAACATGACCAGCCCACCACCATTTGAGATTTTTTATGGATTCTATGATGTCTCTAACTCTTGTCTTTTCTCGGATGAGCGGAATAGACTTGATGTGGAGTCAGTAAAGGCCCTTATAGTCGCAAAATACAATTCAGCTGTTGTTAACATGACGTTTCGACTGAACCATTCAACAGCCTTTTTCAGGTATACTATTGGAATGTGATGTTGGTAAACAAGATTTTCCAATGGTATTCACGATACAACCTTGGATTCAGGTAATGTTGTTTTCTTCTTCTGTCTACCGCCACCACATTCGAATAGTATACTCGAAGAAGACCGTAGAATGGATCGACCAAAACACCATGACAACACAAACAACAAGAGTGGGGTCAATCGTGAGAAAACTCTTTGAATGTTAATGGCTATTCTCAAAACTATAGATGGTGACCAGTCCCGTATGGTGCTTCGCATCACGGCTGTGCTCTGAGCTACGGATGCACAAAACTGCAAAAATATTTTGGGCTCTATAAAAAAAGAAATGAACAGCAAAAGAATTTTTCGTACACGGAGGGAAAGATGGTCTCAATTGTGAATTGTAAAGATTTTACTATTCACAATTGGGACCTGTATTGTACCTATAAGTATTTTTACTCTCCATCGCTTAATACAGACACTTTTGGGGGGATTTTAAATCAATAGAATAACCTACCTTCCCGATCGTAAAGTTTCAAAGCCTCAACCACTCGATGTTAAAAAAGGGCACACAAATGAAATGAAATTTAGCAATTCATCTCATTCAAGGCAATAATAATGATATAATTTGAATATGTGTATTCACTTCTGTTTTTCTTTCATCAATTCTCTCATTTTTTTTATTTTACGCTGTTTTAATCATCGAGTGAGCAACGGTGTGAGGTTTACAACAACTTTAATTGTTAAGTTTCATATCTATTCCCATCAATCGGCGTATTAAAATATTGAAGAATCTGTATATCATAAGATTTGAAGAATATATTTATTTTATGAAAATTCAAAAAGTTTGTTTTATTCTACACATGCACTTTATAAAAATGTGATCATTAGATAATTCCATGTCATTTATAAATTCGGAAATATCGTTAATATTGCGATGCATCAAAATAAGTAATAAGATTTTTTTCTAATTTATTTATGCTATTCACCTCTCTTTCAAATCACGTCTTTCTTGTATCTGTTTTAAATCTTAAAAAAGAAGTGTGCAGATTGAAGCACTTTAATGCCAGTAATAATTGTTTTGTTATGCAGTTTCTGAGAATTTCAGAATTACTGATTTAGCTTCAGGAAATAAACGAAAAAGCTGACGCAAAATTGTAAATCTACCCCCACCCACCAAAGACATTTTTTGAGTGTGTGTTGGGGGGGGGGGGTATTTTGAAAAACTAATTTTCTTAAAATCTTCCCCATGGACACGTTCGTACGCACATAAATTTTCATAATGTTGAGTTTTGTGGGGGTTTTTGCAAAATAGGAAATGTTTTTATTAACTCACAGCTCCTCTTTCAACTAAGCACTATTCTTCTTCTTACTCTATCGCCCTCTCTATAAATGATACAAAGTAACCACCCCCTCCTTTACTCTGACTGAAAAAAAAAGACGCAGTCAACGCCAGTTAAAAGAGACTGTACACGAAAAATGTGACCATTCCCAGTAGAATTTTTATTGTAAATCAATCATCCTCCTAAAAACATTATGGGCTTATTTTCAAAAACTAATTTGCTAAAATAAACCTCATGTAAGGTTCCAAAAATTCCATGAGATTATGCTGAGTAGTTTTTGCGGTAGGCGAGTAAGTACGCACCACGGAAATTGGGGTTGGGGTCCAAGATGAATGTAAATTATTAACAATGATTGTAAATTGTACCAAATTTGATATCCTTCGCTTGACGTTATCAGCCAGTTATTATATACAAGATTCTGTTCTTAGGTGATCACAATAAGCAGCTCCCTCTGTAATTGTTTCCATTATTAAATAAATAGATAGATAGTAAGATAGATTTAAGTTTGTAAGGCTAAATGTTCGTATGTTACAATGGGCAACTTTTTTCGATTTTTTTTTTTTTTTTTGTTCCAGAGTAATAAGCAGGGGTGGAAGTGAAGGAGAGATACGCGTATACCAACTTCTCAAAATCTAGGTTTTTGTATGTTCAATGTCAGCTAATATATATATATATATATATATATATATATATATATATATATATATATATATATATATATATATATCAGCTTCCCCAAATCAAGTCTTACTGTAAACATAAAGATCCATTTCCATCACCGGCCATGAGTGTTTCTGATTGATACCGTCTAAGTATAAAAAAATGTTATTCCTTTCTAACTTCGCTTTAGCTACCAGGTCAGTGATAATTTGAAATCTCATCATCATCATCAGTCTTTCAACGTCTGTCGTTGCACATAGACCTTCCTCAGGATCCGCCACATTTCTCAATCATGGGCGTCGCGAAATCTACTTATTTTCAATTGAACAACGGGCAAATCTGCAAATTTTTAATCTGATCAAGCAAGAAAAACAATTACGTATGAATGCTGGGTTGCGGAAGCAAAGCAAAGATCTTGTAATCAGTGCCCATTGATAACGATAAACAGGATGAGCAAATGCAGAAAAGCATCCTTGGGACACCTCGATGACAGGTGTTGACGAAAAACATCTTGATGACTGTGTTGACGAAAGGACATTTTACTTCCGGAAAAACAGCCGGTGTTTTCACGGGAAGAAGCCACATCCGAGTGGGTGGATACATCAAAAAGCGTAGGTGGATGTCGGTGGAGACATCAAAATGCGACGGTAGATCCACCAAAGTGTGGGCACAGATCCCTTATTAGAAGGTCGCTGTCTTGAGGAGACCAGATTCCCGATATCGCAGACCACAAGATATCAAGACGGCTCCTGTGTGCCCATCCATCGTCCTTGGCATTACTCTCTCTATCCATTCTCAAGACGCCACTTGGAACTATACCAAATAAAGATATATGCCAATATTCTTATAAATCTATATTCTGCCTTCCTTTTTGAATACCTTGAAATTTCAGGCTTATGTAACATGAAAATCACTGTCCTGATCACAAAAACAAACACTGAAGGGAATAATAGCCATTTTCTCTGCTTTTTAGATCTAAGCAATCAGAAAATAACGCTCACTACCCAGGGACAGAAAAATGATTTTAAAAAAGAGGGGGTCATAATTATACTTGTCATTTTGTGACATTTATCCATTCAAAATGGCATAACTTCAATGATAAGGTTTATTCAATTTTATTTACACATGATTACTTCAACTTCATACCTTATCTATTAATTTTGTTAACCGTCCTTTTCCAACTGCACACAGACAAACCTATTTTTTTTCTGCGATTTACTTATCTTTCCTTTAACGTTGTCTGGGTTGAGTGACATTAACCGTGTAACGACAGGAGATCATTTCAAAGTTTCTATATAATATAACGCAATCCATAATTCATTTTATCGTACTAAATATGTCCATTGATAATGCTCATATATATATATATATATATATATATATATATATATATATATATATATATATATATATATATATATATATATATATATAGGGAGAGAGAGAGGGGGGAGATGAACTGACTAAGAAAAATAGATAGATAGATAGATAGATAGATATGAATTGACTGAAGGGTATGAACTAATGAAGATAGAGACAGACAGAGAGAGACAGGTGGAGAAGTGTAGAGAGAAAGACAATACAAGTCTGTCCCCTTATTCCTCTCATATAACAGGCTATCGATGTCGGCATCTACATTTTGTTCTTATTGTCCACGTGGTGCCTTTTATGAGACCGTCCAGTGTGGCTGACAAAAATGGTCAACGGGATAATGAAAAAAAAAGTTATTCATGGCATTTAAGTGATCAATTAACAAGAAAAGAAAGCTAATTAGAAACCATCAACAAAAACTGTCATCATTCGTCTCTCCAGTTTTTAAGTGATTCTGGCTGATTATTAATCTATTCATGTGTCATGCACACGGACCAGTGGATTGAAAATTTAAACATTTATCCCTTATCATGTCTACATTTTTTTTTGTTTTATTCAAAATCCCCCCAAATATACGTTTTAGTGGTGGGGTCGATTTACAATGTAAGCTTATGCTAAAACTGTCCCCCCCCCCTGTTTGCATCGAGCTGCGTTTATGTTTGTTTTTTGTTTGTTTTATGTTGTGCTGGGTTTTTTTTTATTTGGACTTCTTGAAGTCTACCAGACATTTTGTTATCTTGCCCTAAGTGTTCCTATCCCCTTGGAAGGGGCCGCTTGAGATCATTGTAAAATGTGAATGTCCGTTACCTAAATTACTTGTCCAAACTGACACTGTCAACTCTCCATTCATCGAATTCTTTAACCTTATATCGACTTTCTGTTTATTTCATTCCTTCTTTTTTATTTGATGACACAATATTTTTGTTAATAAATTCGATTAGTATTTGCCTTCATCTCACTTTTTAGTTGCTTTTTATCAAAATTTTTATGAAAATTCTGACCGTCATTCTACGGTTAAGAGTAAACTGTGCAATCACTTTATTTTATTTTTTTTTTTTTTTTTAATTTTCTCGCTCTGTTCTTTCAATTTGTTCAGGGAAATGGTATAGTCACAATCAATAATAAAAAGCCTTAAACAGTCTCGACACAACTACTTCTGGTTGTCAGTCGTCGATAACGATGTGGTTCACGTGCTGAATTAAATATTTAAAAAAAAACAAAGAAAAAGTTAGGAGACTGCCGCGGAAGATCGTAACCTATGATAAAGATCTACTTGGAAGAAACCTTTGAACGTTGTAGAGGACTCTTCAAGAGGATTGAATTGACGTAAAAATAATAATCTTCCTACTTATCAATATTTACGTAGTACAGCACAAGGCCAAAAGAATGTTCGACCTCTCTGCTTCAAGTTCATTGCTTCACTGTTCATTCCCAACGACACAGACTTGTAGGACCCGATTTTCAGAAAGTGAATTGGGATTCCAGGGTTAGTTCTTGAAGAGAAAAAAAATGTTTATCAAGAAGGCAGTAACAGTGACTTGATCTTGTATGTTTCTGTGACCCAAACTGCTAATTAGAAACCGCCAACCTATCACATCAACCTAGGTTTCTTCAGTTTTCAAGGGGCTCTGTCTGTCTGTCTGTCTGTCTGTTTGTCTGTCTCTGTATGTATTGCCCGTTGAGGTCGCACAGGTAGAGCTAGGTTGAAAATTTAAACATTTACTCCTAATTCTTTTGTTGTTTTTTTTTTTTAAATCCCCCAGTAGGTTTCTAGTGGGGATTTCATTTACAATGTGTGTTTATGATAAATTGGTCGCTTAGTTTGTGTCTGGCAGTGTTTTTTTGTTTTGTTTTTTTTAAATTTTAGTGATTATCGCCCAACAAAAGGCGAGGGAAGTAACTCATTCATTGATCATCCCTTTTTCTAATTTTTCAACTGATCATTCCCAACACGGCATGCTGCCAAGAAACTTTCGTTACGTGATGTTCTCTATTGAGTGACTAACCAGATATGTTTATAATTGACGCTTTCTGTAAATAAGAGCAAAACGAGTTGATACATCAATGGCATTTGAAATCTGTACTTGATATTTAATGAGTTTTGCTTAATCTGACAGAAAAGGTTGATCTATCCAAAATTATAGATTTTTTTATCCAAAGTTATCTAAAAAAATAGGTCCTCTGTCCAAAGTTATCTTTAAACAATAGATATTTTATCCAAAATTATCTATAAAGAAATAGATATTTTACCCCAAATTATCTTATAAAAAGTAGATTTTTTTTATCCAAAATCATCTTTTAAAAAAATAGATCTTTTATCCAGAGTTATCTAAAAAGAAAAGGTATCAGCACAAGACCTGAGCATTGTTAGTCTAAAGTGACTCAAAAAGCACTTCAAAACATATCTAAGTGATGTCCAGTGATGTATTTATACTAATTTCTTCAAGGTTGTACCCACCATAATGTTGTCAGGAGCGCCTGGAGACAAACACATGCGCAGGCACACACACACACACACACACACACACACACACACACAGACGAGCAAAGAGAGAAGAATCTGGAGCCCACTTGGCTGGTTGGCTGGGTTGACCATTTGTGGAGCTACGGTGATTCGATAATCACATGATAATTACCACGAGTACAAATTCGTTTGATGACTTCATTCGTATCGGATATAGAAAAAAAAAATGGTTCCTCAAAAAATCCATACATATCTTTCTCTCCTCAGTGATTTCTTTCAGATTTATTAAGACAAGTTTAGCCAAAAAAGAGTAAGAAGATTAGTTTGCTCCAATATTTTGCTAATTAGAAAAGTTTCTCTGGCTGCTCAGAAAATCTTGGCCCTCACTCAGGCTTGGACATATTTGGGAAAATCACAACTTTCTGATACAATAAGCAGTCCTAGAATTGAATTTCATGACAGTCAAGTTTTAAGTAAAATGATACAACGTAGCTCTTCAAAAGGCTGGCCCGACCAACCAGTCAAGTGAGCTACAGATTCATATCTCTTTTCTCGTGTGTGTGTGTGTGTGTGTCCTGGAGGTCATGGTCACATTTTGGGAGGCGACAACCTTGAAAAATTGCATGAGTACACCAATCAGCATCATCTAAAAACATTTTTTATTGGTTCAAAAAAGTGCTTATGGGTGGGTCTCTTTGGTCATTTTGGACCTACTATGCTCAAATCTTTTACTTTTATTTTTTTAGATAATTTTAGCTAGAATATATATCTTTGTAGATAATTTTAGATAGGAAGAATCTATTTTTTTAGATAAGGTTTTAGATGATTGCTACTGATACATGCGTGGGCAACAGCGACTCATCTATGCGAAATACGGATATTTAACATGTTTTTAAAACCCCTACTTATTAAAGTTTTGATTAGGGCTTACTTCGTAAGTTTAGTGTCCCAGATTATTACGGTGGTCAATTCAAACAAAGTACGAAGCAAAATAAAATCCAAAATAAAAGTTAAGAGAGAATTCAACTTGCAAAATTTCTTTTCTTTTCTTAAGGAGTTGAAAAAGTATAGAACAAGTTACCAAGACACGTTGAAAACAGCATTGGTGCCAATGGTTTTAAAAAATAATTTAGTTCAGTGCATGTGGAAAACCCCTCGGCTAACAAGAAGGGCACTTCGAAGATCTATCTGGAAAAATTTTCGAGAGAGTTCAGCCAATGTCGTGTATACACATATTTTTCACAACATTAAAAATTGACAAGTAGCATCTTTTTTGTATTGAAAATTAATATTGGGTTGTGGACCAAAAGAGTAAATACAATAAGTTTCATTTATTTAATGGTTTGAGATAGATACGTTTCATATCGAACGAGTGTTTCTTGTGGTCCAAGAAATGGTGTGTTTCTGTTACGGCTACTTAAGGCTCAAAAGAATGCACACAGGGATCTGTCCCTGTGGTCATTTTGGAGAGTCCTGGCTGTCCCATGGGGAAACGCTAAACGAGTCGAGCTCAGACAGGGTTGCGTTAGGCTATTAATATCAATGTTGGCTAGTTTTATGGGGCTCGTGGACATCAATCCTTTCAGTCTACTTCCTCTTATACAACTAAGAATTTATTTAACTTCTAATAGAATCAAACATTGTTTATAGTTTTACATATTTTAGTAAGTGCCTTTACGCTGGTCACGTCAACAGCTGTCCCCGCCGATGCTTCACATATCACAGGTTTCTCATTGTCTTGGACTTCTTCGGGGTTTTTGCGCCAAGTGAAATGGACTTGGAGATGATGAACACCCGAAGTGAGGTTGCTTGTCACCTATAAGTTGATCTCACATGTCGTGAAAACCTTGAAGAACTCCGAGACAAAGAGGAACCTTTGATACGTGAAGCGTCACTCATTTCACCATGCGTCTCATACATTGGATTTACTGGTTCAAGCCCAGACGGGGGAAATAAGAATGCACTGAAAAGTGTTACGTAGACTTGAAAAATACGGTAATTCATAACACGTGAATTTATTAGTTTATCTCTAAGTAATATTCATCATATTTAATCAGAAAGTTACTTCGAGACACAATAATAAATGTAAGTTAACAATGTTTTCTTTCAGGTTTCACAGCATAGAATTTTTGTGTTGAATTAATTCTCTGAATGGGGAGGCTCCCTCTGTCTTGAAAATCAGCATTCATGGCCTTTACTTGACCTAGACTCTAACCCCGACGATCGGCGCCAGTGGGAACTACGTAGTTACTTTTAACCCAGTATCAGAGATAAGAATATTTAATGTAATGAATCAAGTTTTCCTTCTTATGTTTACGTACGTACAGTGTATGGCCATAAGCTATCCAGTCATTTTCAATATCCCGATGATTCAATATCAATTATATAATTTGATGCAATCAATCAAAGGGGAACCTTAATGTCCATGAGTGAGTTGACACTCTTTCGTGGGGTTACTCAGTTGTCAGTGAGACACCACTGAGAGGCCATGTGTACTGTATGACCCTTGCATTCACAATGAATGAACTTATCCATTCTTGGCGATTTGTGTAGTTTCATCTTCTTCTGTGAAATATTGTATCACTAAGACATGGGAGTACTGGAACGGTCCAGATTTAGCTCCCTCTGACCTTTTTCCCAAAGCTAAAAATTCCGTTGAAAGGAATATTTCAGATCGTGAAAGGGAATGAGGAGAATGCGACGAGGCTACTGATAGCCGTTGAAAGGGAAATTCCAGATTGTGGACGAGATTAAGAAGAACGCAGCAAGGCTACTGATAACGATCCCCAAAGAGGGGTCACTGGGATAATTCGGACTAATTTTGTTTTTATAGGTTTTTCTATTTCTATATCATTCTTTGAATTCATAAATATCGCTGGTTTATTGAAGGGTACCAGGGTGCCATTGTCCAAGGTACTTTTTTTTTTTTTGTCGTTAATATCAAATATTTAGATACTTTCCAGACATAATTTCCAGTAAGATCCGTGTCAGGAAAGCAATTTCCCTATACCACCCTTAAAAGCACTCTGATTTGCAAATTCAGATCTAGCACAAGGACACTGGTCAGAACGTTTTGATTCTCAATGAGCTCCTGGGACTTTGTATATGATTGCACTACCGGAGAATGATTCGGGTAACTCAATCGGTTTTCAAGGTGAGACAGTTCAGTAAACTGTGAGTACTCCTCAAGTTCCTTATTGAGATGCTATTATCGGTGCATTTGAACAAAATCTTCCTCTGAAGACGAGACATTCGAACTGGTAAAGAAATTCAACATGTTAAAAATATTTCTCTGTTTTTTATTTGCAAAAATAAAATACATGTAAAAACCCACCAAATAATAATATCAATAATTTATCTAAGAAATTCGGACAGTTCAAGAGTGTAATTTTTAGATGTGTTCACACATTAAGAAGATTTATCGATCACCAGTTAACAAGCGTCATCAAAGGGCAAATATTTATTCTTTTTTTCAACCATTTTTTGTGATAGATATGAAATTACATCATCAGCATTCACGAGCATGGGATCATAGATTAAAATTGATTTTATAGATATAATCTATATAGTTTATCGCTTCTCTCCGAGCGATCACCCTTATCCGCTGTTTCCCTTTCAGTGGTCTGGGAACACATGATTAACAATTCGATCTTGTTATATTATACAAGTGTCTCTCGATTTTCCAAAGTTCGCTTTTAGGAAAAAAAGACAATAAGCGTTCAGTATTTGTTTTGCAGCAAGCTGTTATAGAGGCATCGCCTACCATCCTCTTCCTCTCTCAGTCTCCTATACCTCAAACAACTCCAAACTAATTATCAGTATCGATAATTATTGGCATTTCTTGGAACAAGTCAAGCATAAGGCTACAATGATTTGATTAGAAATTGCAATTCAATTGGGAGAACGAAATAAGTCTCAAATGTCAAGATTGTGGTATATTTTCGCTTATCTCATGTAAGCATCAAGAGACTATCTATAATTCTATATTATTATTATTATTATTATTATTATTATTATTATTATTATTATTATTATTATCAAAAGTAATCATCTGTGCCCTTTATTTCAGATGTTATAATGGCGGATACAAGTACAATTGAGAACTGGAAATTTCGAAGCATTGTATTAAACTAGGCCTCAAAGCTGCTAAAAATTGCTTGCAGAATTTCCTTTACATGAAACAATGTCTGGTTCAAGCGTTTTAAAGGTGATGTTTTGTTCCTTGAGAAAAAAAACATTGAAGAGGACGACCGTCAGTTGTCGATTATGATTGTCCGAACACGTCTGGCCCGCGGGCCAGATATGGTCCAACGGCAATATTTTGTGTGGTTCATGGCCAATCAAGGCATCTATTCAAAATCTCATGTGATTTTTCGCAGAAAATCAATTTCATCTTTCATATTGAAAAAATCAATTCTGTTTTTGGCTCCACAAATTAATAATATAATGATTGTAATTCATGTTTGTCGAAAATCGTAATTAAATACGCTGTCTGTAATACGATGTAGATTTTTTAAGTAAATGTATGTCCCGGATGAGGATGAACGATGTCTTTTTGTAACACACTAGATCAAAAAGGTTGCCAGCGCCTGGTTTGAAATATAAGGTATAGGAGAGCGCGACTACCAGCAACCGAAAACCTCCAGAAGACCTGGGATCATCGAAAAAAACAATACATAGAGCATGACAAAAGCTTTTCAAAGAATCCAGAAACTCAAGAGAGGTTTCTCCTGATTGAAAAATGAGGATTATTTCTAAACAATGTGTAATATATCTGTATCATGTTTTTGGTTATCATTTTAGGTGATAGAATCTTTGTGACAAAGTTAAATCATATCTTTAAAAAAATCATTCATATTAGGAAAAAAATGTTGCCAGTTTTTCTATGAAATTTATGAACGGCCATTTGGAATTCAAAATGGATTACTGTGAATGTATGTTTCTTCCAAGTATGACTAAGTCATTGTGCATGGATTCGTACCGAAATTCAATCATTTCTTTCTTGGTCTATGGCCTGCCCTTCTCCACAATTTGAAATTCAATGATAATTTTTTAGGATATCATAGGGACAGACGGGAGCGAATTTCAAAATGGCTGCCTTTGAAGTTCGCAAGAACTAACATTTTTTCCTAATTTGGATGGTTTTTTTTAGATATGTTTTAACCTACTTGCTAAGATTCTACCCGCCAAAGATGATATCTTCCACTTTCACGTAGACTATTGATAATATTTCAAGTAACTTGCGAGCCAGTCACGAGTTTGACTTCGAGTGAACAAAATCATCAAAAGGTCGGCGGTTAGATCACGTCAAAGGGGTTGGGTGTACGAAAGATTAATAGAATTTCAAGTGGACTTTGTTTGTCTCTGAAATAATTTAATCACATGCGGGATTGCACACTTAGATTTTTTTTATATTGTTTTGTGCTTTAGAATTGTGAGTCCAGTGTTGACGATATTTAGATTTGTATTTTTTTTTTCATACTTTAAAGTCCAGTATTACTGATTTAGATGTTTTGCACTAATTTTTCGTAACATGAAAGTGACCTCCTGAATCGAATAATTGAAAAATCATTTAAATTGGCAATCTTGATCACGTATCTATTGGCGCCAGTTCCTGATGGTGGCAAAATTTCTTCTGATATATATATATATATATATATATATATATATATATATATATATATATATATATATATATCAGAAGAAAGCCTTGAATAGTGTTTTTTTTTAATAAATGCAAGTCTTGGTAAAGTACGGTCAAGGTATGAAGAAATGAATAATAATTATTGATAATATTTCATCTAAAAAAACATAGTAAAATACAGTTAGCCCATCAACTTGTTGGAAATTAATTTTGTTGTTAGGAATGAATAAGTCATTCATACAGATAATGACTGACGAAAATCCTGATATGAAAATTATTTGTTTCTTATGTTTGGAATCGAAGACTCATCGGGGCATGCTCTAACCTCGAATGAGCTCCAAGGGTAACCTATATAAGAATTCGATTTCTATTGATTCTCCATGTTATTGTTTCAGCGTGACTGAGGCATGAATATTCCTTGACAGGTTTCGACTATGTAGTCATCTTCAAAGGGAGATGTAAATGAATAGGTGTTAGTAGTATTGACTTAAATTTATGGTGCTTATTTTCCCCGGTTTTCGTTAGTTGACCTCTTGTGTTTCATTTGTCAACGTGGCTTCAACCAACAGATATATGTTGTGTTGGGTCCATCCTTTTTATTACTCTGTTCACTGAGATCAAAAGAGGTCATTATGGAGCAGGGGAAATGGTATGGTGTTAGACTCTACATTTTACAAAGCAATAGACGAATAGTAGTAGTGGTGGTAGTAGTAGTAGTAGTAGTAATAGTAGTAGTAGTAGTAGTAGTAGTAGTAGTAGTAGTTGTAGTAGGCAAACGTCAGTACGGTCTCTCTCGCTGTCACATTAGTGGAATTCATTTACTATCAAAATTCGAGGGAGTAGGATTCGTACAAGAAAGTATATCAATGTCCGTAGCTTGGCGCAGTTAGTAGCTGAATTTTGACCTGAAACTTAGAATGTATATTGGCCGATGTTAATAATGGAGATGCATAGGGTTAAGTGCATTGACAAGAAAGTGGATTATACTGAAAAATGAATATTCCGATCCGAATTCAGGTACAAATGATTTTGAAAACAGGCAGACTTTTCGGAAGCTTGACGTAACACAATCTTACCTCCCCACTTCATCTCATTTGCCCTTGTTTAAGAATGACATAAATAGATATCAGTACATTACTCTGAGCAGTTAGAATACAAGAGAATTGAAATGGTTTTCATCTAATTCTTAGGAAGAATCGTTGAAAAGTGCAGGTTTCATATCAATTCTATAGCTTTTGCGATGCCAAATGGTAATAAATCGAAACTAAGGAGCACTCAGAGAGCTCATACTTCTGTCAACGCTATGCACCAACTAAAACTGAGTGAACATCAGTTCATATATAGCAACGATGAAAGGGACAACTGTATCGATTTTCTGTATTACGGAATAATATTTAACTCTTTATAAAATATGAAAATTATCTCTCAATTGGAAATTAATTCTTTTTTGGCCCATGATCCACATTTCCTCGAAATAACGTTGAAATTCCCTGGGAACTTTTGGAGATATTGTGTGGGCAAACAGATAAACATGAGTAAATACATATACCTCTCCCAACTTGATTCGTAGAGGTATAAAAAAAAAAAAAAGGAATCTTGAGGGCAATCTTCTGTGCGCTTGTCATTTCCCAACCTACATGAAGGATATCTGAAGGGGTGCAAGGCCCCAGATTATCAAGGGTTGGCGGGGTGCTGGGAGTTTTTGTGAAGCACTGTGTATCGAACCTTCTAAGCCAATGCGATATATTTATTTATAGAATGGGCTGACTCTATCATAAACCAACGAATAATATGGCGTGCTAAAAGGCTTGAAGCAGATGCGAACTGGGTGGATAAAAGACAAGGGTTTTTGTGCAGTGTGTGTATGTAGGGGCCCGAAAACAGCTTTGCATCACCTTATAAGATTCTTCTGTGGGGCCCTGCCTGCATGTGTAGAATTTCAAATCTTGCGCAAAAGGTCTCGTCTGGTATTTTGTGTCTTGATTCTCTAAGCTAAATACGGATATAAGCATCAGTTGTCAAGATTCTCATATTCTCTGATGCGATTCAAGAATCAGAAGAGTTCTGCCGTGGGACAATTAGGCCAGCCAGGGTGTTTTATTCCCAGTCGAGCGACATTTAACAATCTTGATGTAGGAATCCCTTGGCCAATAACAGAGTCGGGATGACGAGGGAGTCAAGATGAACGGATGTCTTGTATTTCAAATTTCAGAAGTGATTAAAGGTCCGTTCCTATTTTGCGTTCATTGTAAAAGGAAATGGTTCAAGTTATAAGATAATGATTGGTCAGGTTTTTGACGGGAGGCATTTGGTTAAATTTGGACTGTAGATGCCTCCTTAGGTAGACAGGAAGTTATTTGATATTTGGTAAGACTAGCTAGTGTAACACCAAGGGTGGTGTGGATTTTACAAACATGGGATTAGTACAAGATCTTGTTCGGTGAAAAGGTACATTACAGAAAATTAGCTTAATCGTGTGCAAAAGCGTGATATTGAATCTCTCGCCGAAGTTAAGCCAAATCGATTTTTTATTCGCATAATACGTTGAATGGAGAATCGCTTTTGGGTACTGAAGAATTATTGACCTGTAGGTCAAGCTTCCAGTCATAGCAGCCGTTAGACGCCGGTCCAAAGCCCTAGGGTGACTATTCAAGGCTGCTTTACAGTCGTCTACTCCCCTAAAATAAAATGAAATAAATATAAAATAAAAGCTCAAGTTGGTATAGTTAGGAATCGATTCATGGAGAGCTTCTATCTGGCCAATGAAAAAAGAGGCTGGGCTTTTTTCATTAGATATGCAAATCAACTACCTCCCTGTACATGTCCCAGTGGGTGCGTGGAACGTTTTGATTCGTTGGTGATCCCACTAGATGATGCCCCTCACTGGGGAAAATTCTTTGATTCCAAGGTCTCAGGGACCCCTGCCCCCACCCTTCTCCACTCCAGAGCGAGGGGTATAAATATTTGATCGTTTGGCATTTCAGTTTCCCTGAGCCTGAGACGCCTGTCACAGTTGATCATATTTTGTTCTACGCCCAGAACCGCCGTAAAGGATATTTTGAGAGTCAATCCGTACGTGGAATTCCCAAGAAAGATTAAGACACAGAATGTTTCCCAAACTTGATATAACAGCTCATATCAACAAGTGCCTTTTTCCATGCGCTTACCAACTCAGCCGGTCACGACGTTCTCTATAGAATTTTGTCATTTCCAAACGAACTTCCCTAATTACTTTTTGTTTTAACTGCGACGACAGAAAATTCGTGTTAAGACCAGATTCGATCTTGTAAGGAATAAAGTGACCCGGAGAGAGAGTGGTTAAAAAGAGATAGACGATGTTCCTAAAAAAAGAGAGTTTTTATCTTAATGAGAGGGAGGGGATAATAAGAGGGAGAAAAAAAATTGTCCCTTTTCTATGGCGCACTTCGTCACATTATTCTTTCTTTTTTCTTTTTTTTTTTTTTCAAATCAGTTCTCAGGATAAAAATAGAACACAAAGGAAAAAAGATTATATATATATATATATATATATATATATATATATATATATATATATATATATATATATATATATATATATATATATATATATATATATAACACGTTTTCCTTCGCCAATGAACGGACGATATTCTTCATTTTATTTTTGCTTAGAACGTTTTAATCGGGATTAACTTGAAAAATCAATTGGAAACATATTTTTTCAATATTTTCATTACAGAAATAAATATTGACAAATGCTGCCGAATGCTGTCAAAAATTGTGTACACAGCGTCGTAGGTTTTGAACATAAACTTTTCTTTCTTGTTTATTAAAAATAACAATCAATTATCACGAACTTCGCAACAATCCTTTTTATCTTCACAATTCACCTATGTTCCGTGGCCAGACGCTTCTGAACCAACAGTGGAGGACTTCATCAGAATTAACATTAAACGGTGCGGGGCTTGAAGAGGCCTCTGATGTGAGGCAAATCATTGGCAACGGGTCGTATTTAATACTACATCTTTTTAGCCTCAAATCGGAAAAGTTGATAAACTTCTTTTAATCTGTGGTTAAGAAGGTGTAGTTAAGAATTGGTCAATAACGAAAACATGAACAGAGATTTGCAATAAAAAAAACAGCAGAAATAAAATGAAAGAAAGAAGTAAAAAAATCAATAATGGAAGGCCAGATTTAGTCATGGTAAATATAGAAAAGTAAAATCTGTCTATAGATGTGGTTGTTTTGCCCGTCAACAGTAAATGAAAGAGTAAATGAAACATGGAAATGGGTCAAGACCTTGCTTAAGACTTGAAACAAGAACCATAAGTTCAACGTTGTGTCCACCTTTCGTGGCAGTAGTAGCAGAAGGAGGAGGGAAAAGAGCAAAGAGTCATTCTTTGATTCAATTGATTCTTATTCTTATAAAACATCGCAATATGAAATATTCTGCAAGTATTATTTTTAATGAAAATCGCAAACGGCCTTTTTTAGCCTTTTTTCGACTTATGACATCTTTAGCTGGTGAAAAATGGATCGGATTAGATTTTCTTTTAATGCATCACACCTTTCAATGACGTTACACATTTTAATGACATCATATATGTTGATGACATCACACCTCTCCCGTCCTTCCTTTTTGTTGTTCAACGTAAATGGGACTGGCTGACCGACCGAATGGCGTTTAATAGGGATGATGCGTAAGACTTCTAGGTCAGTTAGAGAGCCGCCTACCAATCACTTGGTCGTGGTTTCAAATCACGGTAGAGAAATGTTGATTCATTTTATAGGTGTATTTTTTTATTAGAATTAAATAAGACCTAGCGTATATTTAGTACAAATTATCATAAATATGTAAGACTTGTCAAATTCAGCTCAGACGGTAAGAGAGTCACCTACAAATCAGTTGGTCGTGATTCCAAATCACGGTTGGAGAATGTTGATTTTATATACACCGCTTTGGTTTGACGTGACGGACAGACAAACTATGAAGAATTTACCCTCCTAAATCTAGTGAGGATTGTTGTTGTTGTTGTGTTGTCTCTATTGTTGCTACGGTAGGGAAACAAAGTCAGCTCCTGATTTTGACTGAAGTTTGACCATAAGTTCAGTGATGCACCTACCATCCATGACAGCTGTTGTCTGTCTTTGAGTCAATTGATTCATATGCTTGTAAAATATTACGGTAAGGAAATATTCTGCGAGTATCATTTTCAATAAAAATCGTAAATGGCCATTTTTGGTGTTTTTTTACATACAAAAATGCTGACCTCAGATATTCTACAACCAACAGACTGATTTGTCTGTGGATGACACAATTATATATATATATATATATATATATATATATATATATATATATATATATATATATATATATATATATATATATATATGTCTGTATATATTATAAATGAAATTAAACATACCAATATTTATGTATAAATGCGTTCATTAGAATGAATTAACGCCTATCATACTCGTAACAAATTTTCATTGATATGTTAGACTTGTCAGATTTGCTCATATCAAGGAAGGGAAGTGTTAGTTTTTCTACTAGGGTTTAGTTTAGACAAACAGTGAAAATATTGTTCTTGTTTTTGTTACCGTAGAAATAAGAACCATAAGTTAAACAATGCGTCAAAAATCTGTGGTAGTAGTAGCAGAAGAAGGAGTAGGAGGAAGGGCAATAACTCTCTTAGAGTCAATTAATTCACATGCTTGTAAAATACTGTGATACAGAAATATTCTGCAAATATCGTTTTCAATAAAAATCGTAAATGGAGATATTGGGGTTTTTTAAAATACAAAAATTCGATTGCGACGTCAGCAGCAGCTGGTACAAAAAAATGATCAGAATAGTGTTCTTTTAATAACGTCATGTCACATTACGTCATCAAACCTCTTCCTTCCTTCCTATTTCTGTTGTTTTTTATAACTGGGACCGACCGACCGACCGACCGACCGACCGAAAAACATCTGGTAGAGATATGTGGACAAATCTAGAAATGTCACGGTCATTTAAAACAGTATTCTGGAAGACGTCCAATGTCATCAGCCAGTTGTACGTGCATGGAGGTCTGCCAATTGATGTTGTTTCATATGATGGACACCATAACAACATTGTTGCTGAACGTGGTAAGTTATTACGTCATTAGTTAGTGGTGTGGCATCAGTACAAAGTTCTAAAAGCATTACTTCTGAATGTTCATATATTTAGAGCCAAACGTAGAAAACGTAATACTATTTGTAATCAGTGGTAGAAATGTGGACGGGGGCGGTGAGGCGTATACTTAATTCTTAATTTCCAGGCTTATGTATGTCTCAAAATGCTTCACAAATTGGCCATACATTTTTTTAAATAACTACGGGGGTCTTACAGTGTCACGGAACCCCCAGCTGCATGGGTTCACTTCAATCATCCGTGTTAGTACCCAATGTGTCCCCCAAGCGTAAATCCTAAGTATACAATTACCGTATACCTAGTTCCTGGAATCCATTTCCATCATTATTGGAATGCGTCAACCAAAACTGTCGCCAAAACTGTAGACGTAGGCTTCTTCAGTTTTTAAGCTGGTCTAGCTATGTATTTTACAAGCTGGTCTATGTATCACGCGCACAGACTGCACCAGTAGAGCTAGAGAGGAAATTTAAACACTGGTTTATTTGAGCTGGGTTCAATTTGCAATTCAACAGTTTTGGGGGTTTTTTATACCCCAGCATCTAAATCGTTTTTTTTTTTAGAGCGAGATTCAATTCGCAATTTAAATTTTTACTTAATTGGTCCTATATTTTGTGTCCGGTAGCATTCACGCTTATTCTATTTTTCGAAAATTTGAGCTTTTTACTAATCACCGCCCAACAAACAATTACTCCTTATTATGTCTAAAAAAACAGTTTTTTTTGTTTTTTTTTATACCCCAGCCACTAAATAGTTTTTTTTAGAGCGAGGTTTAATTTGAAATTTAAATTTTTGCTCAATTAGTTCCTTATTTTGAGTCGGGTAGCATTCACGCTTATTTTTTGAAAATATTAGCTTTTTACTAATCACCGCCCAACAAAAAGCAAGAGAAGTAACCTATTCATTGATCACTCTTTTTTCCAATTTTTAAATGATCACCCCTAACACGGCATGATGCTGAAGGACAGTGGTTACGTGGTGGTTTCTATCGAGTGACTAACCATACCAGTTGGCAATATTTCCGATGTGTAAAAAAGAGATAAAAGTACTGAAATATCATCCAGAACACTTACGTGTACGATCAATTAAAACATTTTTTTTTCTTTTTTGCTCTCAGGTCCCCTTCCTTGTTGGCCCCAGGCTTTAGCCTCTCTGCATTGTTTAACTACCAGGACAATTACCCACTTATTTTATTATTTATCGTATCCATTTGTGATATAATCAATTCCTTAAAGGTCGGGTAATAAAAGCACAGATTTAATGTGACAGAAACTAAGAACAGCATTTTTCCTTTGCGCTGGAGAGAACTATTCATGGGAAAAATTATTTTACAGACTTTTACTCCAAACCTTATTTCCTGTGCATATTCAAAGACTATCTATGATTCCACTTTATTAATATCTACTCTCAGAAGTTATTTAGAAAAGAGATCTGCACGATTCACGGTTTCTGAATTTTGGGACTGGAGACTTTTGAACAAAGACGCAACTCTTTCCTTCATCGAACTATGAAAAAAGAGTTCTTACGCTAGCTATAACTTCAGTAGTACTAATCAGCTGTACCTTTTGTTTCAGATATTATAATGGTGGATACAAGTACAATTGAGATTCTGGCAATTTTGAGGCATAATTTCAAACCAGGCATCAAAGCTGCGGTGATTCCAAAAGGTTGAGAAGACTCGTTTAGTCGTTAAAGAATCCTCCCGAATTAATTGTCATAATCGAATAAAATTCAGAGTAGAAAAATTGAGAAATTGTTTCATTTTTTCAAGTAGCCTCAAATGTTTTAAGGTTAAAAAGGTTTTAACACTGTGCATTTCATAGCCTTGCATAATCTTTGTCCAATTTTTTTCGCCTTTGCCCAAGACGTGTCTAATCCAATCCGTCACAAAAAAAACTAGCCGACTACCTCTTACTGAAATCAATTGTGATATAACCAATTCCTTAAAGGTCAGGTCATACAAACACACATTAGCTAACTTCACTCTCGCGTTCCACAATGTTTGTATTTCTCGTACAAGATCCTGATAGCGTTCACTCTGCTTTATTCTCTGTGACCCGCCAGAGTGGCCCCACCCACTTGTGACATAGTTTCTTTATTCGCCAATTCAAGTTGTTGTTGCTGTTGTTATTATTATTATTATTATTATTATTATTATTATTATTATTATTATTATTATTATTATTATTATTATTATTATTATCCTTTTGATGTCTACTAGTATTCATCGAACATTGAGTTCCGGCCTTAAACTTAGGTCAGGCGACGCTGTTATGACTTAGTAGCCACTGGCTCGGATTCGAGTAATCGGTCGGAATGTTAAGAGATCTAAAGCATTTTAACATATCAATGGGCAAAGCTTTTGCTATTATGTTATTTTCATCATTGCATAAAGAGCGGAAAGTAAAAAGAACGTACTCTCACCATAGAAGAGGTAATGGTGTTACGCCTGTCATTATTATTAGTAGTAGTATTTGCAATCTCACAACCGTTGCCTGGTGGTAACCGCTGGAGTTTGAGTGACAGCAAGTCTCCTCAAGTCTCCAGCCCTTCTCTCCTAGTACTCATAGGTCGCTGTAATACTGCAGTTTACAGTTTCTCACCGGTTGCCCAATGGTCATTGCAGAAGGCTGAGTGACAATAAGTCTCCTCAGGTCTTCAGCCAACGTCTCCTCTCTCTTTCGCCAATCATGTCAGTGCAGCGGTTTGCAATTCCGCTTTCATTTCCCTTCCTCTGCTGGGTCACTGTTGACAATTATTATTATTATTATTATTATTATTATTATTATTATTATTATTATTATTATTATTATTATTATTATTATTGTCATTATTATTATTCCTTTTGATGTTTAGTCGAATTTATTGAACACTGGGTTTCGGCTTGAAAATTAAGGCAGCAACAATGTTATGACTAAGTAAGCGCTGGCATTACCATTTTTTTTTCATTTCATATATACAAAAGGGGGGTTAAATACAGGAGGCTACGCAAGGAACAGTACATAGTTGTATAATAGACAAAATATTTACGTGGACAGTGCTTTGCGAAGGATATAGGCGTTGACTGTGGGAATTATTTTCTGTATCTCATAGATGATTGGGTATCCTGGTATTCTACCTAGATATTTGTCGACACCTCTTTCATGACCCCAAATGCTCCTATAACAACAGATATTGTTTCAGTCTCAAGTTGCCACATTTCAGTGATCTCAGTTTCCATGTTTTTGTACTTAGTTTTTCAAACTCTTTTATAGATATCTTTTTTGTCCGATGGAATGGTCATATCTATTAATAGGCGTCCTTCTTCTTTTCTGTCCTTAAAAATTATGTCTGGGCGGTTGGCTTTGATGGTTTGATCCGTGTGTACTGGGAAATCCTATAACATTACCACATCTTGTTTCAGTTACTGGTTCTGAGTGGTATTCATACTAATGTAGCGTGTATGGTGAGCCATAGTGCTTACAGTGGAATCTGTATTCATTAAGGTATAGAATAAAGCATCCAGATAAAATGTGGTCTATAATCTCAGCTACGTTGTCACAGAACCTGCTGTTGGGGTTTGCAACATTTTTTAACGTGTTCTTGGTAGTTCCTGGTAATAAGGCTCTGGTCTTGGGTAGCAAAGATGAAGTCTACTGTTTCGGCTTTTAACCCTGGACTTCGTAGCCACTGATAAGGTATGACTACATCAGCATCTTGCGTGTAAAGTGGGTATCGGTCGTGCAGGGGGTTCTGTTCCTAGTGTTCTTTTAACATAAATATTCCTTGTCGCTAGGCTGTAGTTTTTACATCTTTTATAACCTCAGCTATGTTCCAGTTAATGATGTTTAAGTTGTACTGTACTAAAGGTATTACCAAGGTGTTGATGGCTTGGATGCGGTTTGTGGAGTCAAGCTCAGTTGAAGGATAGCTCGAACCCTTCTGTAGTACTCTTTTTTAACAGTTTGCAATAGCCCCCTCCCCCTTAGATCAGAGTCATCCTTTGTATAGAGTCTAAGATCATCCATGATTAATAGGTGGTTTATTCTCTTGTTGCCGGTTTTATATCAATAGGTGGTGTTGTTGAGTTCACTTGCAAGAGGGATGAGGGCTAAACAGAAGAGGAGAGGTGAAAGGGAATCTCTATAGGAGATTCCACAGTTAATGGCTATATTCCTGGATTCAGAGGTACCTTTATTGAGGTTGAGGAGGAGTTTTGTGTTCCATAATGTATTGCTATGTTTGAGGAAATCAATTATAGCTGGTGTGATTTTATATACTTCGAAGGCTTTTAGTATCCAAGTATGTGATACAATATCAAACCCCTTTCGGTTCCAGGCTGTACTTATATTACGGCGTTCAGCTCGACAGTTAGTGAGGCAGGTGATGGGCCTATAGTTTTTCAGGGTTTTGCTTCACGGCTTTTGGGTAGGAGTTAAGTTGTGCCATTGCTTAACAACGCTAGTGCTTCATGTGGGGCGTTCGTGACGTTCGACAGAGATTTTTTCAGGTTTACGTGGGCAGATGAGAGTGTGTTTAGCCAGAGGCTTTATTTGTTGCTGGTGATGTCCATTTGTGTGCCTTCTGCAGAGCATCATGGACTTCTTCCACTGTTATATTGCTCCATTCCAGCAAGGTTTACCTTTCATCTTCTCTCTTAAGCTTCTCTGCATTTGTGTTCAACATTCTACCGTTGCTCCAAATGTTTGCCCAGAATCTCTCTACATGCTCTATTGAAGGTGGTTCTTTAATCTCCTCTGGCTGTCTACGTATCTGTCTCTAGATTTTCTTGGCGTCCGTATTAAACACCAGGTTTTGGTGGTGAAATCTAATTCTTTTCTCAAACAGTCTTACTCTTTAGGCTTTGACTTGCATCTTCTGTTTGATTATATCGTGGAGGTAGGTCTTTTTCTGTTGTTAGTTTATATTTCCTCTGGACTTTTCTGCACTTGTTTGGTTTTAATGTTCACTCCTTTAGGGAGCTCATCATCTCTAGATAACTATCTTCTTGGGTAATCTATCTCTTTCTGTATTTTTCCTTCCACTCTTCTACTCCTATTTGTTTTTTGTTTATTTATTATGTACTCGATGGCATTTTTGCTGTATACGCAGTAGCGTATATCATATTATTTAAACTAGTCATATTTATGATATTCATTTCTTCTAATAGGATTTCGGGCGCTCTATTGTATATTTTCATCGTAAGGAGATTTTCTTGTCGGATTTTAGGAAGTGGTTGTCTATCTTGGAGACTTACGTTTTCTTTTTTACTTGGTTGCCTGTTCTCTTCCACTTAGTTTATTTTATCGATATAGTTTGCTTTGGAGGGTTTAGTTTGTTCGGGTTTTTTTTTTTTTTGTTCATTTAAAATTCATCATTTGTCTTGTTTGTTGTTAGAGGTGATACCTTACTTTATTACCATTTTGTGCATGTTGTATTGTAACGCTTGCTGGATGGTGAATCAGACGGGCCAGGGTTGGAGTCATTCCTGTTCTAAGAACCTATCTTCGATTTGAGGGAGGGGGGTCAATAGAAGTTTTTTCCACCCCAGGTTGGTTTCTGCCCAGGTTGTGATGCTCGGTTATGCGCCTGACGACCAATGCAGCATGTTTTTTTGTTCTTTTGTTCTCATATGAAAAAGGTTGCATTTTATTTTTACTGCCAAGATGTGTTTTCATCTTGACACAATCACTAGGTAGGTTGCTTTCCAAGGATAGTGATTATTATTATTATTATTATTATTATTATTATTATTATTATTATTATTATTATTATTATTATTATTATTATTATTATTATTATTATTACTTTCGAGTCTCCAGTCCTCTTCTCTGTGTTCTCGCAGCAGTGCTGTGGTTTGCAATGTCTTTCCAGATGTCCGGTGTTCATCGCTGTCAATAAATAGAATCCAGAATTTCTCACAAACTATTGTAAAAATTTGGGGATCCCATACTTTTGGACAATGGGAAGCCAGATTCATACAAGATCTGTCAGGAGCCGATACATAACCCAAACGCGCGGACTTAGTCATAGACAAAACCAAAAATTAATCAATGGAAACACAGGTTCCTCGAAGGTTGATTCCCTAAATCAATTTTTTTTTTCGACACCATTTTTTTATGATTTTGATTCATTAGACCAGTCGTTTCGGAACCGGGGTCCATGACCCCGGGGCCCGTCAGATAATGCTCAGGGGTCTGCAGCAGCGTTCCCTCTTAACCTGACTGTGAATCTTGCTGCATAAAAACATCATCCATTGCACAACTAATGAAAAAAAAATAGTTATTGTACATAAATCTGTACCATGTATTTGAATTACTATGAATATAATCCGTTTATGGTCTTTTTCAAAAGGTCAAAAATTCAATTCAATAATCAAAGTCCCAAAAAATAAATGCTAAAATAGGATCCCGGCACAGTATTTACTTTAAGTGGTCCTTGAGTTTTCAAAGTTTCGAAATCACTGCATAAGACCCTAACGATCCTCAAAGAAGTTTTAGAAAAAGATTTTTTCCAGGTATTGCGAGATGGGGGGTCAGTTTACAGGTAACTGTAGAGATAAACTCGACCCCCACTTTCTATCGGTTGCAATGAATCTATTCTTCAAAGCATGAATTTACTTTCACGTAAACTGTCTATCACTCTCCGTAAATTTCTGCAAGGATTTCGAGGGGTGCCACACGTAAAAACTACGGGCGAATTCATTTTTTATATATATATCTGTTTTCAAAGTGGTTAATGAAAGTAGCTTTAGATGTTATCACAAAACTTCTTTAAAAAATCCTCGATTACCTATTTTTTAAAACCTGATTGTGTGCGTGGGAGTGTCATCGCATGTAAAAATGTTCCCCGAAATTTCGAATGGAAACCTCTTAAAAAAAACTAATATTCATTTTAAATGTAAACATATTTTCTATTTGGAGTCAACTTCATGGTTCAGTCATGGCTTGCAACCAAAGTTTCCACTTTAGATGTAAAAGGACATGTTTCCTTTTCTCACCAAATTATGGTTCCTGTAACCAACTACTACACAACGTTTAGGCATATCTCGTCAAATTACAACAATTTATGACCAATTTCTCTTCGCATTATTATCTTTATTATTTTACCGCAATGTAAAATGACAGCATATATGGAATATATGGATACACATTGCATTTGTATATATGTGGATAACAGAGATTAACATTGCGCTGAGCTTAGAGAATAACCCTCTATACTCATTGCATTTTATAAACGTGGATAATATATATTTACATTGCAGTGAATTTGGAGAATAGCGTTCTGTTAACCACGAACAGATTATTTTAATTCTTCATTCATGTTTTTATTTCTTTTTGTATTTTTTTGTTCTTTGAATTCAGCATTTCTGCTAGGTCATCAGAGCAGGACATTTTATTTTTACTTTGTCATATGGTAACCTACTTAATGATAATATCCATATCTCACGTAAATGAATAATCATAATTCACGTCTCAACCAAAACTGATCATGTAAAATATTACCTAAAGTTATCTTTAAAATGGACCTTTTTATCCGAAATTATCTTTAAAAAATAGGCCTTTCATCTCAATCTATCTGAAGAAAATCCGAGCACAAGATTTGAGTATAGTTGGTGCTAAGAGGCCATAGAGACCCCAAAAAGCACTTTTTTAAAAAAAGTTTTTAAATCATGCAAATTTTCAATGTTGTAGTCCCGAAAAATGTGACCAGGGGCACCCAGGGGCATGTACACACACACACACACACACACACACACACACACACAAACACACACACACACAGAGGAGACTTTGTAGCCTACTTGGCTACAGGGATTCCATAAGTGGCATTCCTTGTTGTGCAAGAGGACAAATGAATAATAGAAATTATAATATATATATACATACATATATATATATATATACACACACACACACACACACATATATATATATATATATATATATATATATATATATATATATATATATATATATATATATATTAATATTATGAACTGTAAAGAGTGAGACAGACTCGGGAGTAAAATGTTTTGAAGTTAGGTTTATTTATCCGTTGATGTTTTTGTTTTTTTTTTGTTAATGGTCTTGACATGTTTTGGGGGGGGGTATTCCAATCTTCAGTAGTGTGTGCTGTGTGATTATATGTTTTTAGGGGTTAAAGGTTTGATGTAGAACCTGAGTCCACCATCAGGAGCTTTGCTTTGTGAGTAAAAAATGTTATCCAGGCTGCTGGGGGCATCCTGCAATGAGAGAAAGTCCAGCCAGTGATGAAGTCTATGGTTTAGCTGCAGCAGTGGGTCTTAGAGAGGTCAAAATGTGGCAGGGTAGGAGGGAAGTGATGTGAAGTTGGATTTTGGGGGTATGTTCGGTACAGTGTAAATGGAGGAGTGATGAGCTTAAGGAACTACATAGGTTTCAACCTTACAAGTCATCAAAAATATATTGACTATGATTTGAACAAGTGGTGTGACTGGTTAAGGTGGATTTTGCTATGGGTCTGAGTGACTTTGAATGTATCTGGGGGGGGGGCAGATGTGGATGTGAGGTTATTGTTAGTAGGAGTCTTATGAATTAGAGATCTGTGTGATTAGGGTTATTAAGTTTGGTGTTTAATCCATTAGGATACAGAGTTTTGAGTTTGTTAATCCACATATCCTCGTGTCTTTCTAGAATTTTAGTTATGTCCATGGGAGTATTTTTTTTCTATTTTTTCAATGATGGTAAAACTAGCGTCCGTGGCAAAATTGTGACTGGGTGTGCGAAAGTGTAGTTCTACAGGAAGTGGGCTGCGATTGTTTTGTGATTTAATCTTGTGTCTGTAATTGTTGAGTCTAATGTTAAATTGCCACTCGGACTTGCCTATGTATTGTAACTTGCATCTTTTACACTCTAAAAGGTATATAATGTTTTGACTACGACAGTTAGTGCTATGGTATATGTGGTAACTCTCTTTGGTGGTAGTGCTTGTGAAGGTGTTGGTGTACTTAAGGTGGTTGCATATATATATATAATTAAATAAATTATCATGGCGTATCATTATGGTTATATAATTATTGAGAGATGCAAGGAAAAATACTGCACCAATATGGCATGACATATTACAGTAGGGTATATAAACATGATGTAGCATGACATAAAACATTTTATAATGCAGCTTTGCATATAAACTAAACGAATAAAGTATATTAGTAAATATATGGATAGGATAAATTATGAAAGATTAACGGATCAATAAATATACAACATCATCATTCTTTTATCGTCCATCGCTGGACATAGACCGTTCCCAGGATTCACCACATCTCTCTATCGTGGGCGTCGCAGAGCCAATATTTCTGAACCTGTTTCGACATTTCATATTCTTCATGTTCTGCATTTGATCTCTGGGGATCTATGTTATGAGTCGTGATAACCAGCAGTTGTCTGTCATTCTTGTTGTGTGGCCAGTCCATTGCCGTTTGAGTTTCCTAGACGTCTGGACTCCTGTTTTTCTTTAATATATTGTGCTGTCTTGTGATCTCTCCATGTGATGTTGAGCATGATTCTCTCGTGTGCACGTTGCGGGTCAGTCTGTTGGTTAGGTTCCATGTTTCAGCTCCATAGGTGACTATCGGGAGGATGCATTGGTTGTGTACTCTTCTTTTTTGGACTGATGGGATTTTCTTGTTCTTGAAGGTTGAGTTTGGTCTACCGAAGGCTTGCCACTCTGGAGTTATTCTTTGCTTGATTTCTTCTTCTCTTTAGGATGTCATGGAGACTCGTTAAAGACGACAAAAAATCCTTAAGCTGAAATATATTGCTTTGAATTTAATGGTGAAAAATTGCAATTATTCTTGTACCAACAACATAACTCTACCAACGAAGTTGGGACAAGTGTATATATTCACTCGTGCCTGTCTGTCTGTTGTCTACAAAATATCGAATAACCTTGGCCCCACAAATGGTTTGCTCGACCAACCAGCCAAATGAGCTACATATTCTTATCTCTTTGCTTGTGTGTACGTGTGTCCCTGGGAACACCTGGTTATGAGTACACTACTAGGCACCATCTAAAAACGCATTTTCTTGGGGAGTGGGGCCAAAAGAGTACTTTATTGGGTCTCTATGGACATTTTGGACCAACTATGTCCAAATCTGGTGCAGGCATTTTTTAGATAGTATTTTTGAAAGATAATTCTTGATAATTTTTAGGTAATTAGTTCTGTTACATGCACGGGCTACGGAGATTTCTCTATGTGAGGTACGGGTTTTCAATATCTCTGAATATTCTCAAAAAATTTCCATGACATTATGTGGGAGTCATTATGGTCATTCTAAGCTACTGATCAAATTCAGGGGCTAGTCCATGGTTTGTTTTTAGTTAATCTTTTTTTTTTTTTGCAAATAACTCCCCTGCATCCTAGCCTCATATGAACTGATTTTCATTCAGTTCCCATTGGTGATGTCGTTGGCAGAGGTATGCACTCTCTGAGTGCTTCTTGGCTGTTGTTGCTTTCATTGTTCTAAATTGCACCAATGGTTGCTTTAATAATAAAGGTTGGAGAGTCTAAAATAAGCAGCCCGACTACAATGACAGGGGAGCATGCTGTGCAAATATGGCCGGATGCAGCATATCATATAAACATTTCATACTGCAGCATTGCATATAATCCAACAAAATGAATAAAATATATTATTAGCAAACAAAGGGATAGGCTAAAATATAAAACAGTGAGAATCACGGGGCGAATATAAATGAAAATGTATACGAATAAAGCCTAAAGACGCTAAAATTTTATTACGGGTCCGTACAAGTTCTCATTTCAGAAAGGAAAGGGATATCTCAAAAATCCTTTTTCTATTTCTTTCTTTCTAGCTTTCTTTCTGTAAACAGATAATATCCTAAAGTCACAAAAGTAGGGGTAACAAGAATGTTTTGACCATGGCACCCGGGGTTATGAAAAAAAAATTTTTATATTTCCACTTGTGAGATTTATTATATCACCTGTGAATAAGGGGTTGACCATTGTCTGTTACAACTAAGAGAAGCAGTAAAACGGGGTGAGGGATCTTACGTAACCCCCTCGCCAGTCCTGGCAACAAGGCTAGTAACTTCTGACTCCCACAAAAAGCACAGCGGTCATTTCACTGACAACAGAATAAAAAACAGAATAGACAAAAATCGAACTTGCCACTGACAGCTCGGTTCACAGCAACGAGTACAACAATTGCGAAAACAATTAAGTCACTGAACAAGCAACAAAATACGAACTGTTTGAAGACAAAACAAGAAAAACTCCCTCTGATGGTAAGTAATTTTTTAAACTCCTCATGCATACACACACACACACAAACACACACACACACACACACAAACACACACACACGCACACACAAACACACACACACACACACACAAACACACACACACGCACACACAAACACACTATGCTTACATTATTTTTTCTTTCATCTGCCCTTATGTGTCCTTTTGATATCTTGTATAGTCACATGAAAGATAGTAATTATAATTACAATAATAATAATACGAACATGCAGAAAAGTGGTATCAGCACAAACCGGAGGCAGCCCTGGAGAATGACAACCACAAACTACTCTGGGACTTTGACATCCAAACTGACCACTTCATCCAGGCAAGAAGACCGGACTTGGTAATCGTAGACAAGAAGAGGAAGACCTGCCAAATAATAGATCTGGTTGTACCTGCAGATCATGGAGTAAAGAGGAAGGAGAGTGAAAAACGGGAAAAATACCAGGACCTAGCGAGAGAACTGAAGATGTGGAACATGAAAGCCAGGGTAGTGCCAGTCATAGTGGGCGCACTGGGAACTATCCCAAAGACACTGAGGGCGAGACTGGAGGAGATCGGGATAAGGGGAAGGATCGAGACTGTACAGACCACAGCACTGCTAGGAACTGCGCAGATACTGGGGAAAGTGCTAGAAATATAAAGACTGCAACACTAATTGTCAACAGTGACCCAACAGAGGAAGGGAAATGAAAGCGGAAACGTAAACTGCTGCACTGGCCTGATAGGCGAAAGAGAGAAGAGATGTTGGCTACAGACCTGAGGAGACTTATTGTCACTCAGCCTTCAGCAATGACCACTGGGCAACCGGTGTGAAACTGTAAATCGCAGAATTACTGCGACCTATGAGTACTAGGAGAGGAGAGCTGGAGACTTGAGGAGACTTGCTGTCACTCAAACTCCAGCGGTTACCACCAGGCAACTGGTGTGAGATTCCAAATAATAATAATAATAATAATAATAATAATAATAATAATAATAATAATAATAATAATAATAATCTGGGTACAATGGTAATGACTTCTTTTTTCTAAATTTTTTTTTATTGAAATATGACTGACGAATTAAATACATAGGTACTGCAGGTTATTGTAAAAGCATCAGAATTCATGTAGACTTCAATAACGAGTTGGTTTTCGATCCTGGAAGCCCATTTCCATCAAAGAAAGATTACGACAGAAACGACTAAGTTCTATCCTAATATATTACCAACTTGCCTGCCGGTGTAGCGAGTAGAATACTTTCGACTGTGCTTAGTTCACAGAACTATTAGGAACTAAAGCAATCCGTCGTATTGGTTAATGAAAAGACGAGGCTTAAGATACGGGATAGGTTCGTGAAAACTATCACCACAACTGGGCGCCCTTCTGTTCATCTATAGGCGATGCTTTCGATACCCGAGCGCATCGACGTTAGTGATGGTATGGTGCGGCACAGATTTTTGCCGGATGTGTCTCCGTCTTAAGCTCCTGTAACAGCCCCACAGGAGGATTTGACGCCCACACAACGAGGAAAGCTTGCAGACGAATTGTTTCTCTCATTAGACAGGAGCTCAGTAGCTTTCAATAGGGAATCACGCACAGGCACCCCTAACCGACAATCGGGTAAAAATTCCAATAATAACACTAACTTGATACCCTCGAAGTCAAAGGTATGCAGAGCCCATATTTATTCTGAAGACTGGGAAAGGACCTGCAAAACATGGTACAAATGGTCCAAAGAAGCAAGGTAACCTGTAGATGTTGTCTCATACCCGCCGATCTACCAATGTCTAAAGCCATTCAGATAACTTGTTGAGCGGACTTACTTGGTCCCCTCGGACCTGCCAGTTCCGGAAGTCGCCGCTTGGATAGGAGCCACAAAAATAAGATTCTTTAGTAGATGGAATTATATTAGACCCAATACCAACCCCCATCTCGTATGCTAGTGGAGAGAAAATAACTTATCGAGGGCAGTGGTGACGAAGGGTTCACGAAAGATTTTTCTGGGCCAGTGAAAATAGGGGATTCTGACGGAGTTCGTCAGTAAAGTTTGAATGAGAAGCTTGACCAAAATTGTTAATACCACGTAAACATACTAATATTGCATAAAACATTTCGGTTATGACACAAAAAAAACCCTTCTGTTTGTGAAGCATGTGGAACCAAATCTGCTCTCCGGAAATTGTTAGGGGAAAAAATGCAACCGATATAAATAATGAGATATGGTTATGTTCAAAATATAATCCTGCAAAAAATATCAAATGGGATAATTTTGTTTGTTTATTTCCATTTTTGATTGGCAGCGCACTATTTTTACTAATCTAACATTCCGTTTTAATCGCAGACATACTGTGAGTCAATTATTTTCTCTTTTCGAAGAAGTTCCTTTCATGTTGCAACGAACATTGCAATGAAAATGTCATTTTCCCAAACTATGGTCTATTCCAGTTTATCTGATCTGAAATCAAGTTTAAGGGTTCTTCTTAAGTCTCTCAGTAATATACAGGGTTCGTGTTATTGAAAGGTTCGAAGACAACTGGTCCAGGGCAAGCAAATCTGGAAGTGCGAATCTCTTGTTTAAGATCATTTCAGTGGACTTTTATGATCGCAGATATCACTAATCTGCGACTGGGTTTTGGTTTCTTAAAAGATTTGAATTAACTATAGACAATAGGAATAAATCTATTTACGACAATGTAACTGAAAGCACAGTTAGTCTAGAATCTACAATCTCTGTTAACCGAGTAATTAATGATGTTGATCTTTCTGTATTTGTTAAGGATTTGATGAATATGTACCCTGGTATTACATCGTCCCATCATGATTCTAATGATAAATACTGTAAAGTTAGCCATAGAATAGATATAGGAAGCCACGCTCCAGCTTATACTTAAACAAGACAACTATCAAAAGAATAATTTTGAATAGCGCGAGCTGAATTCCAAAAGCTCCAGGATTTCGATTTGATATCCCCTTTGAAGAGTGAATGAACATTCCTTCCATACGTATTGAAAACGCATAGAGTGTGCAGTGATTTCCGAGATTCTAATAGTTTTTCGAAAAGCGATAGATACCCGTAACCGAACATAAATTTCTTTCATTCCGAGTTAGCCAACAAAAAGTGTTTGACTGAAATAGATCTAGCCTCTGCATACTATCAAATGAGAGTCTACTCCGAGGATGTACCTAAAACAGCCGTGACGTCTCCGTTCGGCTAATTTGAATTCAAAAAGATTTGGTCAGAAAAATGCTGCAATCACATTTCAATTCTTTTTTCAAGATAGATTGTGTACTCATCTATCTAGATGATATTCTAGTGTTCAGTGAAAATGGGGAGCAGCATAAGAAAGCTTTAGACACAGTAGTTGGCATATTACCTTAAAGATGATTATAAAATTTCGTTGGTAAAGTGTGCATTTAATGTGGTGCCATGGCAGAATATGTTCCAGTCAATCTCGGGTTGTGAAAAGTATAATGGCTCCATCATCAATTACTAAGAGTTTTCTTACATTTCAATCTAACCTAGGAATCTTTGTATTGTATCTCAATATGCATGTCTCTTTCAATGCATTCTTAATTTATGTTATTCTGTTTATATTTAAATGATTATATTTTCATACAAAGCAACTGTCTTCGGTGTATTTCCTTTGTTTGAACTCTACTGTTGCCTTTAATTTATCAATTTTGAGACGAATTAATTTCCAATGTTTGAAGCAATTTTGCACCACTGCATTAATATTTTTTCGTCTATTTCATGTTGAAATATTCGTATTCATTGTTGTTCAGGGTTTTTTTACAATTAACACATTGAGCAGGAAAGCATTTTTCTTACTAGTGTGATATGCGGGAATTCGTAAGGATTGAATTAATCGTAACTCACAGGATTGCACCATTTGTTATATTCAGGTATATATATATATATATATATATATATATATATATATATATATATATGTGTGTGTGTGTGTGTGTGTGTGTGTGTGTGCGTGCTCTTCCATAGGAATAGAGCAATCCAGTGGATTGGGAATTTATGCGTAAATAAATATATTGCTTAAATTCATTCTTCAAAGCGTAAATAAATATATCGGTCAAATTCACTTTTCAAAGGGGATTTAATACTGATCGTCCAGTTCCGTAGTTTAGAGGTAGGATATCGGCCTCCGGATCCAAAGCGAAGGTTTCAGTCCTGCCTCGTGGCATCGGATGGGATTATGGAAAGTCTATCGCCACACTGAAGAGTTGTAATACAACGAAACAGCTGTCTGTGGGAGACATAGTGATATATCATATATTTTTATTCATATATTCTAAAAAAAAAGTTTAAATCAACTACTCTACCCAAAAGATCATATTTCTGTTCCGTTTTTATATTCAATATTTTCATTTATTTTCACAGAAACGAAAATCTGCTAACATGACCCAATTTTGGAGCCAATGCGAAGTGTAGCAGTTAGGGTTAGCACTTGGTTAGTGTTTCTTATTTCCAAATCATTTATTGGTGTTATTTCGTCTTTATATTTCCTCCAGGTGATTGTTAAATGTAATGGCGCCAAAAATAGAATTTTTGCTTCAACGAGATTTCGAAAATCCCCACCTCGTAAATAGTAGCAATAGCGAGTAATCAAAAGAAAAAAAAATCACATTAAATGGACTTAAATCAAAAAAAGAATAGGCCTCACTTCAAAAGTTTCTTTGGTTTAGCGACACCAGATCGCGAGATGGAGCAATAAAAGGTGGCTAACCTTTTATGAACTATGAATGGCACGGCTTTCAATTGTTGACTATGAAATATGTGTGGCTATTTATTAACTGGTGGCTAAGAGTGTTCTGTAATCCGATCTCTTCCAACAGGTCGAGAATCCGACCCCGAACCTAAATCCTCGCACCCTTTTCGTTAGCTGCATTGTTCATGGTTACTGGGGGTGTTAACAATAAATGCGTTTCAATTATATTTTATTGCTTTATATGCGATGCAATGCTATGGAATGTTTATATGTTATGCTGCATCCTGTCATATTTACACAGCCTGCTCCACTATGTCATACCATGCAGTCATTGTAGTAGGGCTGCTTATCTTGAGTTCTCAGACCATTATTATTAAATCAACAACCATTGGTGCAATTTAGAGCAATGAAAGCAACAACAACTAGGAAGCACTCAGAGAGTGCACACCTCTGCCAACGACAGTGCCCCAAGAAACTGGATGAAAACCAGTTCATATGAAGTTAGGATGTAGGGGAGTTATCTGCAAAAAAGAAGTCACGGACCAGCCCCTAAATTTGATCAATAGCTCAGAATGACCACAGTGACTCCCCCACAAAATGTCGTGGAAATTTATTGAGAATATTTGGAGATATTGAAAAGTCGTACCTCACATTAGGAATCACTGTAGCCCGCATGTGTAACAGGAATATAGATTTAAAATGAGCTAAAAAAAATACCTGCACAAGATAGAGACCCATAGAAGAGACTTTCTTGAAAAAAAAAAAAACAAGCCCCAAAAAGCGTTTTTAGATGGTTTTTAGTGGTTTACTCATGTAAATATTCAAGGTTGTGGCCCTTAAAATGAGCCCGGGGTGCCCAGGACACATACATACATACACGAGCAAAGAGAGAAGGATCTGTAAACCATTTGGCTGATCGGTCGGGCAAACCATTTGTTGAGCTAAGTTGATTCGATATTTTGTGGAGAGACAGACAGACAGAAAGACATACACGGATGAATACATATACCTCTTCCAACTTCGTTGACAGAGTTATTAGTTTGGTACCAGACTAACTGCGGTTTCACCATCAAATTTATAGCAGTGTATCTCAGTTTAGGATAAAAGGTATTGATCGAAATAAGAACCTTCAGAATCTACACATCTTTGACAACTAGAAACAAGTCCATCTATTCTGAAAGCATAGAATTCTGGAGTTCGGGAAACAAAGAATTTTCTGAGGACGTTTGATCTGCTACCAGGCGGTTGGAGACATTCACTTACGGGAAGAGGTCGAAATGCATGAAAAGTGGGAGTCGGTCGGAGAGAGGTCTGGTGAGTAAGCTGGGTGGGTTGGGGTTCATTCAGTTTCTGCAAGGATATTCAAGCTTTTTTGCTTTTCATTCAGGGTCAATTGCTTGACATGTCGGATTCTTTTGCTTTTCCAATTTGGTGCAAATGTCGAACAGCTGTTCAATGTTCAACGATTAGTTCGTCTGCAACCTCTCACTTTCCGTGAGTCCGCCTCTATTATGGCCCTCAATAAGTTGTCGTCAATCACAGAAGGATGTCTGCATCTTCAAAGCTCTCGTCTCTGTTACGAAATTTTGGGTACCAATGTTGAGTCGTGAGTCCTTCGATAGTCCCCTGACCTAATACTTGGTTGATATTGCGAGCAGTTTCCGCTAATTTACGTCCCGTTTTGAACTCATCAACAAAATTGCTCTGATTTGCTTTTTTCCCATT
Organism: Thysanoteuthis rhombus; assembly: GCA_963457665.1. Lineage (NCBI taxonomy): Eukaryota > Metazoa > Mollusca > Cephalopoda > Oegopsida > Thysanoteuthidae > Thysanoteuthis > Thysanoteuthis major. Next base: position 38,492,735 of record OY735233.1, on the reverse strand, counting down.
ATTGATTAGTCAACCTCATATAAACCAGAATAAATATGGAAAAATGAAGTTTTCCCGCTTTAAAATGGTATATAACATAAATTTAATTGAATCATAGTTTAATTAAAAAAATGATCATCAAATTTTGAAATAATAAAAACCTTAATTATTTTAATCCTAAAAAGAAGGGTGTATAACCAATGCATCCTCCCAATAGTCACTTATGGAGCTGAAACATAGAACCTAACCAAGAGACAGATCCGTAAATTAAGAACCATGCAGCGTGCACATGAAAGAATAATGCTGGGCCTCACATGGAGAGACCACAAGACAACACAGTACATCCGAGAAAAGACAAGAGTTAGGGACATCATAGAATCCATTAAAAATCTCAAATGGCGGTGGGCCGGCCATGTTGCAAGGATGGCAGACAATCGATAGACATCACGACTCACAACATGGATCCCCCGAGACCACATGCGCAACCGAGGCCGGCAAAATATTAGATGGAGAGACGAGCTAGACAAGTTCAGGAAGTACTGGCTCCGTGACGCCCATGATAGGGAAGTGTGGCAAATCCTGGTGAAGGTCTATGTCCAACGACGGACGCTAAAAGACTGATGATGATGATGATGAATGAATAAAAGGACTAGTGAATCCAATTGTATCACCTGATGTACCTTGAAAAATTCTCGCAAATGAAGTGACAGAAGAACTATTCAAGAGTTCGTATATGGGCGTTGCTGGAGGTTGGGGGAATTCCAGCGTAGAGTCTGCTGAACGCTGAAGGTATTACTCCGTGGGCAGACGTTCCAAAAGCCTGGAGTCCGTGAACTTGTTGAGTAGGTAGACCTTTCAAAATCCAAGCCAGATTTGAGGGCCTGGGTTAGAGGCTTAGTTTCTTGAGAGTACCTCTCCAATGTTTAGTGAGATTTGTTATTGCATAATGTTAGTAGAAATGCTGTAGATGAACTACTCTTCACAAAATCTAACTTGGGTATATTATTTATTTTTCCAATGATCCAAGGATGCAATTGTAACAGTATTGATGGCAGATCTAGGGATATGAATGTGTTATATTCTGTCGGATTATACTTACATTTCTCAATATATATATATATATATATATATATATATATATATATATATGTGTGTGTGTGTGTGTGTGTGTGTATGTGTGTGTGTGTGTGGTGGACGTAGTATTGATATAACTGTTTTGTCTTTAAAATCCCCGTAAACAACTGATGATCCCAACAAGTGAAAATACACATTACACCATGATAACAGAGTACTTAAAAACAAGTGAAAACATGAATTGCATTGACAGATATTAGGAAATAATTGACTGAAGTGACACAAAAAACATTCTTGAATAAGTTTTTAAAGCCATAAGCTTTCTAGACTATATGTATATACATGAAGACACACATATATATATTTTTTTATTGCGTCATCCACAGACAGCTGTTTCGATGTATTACATCTCTGGTGGCTATAGATTTTCCATTATCCCATCCAGTACCGCGAGGCGGGATTGAAACCTACACATCACACCCGGAGGTCGATATCCTACCTCTGGACTACGGAACTTGACAGTCAAGAAGGCTGAATTTAAGCGATATATCAGTTACATACAGAAATTATAGCAATGTGTATTTCCATCTCGCTCAGGTTGGAGCCAAGGTGGATGGTGGTTGTGTTGGTGGGTAATATGATACGTCTGGTGGTGGTGTCGTTTTTTTCTTTTTGTCCCCTTCGGTGTTTTGTATGGTTGTATCATATAAGAAAATCTCTTTTTCTGTGAGCTGAAAAGGGCAACCATGTACACAAACCTTTCAACTAAATAACCCTGTTATTAAACACGAATTTATGTCCAACCAGTGTGACTATTCCTAACTTCTTACTAATCTCTTACACTTGACGGGTCCCTTTTGCGGAATAGTTGTAACTTTCTATCAGTTAAAATTCATTGCTAATCTCACATCCTCAAAAGAGGGGGAAATCAAGCAAAGAATCACTTTTGGATGGCAAGCCTTCGGCAGAGCAAGCTCAACTTTCAAGAATCTGATCCCAATTATCCTAAAAAGAAGAGTATACAACCAATGCATTCTCCCAATAGTCATTTATGGAGCTGAAACATGGAACCTAACCAAGAGACAGGCTTGCAAACTGAGAAGTATGCAACGTGCGCATGAGAGAATCATGCTCAACCTCACATGGAGAGATCGCAAGACAACACAATACATAAGGAAGAAAATAGATGTTCGTGACATCATAGAAACTATCAAAAAACTCAAATGGCAATGGGCAGGCTATGTTGCAAGAATGAAAGACAACCGATGGACATCACGTCTCACAACATGGATCCCCAGAGATCACATTAGAAACCGAGGCCGACAGAAAACAAGATGGAGAGATGAACTTGACAAATTCAGGAAATATTGCCCATGATAGGGAAATGTGGCAAATCCTGGGGAAGGTCTATGTTGATGATGATGATGATAAATTTGAACAATCCTCAAAAGCAAAGGCTATTGAAACTGGACTAAACTTCTAGTATGGCTACACGAACTCAAGAATCTAACAAAATGTCACATTCCTGCCCCTCCCCAAAAAGCTCTCTTGACTCCGGTGACCACAGAGCAATAGATCAGGTGGGCGCAAAGATAAATGCTGTATATGACCGCTTAGACGGTCAACTGAAGAAAACCAGGTTATCAATCCCATCCCTATAAAACTCCCATGTGTTCTCCCGTATATATTTAGATAAAAAGACGTCAAATGGAAACAATACACAAACATATATGTATATGTGTGTGTGTGTATACATATATATAATGTAAACAGCTGATGATCCCAACAAGAGACAATTTATAAATTGTACAATAATAAAGTATAAGGGAAACGAAGAAAAAACACTTTTGAAAATTACATTGACAGAAGTGACTGAAGTTTTTTAACGTGTAGTGTTTAAAGATTTCTTGAATATACATTCTAGTATAGCTACACAAACTCAAGAATATATATATAGAGAGAGAGTAGTATAGCCACAATGAAGAGTTGTAAATCAACTGTCTGTTGTATATATATATATATATATATATAAATTGTGTCATCCGTAGACAGTTGATTTACAACTCTACAGTGTGGCTATAGACTCTCCCTTATCCCATTCAGTAGCACGAGGCAGGATTGAAATCTTCGCTTCAGACTCGGAGGCCGATATTCAACCTCTAGGCTACGGAACTGGACGGTCAGTAAGGCTGAATCTTAGCGATATATTCATTTACGCATAAATTCCCCATCCACCAAAATGCTCTATGGAAGAGCATTGCATAAGCTTACAATGGGTGATACCTCACTTAAAGAGTGCTCAACCCTGAATAGAGGACCATTAATTATTGTGTCATCCACGAAAAGCTATATATATATATATATGTATATATATATATATATATATATATATATATATATATATATATATATCGCTTGCTTTATTCAGCGTAATTAAAGTTGTTCATCTACGCTTTGCAAAGATACACAATGTTTTAACGGCCTTAACGATGAGTGCATCATGACACCTGTTTCTCAGCCTGTAACACATGTTCATTACAATATCGTTCTAATCTGTGATCATTGTGTTATATCCGATCAGCACAGCTAGGGGATGCCTACGATGATTTAGGGGGGATGTTTTTTTCTTTTAAATCATGTAAACTGTAAAAACGTGCAGAGTTCGACCGCTTGAACGTCTGACACCTTCAAGGGACGAAAAGGTCTCCCTTCACTTTTGATCCCTCAAGAGGGGAAGTCTCCGATTACTTTCGATTCCTTGAAGGGGTTGGGGGGGTTCAAAAGTTCCAAATTATTTCAACCCATCAATGGCAAAGCTTGTACTGTAATTAAAAAAAGGCGGTATTTTCATGATTGAGTAAAGCGAGAAAAGCAGGGAGATTACTCTCATCGTAGTGGTGATAGTGATGTTACGTCAACCATTTTTTTTTTATATCATCATCATCATCATCGTTGTCGTCGTCGTCGTCATCATCATCATCATCATCATCATCATCGTTGTCGTCGTCATCATCATCATCATCATTCATCATCATCATCAGATCTCTGGTGGTCATCGCTGGAGACGGAATGAATGCAAATCTCCTCTGGTCTTCAGTCTTCCTCTCAATAACCTCTCAGTCAACAGCAGCACTATGGTTTGTAATTTTTCACTAGTTGTCTCGTGGTCATCGCTGAAGGTCAATTGACAACACGTCTCCTCGGGTCCCCAGTTCTCCCCTTATACCGTCCACACCTATCATAGCAGCGATGTGGTTTGTACTGTCTCCGCCACGCATTTTTCTTGGCTGTTAGGCCATTGATAACAACTGGGGGTCGTAGGTCTTATATTTCCAGAACTCTCCTCAGTATTCGTGCGGTCCCTAGTGGTGGGGTGGTCTGTAGAGTCTCAATCCTTCCTCTTATCTCCTGTTCCTCCAATCACGTTTTCAATGTCTTTGATACGGTTCCGAGTGCACCTACTATTACTGGTACTACTTTCATGTTCCACGCCTCCTTCAGTTCCTTTGCCAGGTCTTGGATTTCTCCGAGCTTTTATCTATTTATTTATTTATTTATTCATTCATTCATTTATTTCCTTAAGCGAAAGAGTTTTATTATTATCATCATATTATTATCATGAAGTGGAAGAGTTTGTTTTTTTTTTCGTTCTTGGCTTGGTATCGTCGTCGTCGTCGTCATCGTCATCATCATCATCATCATCATCATCATCATCATCATTATTATTATTTTTATAGTTTTTTTTTTAATTATTGCCTATCTGCCTGAAAGATGATGGCCCATATGAAATATATGGATACATACATTGCATTTTATGTACATTGATAATAGAGGTTTGCATTGCAGTGGCCTCAGAGAATAGCATTTTGTTGAACATCAACTGATTTTTATTGTCTAACCCCGGAGCTCACTTTGTTTTCGTCGAGTGATAATACAGCCTCGCCAAAATTACCCAAAATCAATTCAAACAACAAAAGAAATGGCTGAGTCAGATTTCTATGATTCGATGAATACAATAGAGAAGAATACCTTCAATTAACCTTTGGGGGTTTCTTCAACTTTTATCTTGTTGTTGACTCCATTAAGATAGGATTTATAGTATAATATCAGAAGGTTCCCACAGATGAAATTAGGTGCGTGCTAACTACTACTTAGAAGAGTGCGTGGGTGTATCATTCAGTCAAGTAGGGGGAAAGGGGCTTTACTCTTCAAGGCATGGGCAATTAAGCAACGACCGGGATATGCAAGACGCTGACAATCAGTTCGAGGATCCCCCAGAAGTTACACCATGGGAGGTAAAACAAGCTATCAAACAAGCACCATCGATCTACTCAAAAAAACTGGTAAGATCGTCTACACAAAAAAATAGCTAATCTGTTCAACTTGTGTCTAAAACAGAGTAGAGTCCCTAAAGACTTGAACACGGCTATCACAATGCTTCTTCATAAAAAAGGAAACCCCAAAGACCTCAACAACTACAGGTCTTTAAGCCTACTAAACTGCATTTATAAACTGTTCACAAAAATCATCACCAACCGGATCTCTAGAACACTAGAGAGAGACAAATCACAGAGAAATAAACGACGAAGTTTTCTCATGTAAATTTGCTACACAATTTATTGACGTTCGTGAATCATAAAATGAAATGATTTTTTGTAATGTGGAGTCTTTTCAAGGTGTAAAGGAAAATTCTGAAATCAAGGTACTAAGCAACTAATTAACCCGTTGCTTGTGTTGTTATATACTCCTGTTATCTGTCAAGGGGATTTTGCCAGATGGTCTTGTTGTCTCTTGACTTCCCCTAAATAAATAGGGAGTCTCGTTCTCTTGGGACTTTGAGCGCTTTTCTGTGAATTTTCGTCATCTATGGAAAAGGGATAGCTTCCAGAAAAAAAGGTTCATTCTCAGACGAATTCTCGGGTGTGCTCTGTTTCCAAATTTTGTTGTCTTTCCAAGTAAACAGAAAAATGAGAGAAGGAGAGTGAGAGCAAAAGAAAGAGAGAGAGAGAGTATGCGTATTTGTAGTATGTCTAACCAGAGATTTAATCTAGTTATATTCTTATTTCAACAAAATCTTTGTATATATATATATATATACACACACACACACACACACACACACACACATATATATATATATATATATATATATATATATATATATATATATATATATATATATATATTTGGATCACTGCACACCAAACAAACTATGGCAAATTAATTTTCGCACATCTATTCCAAGGTAAGAAGACTGGTGGATTCGACAAAAAATTGATTAATTTTAAAAACTATCTTCCTTGTAGTATTTTCTTTCCTTATAAGTTGAAAGGCGTTCCTTTTTTTTCTTTTTTCTTTTTGTATTTTGAATTTCTAACTAATAAACGGGTTGAAATGGGGTACGAGGATTAGGAATAATAGTGTACGGAGAAATGAATTTTGTTTCGTTAACCTCTGAGGCAACGAAACACCCGATTTCAGGAACTTTCCCCACTCTCTCAGATTTCGCTGGAGAAAATCACAAAAAAGGGTTAGCCTAAGTCCCAACCTTTCAAACCTGTACACGAATCAAAGGAACCGTAAATGTTGGGGGGGGGGTAAATGGAAATGCTCCTTTGACGAAGTGCATTAAATTGAGTGAAATTTCAAAAAAAAATTTGATTTTCAAAATATTAGAGATACAAAACTGATATTTTAGATCTCACAATAAGTTTGGTACAAGGGTACTTGCGATTTTTTAGGGGCACCCAGTAAGGTGATTTGAGGACCACCGGGTGCTTTATTATGGAACGACTTCTTTCAGATATTAATAAAGCTAGTGTGTTATTCTTTGTTTTTATTTTTATTACTTTTAATGGTTATATTGTTGTTTGAATTCAGTAATTCTACTTCAAGCAGGGATTTTAAAATTGTCCTACGTCATCATATGATAACCTACTTGATGATAATATAGATATCTGTTCCCTTCATAAATGAATCGTTATTGCTCGTGCGTGTATCAGAAGTAATCATGTGAAAGATTATCTGAAACATATTTTATCTGATATTATCTAGAATTGAATATCTGCATAAGATTTGAGCACTGATAGTCCCACAATGACCTTAGAGACCCCAAAAAGCACTTTTTTTTTTTTCAAAAAGTGTTTTTTTAGATTGTGATTCCGAAAATATGACCAGGGGAATCTGTAACCCACTTGGCGGGTTAGGGAGTCTCCTTATCGAGTACAGATGAATAAATAGATAACTACACATGACGGATAAATCTTTGCAATCGGTTCGTAAGTCAATATCAAAGGGCGATAACCGATTACGTTGGCTTATGCGTCTGCTACTACTGCTGCTACTCCCTTTGCTATTGTTTTTACGAACCGATAACAAACCTCCATCTAAATGATGCATAGATGTAGGTAGATGATTATTGGGGAGAGATGAAAGGAAGATACCGCAGCCATTGCGGTAGATTAAAAAACACATGAAAAACGAACTCCTAAACAAATATGATTCTTTTTTAAATTTATGGACTAATCTTTCCGTGTCAAAAATCTGAACTTAATAATCAATTAGTCAAATCGTTAGAGCCCAGGCCATCGAGACAAAGAAAAGAAACCCTAATCGGAGAACGGCCAATTATCAGAATATAAATTAATAACTACTACCCTGGTTGAAATAAGCACCGAGGCAAGCATTAAGGTAAATAGTTGTGCTGATATCACTCTTCAATCAGTATTATTAAAACAACAACAATTGGTCCGATTTAAAACAATACAGGCAACAACTTGGAAGCACTCAGAGAGCGCAGGGCTCTGCCAACGCTATTGTCGTTAAAAAAAACTAAACGATAGTTATTATATAGCTACGATGCATGGGGAGGTAACAGCAAAAGAGGTAATGGATCCGCCCCTAAACTTTATCAATTCTTCTTTGGCCCTTGGCCCAACTCTTCATAAAATGATATTGAAATTTATTGAAAGTATCTTTACCTCGCAGAAATAAATTGCCGTAGCCCGCACGTGTACCAGAACTAATTATCTAAAAAAAAAATAAAATTATCTTCAAAAGGTTCTTTTATTTGAAATCATCCATAAAAAAGATACCAGCATAAGACAAAAATACAGACAGATACGAGCGAATATATATATATATATATATATATATATATATATATATATATATATATATATATATATATATATATATATATATATATAATGTGTACTTTAGAGAGTGAGACAGACTCGGGAGTGAAGTTTTTGGTGGTAAGGTTTATTAATCCTTATATGTCAATAGTCCATACATGTTTCGGGATTTCTCCCATCATCAGTGGTGCGTGTTGTGTGAGTGTGGATTAAAATGTACCATGTGGAACCAGAGTCCACTGCCAGGGACTATGCATTGTGGGTAAGTTTTGTTGTCAGGGCTACTAGATGCCTCCTGCTGAATGTAAGAATGACCAGCAGGTATTGGGATTTTGGTAAAGCAGCAGCAGTTTGCCTTGGGGAGGGCAGAGTGTGTCAAGGTAGGGGGTAGTGTTGTAGAGGTGGATTTTCTGGTATGTTTGGGGTAGTGTAGGAGGGGTGGTGGGGTTATGGAGCTACATAGGTATCAACCTTAAAAGTTACTGAAAATGTTTTGGCTATGAGTTGAACAGGGGTTATAACAGGCTATATATATATATATATATATATATATATATATATATATATACCTTTTGCAATTTCGTTGGTAGATTTAGATGAAACCATAGATGAGTTCAACTGCCTTTTCTGATGACCAGTCTCAATAAATTCTGGTATATGAGGCGACAAAAGGAGAGCTGGCGAATTACGTATGTGCAGGGACGTAGCTGGAGATTTGGACCCCTTTCCAGTCTGTTTGCCGTTGACCACTGAGGGTACACAAAGGTATTACTGGGTGTCCGTGGGCAGACTTTTCAAAAACCTGGTTGGTGATTTGAAGTTGATAGCTTAGTTTCTTAAGAGTCGCTCCCCAATGTTTAGCGAGATTTATTATTGCATAATGTTAGTAGAAATGCAGCAGATTCGTGAAGTTTGGGGGGGGGACTACTCCCTTGGAGGAGATTCAAAATAAAACATACCCCACCCTTCATCTATGCCCCTGGGTAAGTGAAATAGTTTGACAGTTGACTGCCTCTGCCGTGCACAGTTCTTGGTCACCCATGAGTAATCTGCAACCTTGGTTAGACCCCTATGCTGCCACTCCAGCTACGTGAAAGTATTACAAACACTCGATCTTATAAACTATTAGAAAATAGTTTGCATTTTGTTTGTCCATGTGTGCACACAGAAGGAATCTTAGAATGTTATTTTCTGGTAAGTCGATCCTATAGTATAGGGATCTCAAAAACGGCAGCCTACGAGCCGCATCTGATCGGTCATTTGAATTTATTCAGCAACTTGGAGAATTTATTAAAAAGATAATTTTATTGTTTGTTGAAAAACTAATCATTCGAAACCGTCAGTAAAGCCTATCGCTAAAACTGTCAAAATAAGTTTCCTCAGTTTTCAAGTTGGTCCAGCTGGCTGGCTATGTATGTATGTATATATTTTGCATACAAGCTGCAACACTGGAGGTAGAGGGATGAAATTTTCAACATTTACCCCTTATCATGTCTAGAAAATAATTTCTCTCAAAACTTCTGGAATGGAAAGGTCGGGGTCCAGTTTAAATCTATAAATTCATTGAAAATTGAATTATCCTGTAAAACCTTTAAAAACTGCCAAATCTTATGTCCCCCGCCGTGATGTAACGGTATGCAAAATTTCAGCTCCCTACATGCAAGATTGTGGCCTACAACGTGGAACAGACGGACAGGCGAACTTGGATTTTTATATACATAGAGATTATATACAAGAATCTGGTAAATGAAAGAAACGTTAAGAATTGCCAAGCTGATTATCACTAGACTGGTGTCATTCACCTCCCTAGACCCGTTTGACCTTCGCTTGAAATATAGTACAGACTCCCAAACACCACCCGCCATATAAAAACACTACTTCTATCTTTCTCTTCCTCTTTCCCCCTAAACTTCAATGCATGTGTATATTCGGGTGCCGAAGTCCAGGTTTCGTTTCTGATCAAGCAAACAACCTATTTCATAGTAATTCTGATAACGTATATTTCTCTCTCTCTCTCTCTCTCTCTCTTAATTATTATTTTGTGATTTGAGTCGCAATTGTGATATCTTCCTGGAATTAACATTTATTCTCTTTGGAAATATTCTTTTTGTTCAAAACAGACATAATTGAACATTTATGTACGAGTAAGTTACATTACCATTATCCTGGTTTGAAAACGGTTTGTCCGATTGATCTCTTGAAATCATGCTTCATGATTCAATATCAACACTTACTGTTTGATTAAAGATTCATGTTTTACTTTTAAGTCCAGTCTTTATATCCATGGTTATTTTGACTGAATTGATATGCAAACATCACACGAACAAACGCTAAGACGGTGGTGACCCACGAATATTCAAGAGACGATTTTTTTGCTATTACTGCCTGAAGTTTTAAAACTGATTTTGCTTACAACTCCATCTGCATCCTGACCATACTAAGTGGGCATGGACATTGAATTTGACTTTTTTTTACTTAGACTACTAGTAGACATTTTAGTACTGGTTTCTCAATTTTGAGCGAAAAGCTGTCCGTAGAAAAACTGTAGCAACTTCTTTTCCCATGAATGGACTTCGATGGATCTTGAATATTTCACACTGTGTGAGCTTCTTCATTGTGAAACTAAATTCAACATGGTACACATTTATTAACAGTTGGGCCACTTTTAAAGTTGAAACGACAGCGCTATACCATTGAGTCGAGATCTAGAGCCCTTAAGGCTTCTGAACTTTAAAAAACACGTTTCAGTTAAACTTATAACCTTTTCTATGTTTTATGACACCTTTATCTTTATGTTTTATTCTTTTAATTTTGACTTTACCCAATGCTTAAAATGGTTCCAGCAGGACCAAATAAGCAGTGTTTGTGTGTGAGCCCAATTCACATATGGTGTGGAGTCTGTGTTCGCTCTCACCCTGCTAATAATGGTTTGATTTCTATCTATTTCTATACAATACAAAAAATCTGATTCGCCCAACCAAATCTTCCATGTATACTCAATGGACCCGTGGGGAGATTTTAAAGTAAAATATATACGACAATCTACGGCCAACTAGTTAAAATAATTTGTCTTTATTGATCATCTGCTGAAAAACTGAATTTTTGTTCTTTGATCATTCTAAGTTAATCGGAACGAGAGCATTTCCAGGTTGATTCTGTGCGTAAAGTGGAGATAACTCCTGTTGGCCTCAAAATAAAGTAACGATCATCTCCCTTTTTGAAAACAGCACTCAAATAAAATCGACTTTTTTTTTTCATACATTCGCGCCACTCGATCTTAAAAATGGTACGCATATCAAATAGATCAAAATAACTTTCATATAAAGCTTAAACGTTTCACACTGTCACCTTCTCCATGTTAAAAACGGCGCACAAATGAAAAACAATTCAACAATTCAATCTATTGAAAGGAAAGCCACAACATTCTGTTTTCCTTTCAGGATGGAGATTATTAATTTTCATTGAGAACAAAATTTGTCTCCACGTATTCTGAATAATCGCCATGACAGGGTGGAGAATTTAGATGCTACAAGTATGAGTGTGGACGCGGAGATTAAACAGAGTTCGTAATAGTAATAGAAATAAAAATACATACGATTGATTAGACGAAGAAATTGGCTTCACATTTAATGATGAGACCTTTATAACAATATATATGAGACTGAAGATAAATACATGTAAACATTAGTGAGATCAATCGTGAGGAGGCCTGTTCAGATTTAGATATAATCGTGACTGTTGTGTAGTAAATGCATTGCCATTTCATTCACGACAGATGGAGATGTGAATACGCTTTTTGAGCTAGAGAATAAGACACGATTGAGTAGCTGAGCGTATGAGAGATAACTCAACTTCTGTAATATGAAATTGGCAATGCTTAGAAAAGTGATTGGTCACAGTGGGAACAGACGGTAAAGTTCAAATTGACCGGGAAGTCGGCGAAATAATAACGATCCGAGAGAGAAGGAAAGGAAGGAAGATAAAGGGAAGTAGTCGACTAAGAAAGTTAAGGCTTTAAATGAACGAGTAAATACGTGTGGTCAGAGCTTTTATAGACAGTAGATGGGGGAAGTGACGTTTGCATATGATCTAGATTTAAGGTTTATTATCTAAAGCTAATACTTATCTATTTTCGTATTTAATCTTGTAGGAGCTGCTATAGTGTTAAACCCACAACCTTTTCTCACCAATTAGTTGTCTCGTAAATTCTAAAATATAGTTTAATATACTTTGCATCATTTCTAAAGATATGTTTATTCAGACATTCTCAGTAAAAATTCTGTTCATGATTGAGGGAGTGGCTACGATTTGATTCGGCCGAATCGATGTGTCCCAACTGGATGCGACCCAACTGGATGTGACCCAAATCGATGTGATCCAACTGGATGTGACCCAAGTCGATGTGACCCAACTGGATGTGACCTAAGTTGATGTGACTGACACGATGCCTGGACAACTTGATTCATACTATTGTTGAATCCGAACAGCGATGGATTGTTGTTTGAGAGACGAGTGGATTCGGTCCTCGTCGTGGTTTAACTGTAGCGCGTGTGCAGCCCTGTAGATGTGGAAGGGAAGGAAGCTGTACGAAGAGAAGGGAATGCACGCCAAGTATGAAGTTGGACGCGCATTGATGAAACAAAGTGGAATGAAAGCATACATGTATTATGGCCAGACAAGAGACATACGTTTAATACAAGAATAAAGATGAGGTAAATGTAAGGATAACATAGATATGATCGATCGTGAGAAGAAATGTTAGGAGATCAGATAGAAGTAATCGCGGAAGGTGGGGGCTAGCTTGTCTTGATAGTACTGGCTTCGGAGTTGGAGCGAAGTGGTCTGAACACGTGGATTCTGTATGGTTGGATAGCTCCAAGATAATACGTGGAAACCGTGTTCAGTGTGCGAACTTTGCTGCCAAGTGAGTTAACTTGGGGGCTATTCTCTGACGCTGATAGACTCTCGATGAATAGACCATGAAAGACAGAGAACATGGAGTTTTATCCATGCGTGTTTCCCAAAGTGAGGATGGTGGTTAAGATCGGATCGGCCAGTAGATTAGCGAAATGATAACGAGCTTAGGGAGATGGGAAGAGTGGAAGGGTAGCCGGCTGCGAGGGCTGGGGCCAGAGGCATGACCAGCCAGGGGTCCTGGCGCCAATAAGCATTGGACCAGGGGGAAGGAGAGAGAGAGAGAATGGCCGGTCGCAGAGGCCGGGACTAGAAGTGTACTCAGGTAGGGGTGCTGGAGCTAATGAGCATTGGACTATGTGCGTCCAGGGGTTTTATAAGGTCGTCGGAGGAAGTGACATTTTGGATATCTAGCTAAAAAGAAGAGTTTTGTATTTAATTCTTAACTAAAAGTATAGGGGGCACTACAGTTTCAAACATTAAAGAAAGGACCTTCTGAAATATTTACTTGGAATGGTTCATAATTATAAATCAAATTTAATTTCTTATACAAATATAAAATTCATATGAATATTTTTACTCGTAATATAGTTTTGAACATTGAAGAAAGAAGCCCCTGGATTATTTACGTAAGTTATTTATTGGAATTTAATGAATGCAGTTATAAATGTATACCTTACTTATATTATATGCTTTACTTTATCTTAAGACATCTTTGGAAGATGATAAAAGTACTCTCATGCATGTAGTGACATGCATCGATTTGGTCAAGTCACGCCAGGTCGACTTACCCTAACTAGTATTTTTTTGCTATGTTGTATTATTACAGCATTGCTTGGGTTAATTTCCACGACTTAATCTCTAAATCCCACGATTAAACAGCATAGTCAGAAAATACAGAACAAACCCACGGTTAGAATCGAACTTACACCCTCCAGCCAGTCCAGTATACACCTGACCGCTTTTGACCATTCAGCTATAGTAAAACGAAGCCGATTTTACACCTTGAACCTAACTCCTTACAACCGACATTTTACGCTGATGATGTTTACAATTAATACCTAGTTGTCTTTTAATACAAAGATATTTTTAATTTTTCAAATTTTATTCTTGGACGAAGAGTAGCAACATTATTATCAATTCTGAATAGTTTTTTTGCCTTCCGAATTTTACGGTCTGATTGAAAGCTGCGATAAAAAGCATCATTATGAAAATAGGGTGACGGTAAAATCTAGTCAAAATTTATAATAATCCTACTATGGTGTTATCTTTTTCGTAACAACAATGACAATGACAGCAACAATAACCCTCACTTAATCAAGAACCCTCGAAGCTACTGAGAAGACTATAATTTGACATGGAACCTTATTTCAAACCCTCTAGAATATTTATAAAGGAATTTGGTCATCTTGTGTTTTTCAGGTTATATCCAGAATCGCTGCAAATTTTATCTAGAATTATCCAGATTTTCATGCCATTTATCTGGGGAAAATATCTAGATGCTATTTTATGAAGTCTTTTCCCCTCTCCTCACCAGGTCAAATTTGAAGATCTTTTTCAGTTAAAAGAAAGTTGATGTATTTTCAAAACTTATTAAGTGGGTCTTTCAAGCTTAAGTCAAAGTGGAGTTTGACCTTGAAGCAGCCAGTCTTGTTGTATAGATGAATATCGTTCTTCGTGCATCCTTCCCTGTAATCCTCTCCCCAAATTTTCTCTGGGTGATTTTCTTAATTTTATGACTTTTTAATGTTGACCTTTATGAACTACAAACATTATCATGAGACAACTAGTGTTACTAATTTAGTACCTTTCGCTAAATTCAATATTCAGCTATTTTTAACCCATTTTAGCAGCAATTTTTTAGCATTTCAGCTTATTATCAGCTATTTCCTAGCCACTTTAAATGAATCGAAGCACTAAGAATGGATTTTTCTTTCAGAGCATTTTGGCGCTTTTTGATGCCTTTTCAAGGCTGATTTAGTACAAACACTTCTTTCGAGTTGGCAATGCTGGAGACTACATTTGTTGAGATTGAAGCATCAGAAAACATTTACCTGCAAATGGCAAGCTTTGACAACAATCGCCGTTGACTCAAACTTGTTAAACGAGTTTTGTATCAGAAAAAAAATGCACTAAAAAGTGAACGCCATTTTCTTCTTATTCAAGGAAACCTGTTCCTGAATATTCTTTTCTTTGCTGTTGACGTAAGACTCAGGTTGGAGGTCAACTGGTTCACCAATTCAGTTTAGCTTCATGGGAGCGGGGACAGTGACGGACAAATCTAATTGTTTTATAGACAGAGATTCATGATCAAGTGTAACCTTTAATACAAAATTCATTCGATTGTCGGAAGTGTGCTGTGAAAGATACAAGTTCAAGTTCTGTCATTCGTTCGATAAGAACAGTTTTATCTGACTCTTATCTCCACTTCAAAACAAATTTCATGTCTTTTTTCTTACGTTCTGCCAAACGAAATGCCGCGGCATCCTCGGTAAATCATAACAAACTAGAAAGCACTCAGAGAGTGCACACACCGATACCAACGCTAAACAATAGAAACAAAATGAAAATCAATTCATGTATTGATTCGATGCACTGAGGTAACCGTCTAAATTTTCATTCTCTATATTTCGCTTCGTATAACGAAAAAAAAAAACACTCCTAAATCGAGAGGAAATTCCTGTATCCGCCCTCAAATTCAACTAATTCTTCCTTGGCTCTTGCCCCAACCTCTTTCGATATGTCATTGACATTCATTGAGAACTTTTGGAGATACGGTGTGGGCAAACATGAATGAATACATATACCTCTTCCAACTTTATTGGCAAAGAAAAAAAACAAACAGTGCGTCATTAAAGTGTTGACATGTCAGCACCAAAGTGTGAAGCAGGTGCAGGGGGCACCAGAGAGTGGAGCATGTGCAGGGGGGGGGACACCAGAGAATGGAGCAGGTGCAGGGGGGCACCAGAGGGTGGAACTGGTGCAGGGAAGGAGAGAGAGGACATGAAACTGGATATCAACGAGGTTTTCAGAAGTTCTGAAAGTATTTTTCACCCAGCAATTGTGTTTGAGGCAAGTTGATCTTGACATCACGAGTAGGATACACCTTTTGCCAAGGAAGGGTTGCCAATTTCAAATTGGCAATTTTCCTTCTACAAAAATTCGAAAAATTGACAATTAATTTCTTTTTTCTTTTTTCTGAATCTATATATCTCTCCCGAATTCAATGTTTTGTTTTTTTTTTGTTTTGAACGTCCAAATCACCAACACAGTACTCCTATATTCGAAATAAATAGATTAAAAAAAGACATTGAAATCGGCATCACTAGACTCACAAATTTGAAAAATAAAGGTAAACAAATATCCCTGTATTTGTGATAGACTCACTTGAAAACTGAAGAAACCTATGTTGACAGTTATGGTGACAGTTTTAGTTGACGATTTTTAATTGGCAGCCCTGTAAAAAAAAAAAACCTTGTATGATCGGGCCCTACCCGGGTGCTGCGATATTTGCATGTCTCCATTTCCAACCGGTGCTACTAGTCCGCGTTCGAACCCTGGTAAAAGCCAGACATTCAAATGCAAATATTCACGAGAGTAAAGCTCTCCCCACTTGAATGAATTATTGGCGCAACATAATCGTCTTACACACATCAGTCCATTCGGCATTGAACTTGACTAATCTTACTAAGTACGAACAACATTGTTTAGAATGATCAACAACTTGTGATTATCAGAATTTACTACGTAAGAATAATACATTAATGTATAACATTAATGAGATACCCTGCTATGGAGTGATAATTAGCGAGCAAGTCTGATAGACCATTGAAAACCTTACTGAGTGCTCATTTGTAGCCTTGTGCCGGACTAAGCTAAACTTAGTAAATCCTATAGAAGGGCTGTACTGAGTCAGGTAGGCCAGTGTTGCTAAATTGATGCTTTCCGCGCTAAATTTAGCGCATTTCTTGTCTTGGTAACGCGAAGGTTCAACATTTAGCAGGATTATTAGCTATTCCCAAGCCATTCTGGACTGATCTAGCCATTTTCAGCAATCAAAAGTGGCCACATATGGCACACATTGCTTTTTTACATGTTTTCAGAGGAGGGTTCTATTTACAATATAAGTTTATGCTGAATTTAGGTGGTAAAAATGAGTGTATATGGATGGCTATTATTCATAATTTCCCTTGGAATGCCAGTATTAGTTGGTTTTTTTTTCCCCAATCTTTTTTTGATAAAAAGCATAAACCTTTTATGATGAAATAATTTTTCATACTTGCCTGAGGCCTTTTTCTTCGGGTGTCGATTTTTTTCTTTATTAGTTCATAAGTATGATCAAAGATTTTACTAAGAACCGAACAGCCGAGATTTAAAATAAAAACGTGATCGGACTTCATTTTAGCGGTCTGGTTCTAACGCAAATTCCTCAAGAATCGAACAGTTCAAGCTGAGGATTCTCAATTAAACGGACAGACAAAACCTTCTCTTCGGGTTTATTCCTTGATGCATTTGCATGTACGTCTCTAGAGGCATGTTACCTATTGTCCCTAACACACGTGCATCCAATTCACGGTTTTTATCTAACGCTTTCTGTCTCGACCGTACTTCTAAGTACCACGTGTTAAAAAAAAAAACCTCTGTAAATATTTTTGTATCTGCTTTATTCCGTTCAGTAACCAAGTTCATAGGTTGTTCCCTCTGATAATTTTTTGAGTTGATAATTCAATTCTGGCCAGGAAGACTGTTTATTTAGTGTAGTGTCAACTTTAATTGATTGAATGTGCCTCAGGGCAATATTGCACCACAAATAAAACAATTTCTTGAATTGAGTTTTACAATTATTTTTTTTATATGCTCTTAAAGTGTTTAAGATCACCTCGTTTGTTTTTGTTATCTTGGGGTTTTTTTTTTTTTTAGTTTTTTTTGTTTTTTTTTTTGTTTATATCTTGAAATTTTGAAGGATTGAAACCATGATTTATTGAGTGGATCTTCCAGTATCGTTAAGACTAAAATATCTCAAAATGCGGGTAAAAAAAACGTTTATAAAAAAATTAATGCGTATTTCTTACCTAAAAATCTGCATATAAATTGTTTGTGACTTATTTTATCTTTTAAATATAGCATGAACAATAGTGGAATGCTGGGTGGGGGGCATTAGAAAACACATCCGGTAAGATTTGGCTTCTGCGTTGCGACAATGAACAAAGGAAATGTTTATTTTGTTGAACTCCATGTTTAACAATCCTAAAAAGCAATGAAAATGAGACGATTATTGCTATCTAAGAGAAGAAATTCAGGTAGAATCCTATTTTCCGTGCGTAAAATTGAGATAACTCCAGTTAGCCTTAAAATGAAATATGACCTACAGGAGTTTGCACGCTGTATTAAACTTCATTTAACATCGTTAAGGGTTTATGCGGAGATGAAGCTGTTTAATTTTTTCTGTTGATGAAAAAAAGTATACATCACCTAATTACGTGCAGGAGATAATTCTGTAAGACTCACTTCAATTTAATGCTAACAGGAGTTATTTCCATTTAATGCACATAAACAGATTTTTTTTTACCAAATTTCGTTTTCAACTGAGCGGGAAGGGAGAGGTCATTAGGGTTCAAAAAATCTTTACTCCAAATTAGATTTTCATTTATTATTTGTAATCAAGATTCAGTTTAGTTTGCGTCACAGTTCATCTAGGATATCTTTTTCCTTTCAATGTTATGTGCTTTCAACCCATTAAACCTTCGGACCATCACGAAATTTGTTAGTTTTCAGCAAAAAGAATTTGATTAAGGTTTTAGAAAGGGGTCAAAAGACTGGTTTTTCAAATTCTTCAACCAAGGCCATAGATTTTGACAGCAATTGTCTTTGCCCTTTACAAAAGAATCTTTTGAATTATCAATTACCGTTTTTGTTTTTTTTTTTAATTTTGATGCTTATTTCTGAATAAACTATTACTTACCAATGTTCACGTATTATACCATTTTAAAGTGTGAATATCACTCTATTTCGCCACAATTTTATGTAATTCAAGTTGAACATGATTTCATGCAAAATTTGAAGATTACCCTCTTTAGATACATGAGAATTAACTCAATAATGTAAGACGCTACAAGTAATGATAACACCAGACCTGGCCCTTTTCCCAAAAAACTGGCTCGAAAGGTAAACTCATTGTCTAGTCCCACATTGGCCAAACGAAAAGGAATTTTTAAAAACGGTTGTTTTTGTTTTTTTTAAAACTTCTGATAAATGAGAGGAATCCAAGTAAATGCTTTTTTTTTTTTAAATATTCCCAACTGAAATAAGTTGGGTGATTTTATCAGCCATCAAATACGATTTACATTTAACAAGAAAAATCTTTTCCAAAAAATGTCTCATCAGATGAAAATCCATCAAGTGAATAATTATATCAATTCATCCCCGATAAAAATGTCAGACCCTTAAAAGCTTAATAGCCTTGTAAATAATTTGCAATGTACTAACCACTTCCTAAATGATATCTAAATACAAATGAACAAGTAAATAATGTAATGAATAGATAAAAAAATCTCATTATAATTATCAAATACCCATCAGTCTATCTGTCATAGAATGACCACCTAGATACTAGATATAAATCTAGATGATTATAAATGAAATCTAGATGAGACTTGCAAATTCTATGAAATTTCGTACTTTTCGTTTATCACAAACTGAAAATATTTTGCTAAGAGATTTTTATTATGGTAATTGGGACCTGTCGTTGAGTGAAATTTCATTATAAAAGTCCTTTACTGTGCGAGGTGCCACTGTAGAAGTATATTATATAAATCACCGTAGAAATTAAGTGAAATCATCTTTCCCCTTTAGGAAATCTTCAATTTTCTGCCAATATAAGAGGGCGCCCGGTAAAGATGGAACCGGTAATGAAGGTCTGGTAATAATGGCGAAAGACAGGGGAAAATGGCCCAAAATAAGTAGGTTATTAGACATGAATATTAACTGAAAATCGTGAATTGACATTTTCCAGACGTAATTGAGTCACTTTTGTACTGTTAGATTAGATAGATTAGATATGAGATCTGTTGGTCTAACAGTAACTGAAAATCATGATTCAATTAAAAAAAAAAATGATTCATGATTTTTAGTTAATATTTTCTTTCTTTTTTAATCAACTATTTATTTTAGTTGGAACGTTGATTCCTCTTTCCCGTTGCGCCATATCGGGTCCATTTCTCCCGTGGCTATAATTACTGGTGCCATCTTTACCAAAGTCATAATTACCGGGTTCGTTTTTTCCACGGTCAAAATGACTGGAGCCTTTTTGACCTCAGCAATAATTTGAAGATCCATTTTTACCTCGAGTGTAATTACTAGAGCCATCTTTCATCATCATCAGTCTTTTAACGTCCGTCGTTGGACATAGACCTACCCCAGGATTCACCACAATTCTCTATCATGGGCATCACAGAGCCAGTATTTCCTGAATTTGTCTAGTTCATCTCTCCATCTTGTGCTCTGTCGGCCTCGGTTTTTTAATGTGATCTTCGGGGTTCATATTGTGAGTCGTGATGTCCATCGGTTGTCTTTCATTCTTGCAATATGGCCTGCCCATTGCCATTTGAGTACCACGGCCATAATTACCAGTGTCATTTTTATCTTCGCCATAATTACTGGGGCTCTTCTCACCTCGGCCATAAATACCAGTGCTATTTTTCACCTCGGCCTTCATTACCTAAATTCATATCAGAAGGATCCAGTGAATTTTATTTTGAATGCTATCTGTAAAGGTTCAAGTGGAATTATTGCTATGAATTCCATTTAATAAAAATGTTCACTCATAACAGACTTCAGCGTTGTCAGGCATTCCTGCCCAGAGCAAAACTTCAATCAATAACAGTCATACAAAATATACTGATGAATATTGATTGAAATAAAAAATGATTTCAGAGTTATTTCCCTTTGACTAAAAAAAAGTTTCCTATATTGGCAAGACCGATATTTCCACCATTCGTGGTAGCGGTAGCGGTAGCGGTAGCAGGAGGAGGAGGAAGAGGAGGTGATGAAGGAAGAGCTCACAGTCTTTCTTTGAGTCAATAAATTCTTATACTTGTAAAATATTACAATATCAAATATTCTGCAAGTATTATTTTCAATAAAAATCTTCAATGGCCGTTTTTGGTATTCTTTCAATAACAACATCATTAGCAGCTGGTAAAAAAAATGATTGGAAGAGATTTTCTTTTAATGTTTCTGACCTTTCAATGATATAAAACCTCTCCCTTCCTTGTTTAACGTAAGTGGGACTGACAGACTAACCAATTAATGTCTGATAGGAAATGTGTGGACACATCTCAAAACCAGAAACGATGACAGCTTAGCATGAAACCTCCTCACTGGGAAGATTGGCGCTAGACAATCTTCAAGCTTTCTCTCAGGTCAACAGAGATAAGTTTATTGAATATCTAAAATACGTGTTTTTGACTTTCCTCCAGAATTCTCCATGAATCCTTAAGACAACGATTAATTAAATATCTAACAGAAAGTGTGCTTTGATGCAATATAGCAGGGCTAGCTCAAGCCTTTATAGGACTTTGAACAGGATTTAATTTGGAGGGTCTCTCCTCAAGGACCCTAAGGAAAATTTGACAGTGGGTGCTCTTCACTACTTTATGGGGGCCCTATGCCACTGCTTAGTGCGCATGTCTTCGGCTGACTCTCCAATATCAAATGTTGTAGGGAGAGAGGGTATAAACATCATGTTGAGCCAACCTTTTAAATGATCAGGGTATAACTACTTGACTCGTTCGGGCCAAGGTTTCTTCAAGGGTTACAAAGCATAGGTGACAAGGATGTGATGGAAGGATTTAAATTTTCTAATTTTCCAAGAAACTCAGGGAAGTCATATATCATTCTGAAGGTTATAAGACATGGATTTCATTCATGACAAATATAGTAGTTACATGATTTCATTATGTATTCAAAGTGGCCGTCATACCAAGGTATTTGATCCCCATGCGTGAGAGAATGAAGGACAGTAAGTAAATATATGGTTTAATTTTCCATTTTTCTTTGAAGAAAAATTACATCTTTTTCTGTCCTACAGGTTCTGTAACACCAATCCCAATATGAGACTGACAACTCCAATCAGTCACCTATTGGTGCTTTTGATCCTTCCAAGCCATGTATTGCTCTATTGAACCTTGTATCACTGTCTGAAGAGGTTGAGTAGGTGGGTTAATAAAGTCTAGGTTGACAGAAAGATAAGCTCTGTGGTGAACTATTTTTTTGTGCAAAATTTAACGCATGCACCCGGGCTTGAATGATCAAAAATCAATATTTGTCTTTTCTTCTAAAAATTATGTGTAAGCCTAACAAATTATTTTCCAAGACGTCGTTCATTGTTTTCTTTAAAATTTTGAATTGTGAAATATTTCATTTTTAAAGACAAAACAAAAAACATTTAGGTAGAATACAATTTTATTTGTAGTTGCATCAAAGGAAGTTTGTTTTGAAATTATTGTCCATATTCCCTCTCCTCAGCCCATGAGCACCATTGACTGATGGCTGGATGACCATCTATTCAAAGACCAAACTTTCCAGGGTTTTTCCTGCTTGAATAAGGGGTAGCCGGATCCTTCCGACCAGGAGTTGCAATGTTTGACCTTCAAAGGAAGAACACAAAATATTGAACGATTCAAAAAGAGGAAAAGAAAATGCTGAAAACTGGTCAATTTTCTCATACTTCACACATTTAACAAAAACTTTACTCAAAATTTAATTCGATAAAAACGTGATAGAATTTTTTCAACCAAAGAGAATTTGATTACAATGAAGCTATTGTAGCCTCCATTTGACACCATCTTTATATATGTATATGTGCGTATGTTTCTTTCTTTCTCTCTCTCTCTCTCTCTCTCTATATATATATATATATATAAAAGTTTTAAAGAAAGCATGTTGCACTGGTTTCAGTTACACTAAAGAAAAACATTTGAACTGATCTAGTCAGATCATCCAAGTTTTTAAAAAAATAACACTTGAAATATAAATATAAAAGTATAAAAAATATTAATTACATTTTCTTGACAATGATCAATGATGGTTGGAAGATCTAGAAAGCTAACTATAGAACATTTTTACAAAATTTTTACTCCTGTAAATAAAAGGTTTGTGCACAAACAAGAAAATATAACTAAAAAGTTGAATAGACAGAGTTTGTTTTTTATGCATGTTAGAATACAGATATATACAGGCATGAGTGTGGTCTGTCTACAAAGTAATGAGACTGATTGTGAATAATTATTTTGAACTCAGGTTAATCAACATTATCCCTTTATATGGATATTCTTAACAGTTCCCAAATGGGGACCGTGGAACATCCAACAGATTATGACAAACCAACTGAAGGCAGAGTCAGTTGAAGACTCCCGGCACTGTTTCGAGGAGTGGGAACAACTTTCATTATGGGTGGTTTCTGAAGGAAACTATTTTGAAGGGGATAAAGTTGATTCATAATGAAGTTGATAATAAATATTTTTATACTATAAGTTTTCTGACAGACCTTAAATAGATAAGTGTGTGTGTGTTTTCACTCCAAATTCCCATTTCGTTTATCATCGGTCTATTCAGGCTTTTTTTCAACACAACAGCTGTGTATTAAGAAATGGATATATATGATCCGACAGATCAATTATAAATTGTGTTATACTACATAGAAACTCTTATATATATAAATATATGTATATAAGTGTGTGTGTCTTCGCCATCCAATAAAGAATGTTTTCTATGGCATGCTTTTTACAAGAAAATATTGTTACTCATCTCAGCCACCTCTTCCACACTATTCACTTTCCTACATATTTAACCAGCACAATTGACCAAGTGTAATGTGTATTTGGATTCATTGTTCAAGGAACAAAAAACAAGTCACAAAGGTGACGTTATGTTATGTACATTAAACTATTCATTCCTTTATCAATTTTTCCGTCAGTAATATCTGCTGGTTCCTATTCAGCAACGATTGACAGCAAGTCAACTAAATAGTCTTGCCAATTTCCATTTTTGCTCAGATTTTTAATTCTTTGCATCTTTTCACTTTTAGCATGTATTATTTTCTTTATTATCTATATATAAAGGTGTGGTCACAATTCTGAAATGAAATTTCAACAGATATATTTCTTATCCTATAAAGTGTAAAATTTCATTTTCGAAGAAATTTTTTTTTACTAATGGGAAATAATTACAATATTTTGTAAAATAGTTATCTACCCTTGACATACTTCAGACAGTTTCCCACTTATTTTTGTTGAATTAGACAAGATTTTCCATCATCTTAATTCTTAATTGTTTTGTCTTAATTCGGACCAACATTTGATGAGATTAGGTGGGTCTCATATGTAAACAACAAAAGCATGTTGCAGTGAGTTGGTTGCAAGGAGTTGAGTTTAAAAGTAAGAATCAGCTTCTGCCAAACCATGAAAAGTCTTTGTGACAACCAACTTAGTAAAAGCAGCTTGGTGTGAACTGGCCTCCCTCTGGCAATGACGGTGTTGGTTCAATTCTCACAGAAGGTTTACTCTTTATTTCTAATCTTTCTGATTCTGTTTTTTGATGGTCCGAATTGGAAGTTGTATAAAAACAAATAAAAATTACAATGGAAGTAAAAAACAGTAAAATTTAATAGAAATAATGTGTTACAATACTTCATCCAAAAATAATAATGAGAGTTCTCCACATTTGACATTTACAAAGGATGGAATTTCTAATTGATGGCTTCTTCTATGGTAATGAGTCACGAACTTGTCCAACAGACACTGAGTACTCCACAATATTGGCCTTGTGCCGGATTAAGCTGAATAATAAATATCTATTGTTCAACAAATCATGATGACAAACATAAGATTCCTTTCCCTTCTGACTGTAAAACTAATCCATTTACTGCCCCATCCCTCAAAACAGGACTTGAGAAAGCATGTTAATACAGTAACACCACTACAAGGCATACCTGCTCACAGTGAGGCACAAATGGTCAAAACAACAAAAGAGGTGTTCTGGTGGATAATTCAAAGAGGACAGCAATAAAAAAAATCCGAATGCAAAAAGACACATTTAATTCTTTATTGGTTGACTGATACTAAATTCCTGTTAAAATTAATGCAAAAATTTCGTACCATAAACAAAATTTTAGCACGAGCATTTGCTACAAACATTTGGTCAGCGTTATGAGGCATAATGGACTGATGTATGTAGATTGTTTCTGTATATTTCATCCTTAAAATAAGAAGGAAAAATTATTTTGGAGGCTAATTTGATACAGCAGTCTCAATCCCTCAATCAACGCAATTCGATCCAAGGGAAATAACTTGGGCTTTACGCGTATCATGTCCGGACCTCTGTAACACATACCTCGTTTTACGAATTCCCAGTTTTACAAACGTTGAAATGAAATTTCAAACTCAATGGAAATTAAATGAAATCCTATTTTTGATCAAATTGAACACAGCAAAATGTTTTTTCCAAGAATGAACAACACTGTTACAAGTTTGTAAGTGTCTTTCGATAGAGGATTCTTTGTTTTCTAAGAATAATTATACCCCACTTTACGAACTACTATGAGGAACAAATTAGTTTGTAAAGGGGAGGTATGCCTGTACCAAAAACTGTTCTAGCCAAACAAAAGTGATTGTGGGTCGGCTATTTATGAGAGAGAAGGTCTGTCTGAAAATAGGAACACTCTACGCAGCTGTTGGTGCATTTATATAAGGAAAAATAAAATTATCAAAATATTACTTTTGGATATTGTATATAATTGAACCCTCTCTCTTAGTTTTTTCTCTTGATTCTGACACAAAACTTCACACATTATATAGGGACTTGATCCTCAAATTTACAGAAATGTTCAAATTTCTATGAGGACATTTTTTCAGAATAGAATCAACTGAGCTGGTTTAAGTGGCAGAGTCCAAAGTGATAAGTGGCGGGTTTTCAGCAGGTAGAGCAATAGTCAGGAGCTGTTGTGGTGATGAGGACAGTAGACAGTATCTCTCCCTTAGAAAAAAAATGGATTCTTATTGCTCCAAATAAATTGAATTGTTAGATTGTTTTTTATTTGTGAGTGAGCGAGTGTGTGAAAAATTATGTTTGTATTGTTTTTATCTATTTTATTTCTGACCCGTTTTTAGCATCAAGTGGGCGAGTGTGTGAAACGCTAAAGATTTTGGGAAAATTGAATTTTTTTTTATTTTTATTTGAATGCTGTTATTCAAAAAGGGAGATAATCATTACCTTATTTTGAGGCTAACAGGAATTATTGCCATTATAAAGCCAGATTCTGTGAATGCAGAGAGCAGGAACAAAAAGCTCGAGTGATAGATTTAACCTTTAGCCTCTCCTTAAATTTTTCCAAGCTATATACCAGGAATATTTTCTGACCTGATCCTCAAAGTCACACCTAATATTTTTTTATCCTTATAATCCCTGATCTTTTCGTGCTAGACCCATAAAGTATACATCAAATGGAAGAAGAATAGACAAAGAATTCACAAGTAGTATAGTAAGTAGAGAACAATAATGTACAAAATGAAAAATAGATAGGAAGGGAAAAAATACAAATGTGTATCAAGTTGACAGTTTATGAATGAAATAAATTGTCTGTTTTTCACAGGGGAAATAACTCGTCTAATTTACAAAAGAAAGATACATAGAATTATCAAGGGAAGCCACTCGTATTATCATTTGCTCTAGTTTTCTACTATGCCAGACGAAAAAAAAGAGTGTTTGTTTTGGACATACATGTTACATCTACACAGTATTGCGAGCTTAGCTAAGAGGATGTATGACATACGTCCTGATGGTAGTCTAAAGGTTAATCTTGATAGATTGGCTTACCTTTTGGATCCGAGCATTTGTCGATCTTTTTCTTCTTTCCTTGCTTTAATTAATTCATCTGCCTTTTTCATCTCTTCTTCCATGGCAGTCATTTCTTCTTTCACTTGTTTCTTTCTTTCCTGGAAGGAAAGAATAGAAAACAACACGACAGATTAGTCTCTCAATTGAAACTGTAACATGAATAATGTTTTTTGACACCATGCTGACTTAGGGGCGATCAATCAAAAAATTGGAAAAAGAGATGATCAATGAATAAGTTACTTCACTCGCCTTTTGTTGGGTGGTGATCACTAAAAAAAAGTCTGAATTTTCAAAAAATGAGTATGAACACTATCAGACAAAAACTAAGGGACCGATTAAGAATAAACTTACATTTAAAATTGAACACTCCCACTGAAAACCTATCGGGGGTGAGGATTTTCAAAAAACAAGTAAACATTTTTTTCTAGACATAAGGCGTAGATAGTTGAATTTTCAGCTCTCTAGCACCATTGGTGCTGACTGTACGCACGACACAAATAAACAGCCAGCCAGCCAGACCAACTTGAATACTGAAGAAACTTATGTTGAGGGTTTTGGTCGATGGTTTCTGACAATAAAGTATCAATGTCTGGTTGAAACAATGGGCTGACATTCAAGGGATCTAGAATAGAACATTGTGTCAGGCTAGTGATGCTCATTACAACATATATATCTCTTCTTCCATGGTAGTCATTTCTTCTTGACTTGTTTCTTTCTTTCTTGGATGGAAAAATAGAAACATCAATCAGGTTTCAATATCTCAAGCTGGAAACACAAGTGGTCTACAAGACCTATGGAAGAGGTTCGTAGAAGGATCATTAGGGAATAAATGTACTTTTAGAAAACTCGTTATGGTTTATTTAAATCATTATCACCTGATAATGAACATAAAAATACTTTAGGTTACAGTCAAATTGTTGGATAAACTGGTTCTCATATGATCACTGAAGTTGAGCAATGTTGAGCCTGGTCAGATACTGAAATGGGTGACTGTCTGGGAAAACCAGGTACAGTAAGCTGCTGGGGATCACTTGGAGAGCCTAAAGTGGTGATTCTGTAAATCCTTCAAAGGAGGAGGAGACCGATCTCTACACTGCACTCAATAATGCAAGCCAAAAAGCCTATCCTACCCCTGAATTTTCTGAATAGTCTAGCTGCAAGCAACAAGGAACAAATAGATGAAGGGGTCTACACATATATTTGGAGAATATAAAGTAGTCTGGGGGGAAAGAAACTTGAGAATCATTGGACTAGATCATAGGATCAATCATCAACTCTCAAATTCATAGACCATATTTACAGTGGAATTCATCAAAGAATAAAATTTGAAATAATGGAACTCTTCACTGAATTGAATAGGAACATTTTTTTCAATTCACAAAATTGTCAAAGGAAGATAATTTCCACAAGTTATTTCCCTTTGACCATTTGGTGTAATGACATGGCAATTTTTTTTTTTTTTGATGAATTCGAGCTTTAAATCAAAACCTGAGAAAAGTTTTGATATGCTTGAATATTTATGAATATAGCCACCTTGGCCTAAAAATGAATCACCGTAGCCAAGTCGCTTAAATTTTCTCACAATATCCCCTCTCTGTGAGTTCTCTCTCTGTCACTCAAGACTTTACTTATCCACCTACCTCATCTCAATGCTTTGGACAGTGATACAAGGTTACATAGAGTAATACATGACTCAAACATGCCAACCAATTGGAGTTATCGGTTTCAAAAGAATGGGTATAACAAAACCAGTAGAACAAAAAACGATGTAATTTTTATTTATCTAAATCAAAACTTGACCCTACATTCTTTCATACCTTCTCTCTATATCTATAATACCAACCAAGCTTTGTCATGAATGCTACGTCTTAGCTGTGGCAAAGTAAGTGTCCACTCTGCAATGGATTATTATTGTAAATCAAATGAACAGAGACAAATTTATAAAAAATTAAAAGGCTGTTATTAGAAGGTGGCTACATGGAAATTTTTAAGGCTCTATGCCAAGAAAAATGTAACCAGGAGCATTGAAATAAATACTGGAACAAAGAGACAGATTAGTGGAAAGGAAAGAATACCTTTAGCCTATGTTTTCTGCTGCTTGGTCGGATCAGTGATTGTCACTACAGTGATTCAATCGGATCAATAAAAAAATGTTTAATTTCAAGAAATCTTAGTTTTGTTTAGCAATTTTCTTCATTTCCACAAAAAAAAATTCAGTGGTTTTTGTCATTTGTCGAATAAAAGATTGATAATTTTAGATTTAATTCTTTTAGATTTTACCTGTTTTTTTTTTTATCACAATAAATAAAATATAAAAACGTATCTAAGGTGAAAACTGATTTTTACCTGTCTTGATTTTGAAGAATCTTTGATAGTATAAAACATAGGTCCAAGTTCTGCTAACCATTGCCCATCAACAGCCGTCACACACTGCATGTATTCCTGAAGAAAGAAATTTCAATCATTTCATATTGGGCTACACCAGATGTCAGCAAAGCAATTAAAAAGATATAAAACAACAATCATACGATGGTATGGAAACAACTCTTCTATCAATTAATATAATGCTTTTTTTCATTATAGAAGTATATACCTACATAACCTTCCATGTACTTTCAAGCAATAAAAACGATGAAATTATCAAGTGGGGAATTGAATATTGATAAATCGTAGTTAAAATTATGTGTATTTCCAAATAGCAGCTGTAAAACGCTGATTCATTTGAAGCCACAGGAGAAACGAGAATTTTCATATGCAACATCACATATTTAATGAAATCAATGGGCTGGGAGGAAATAAGATTGAGGTCTTGCCTTGACCCCTTGAGTACACAACAATATTCCATCCATCTGTTGGAAGTGAAATTTCCAATAATCAATAGCAAATTGCACCAAAAACAATTTATACTATCTGAGCTATAATTGGAGTCAATTTGGTACATGGTTACATTTTGTAAAAAAAATGATTCTGTAAGAGTTTACCTTTGAAGTCATCACAAGTTCATGATAGACAATGTAATCAGGATTGTAACCCATTCCAAAAAGGGCACTCGTCGGATGTAAATGGCACGGCATTCCTGTCCGGCAATTGACATATTCTCCGATTCCCTAAAAGAAATACAAGAAATTCTTTACAATAAACGGAAAAAGTTCAGAAGATACAAAAAATGTTTTAACCTTTTCAAGACTAACCAATTGACTAATCAAGCTGGGAGTGCACATTCTGCTACAGAGCTTATCTTTGTCACTCTAGACTTTACTAACCCACCTACAACAATAATTTTGCCATAATTTAAATCCATGTCTTTTAACTTTCAAAATAATATATAATAAAAATCAATAAAATTTAAAAAAAAACAGACCTTGTGTCAAAGTGTTAATTGCCTAAATTGAAAAATATATCAAAGCTGTCATAGATATCTTGGGGTATGTATGTCCTAGGAGTCTTGAAAGGGTTGAACAGTTAAATGACGTTTATGAGTTTGAACTTCAACAAAAAAACAAAAAAAAAAGTAATGATTGCATCAAATTCATTAAGGTATGATAATATTCAAAATGTTGGTGTATCTGATTTCCTGTATGATTAAATTCTAAAAAAGCACCATGAAATTTCCACAAGTCTTGTCAGTGAGGATATACAAACAGTGGCTTGAATTTTAGAAGAATGTGCACATACAGAGAGAATATTTGTTTCAAAGTATTGGACTCGTTTTAAAAACATAAACAGCTAATCACCCCTTGCCAAATGATTTGACAAACCATTGCTTACCTTGAGCCTTGCGGCTTGGTGGAAATAAGATGAACAAATACTTTTTCTGATCACATCCCAATCATTGCCACACGATATCAGATCCATTCTCTGTTGATCCATGATTTCTTTGAGCTGTTGCCGCACTTCACGTACCTAAAACAGAACAAGCAAGAAACTTGACCTCTTATCCTTGGGACAAGATGGCATCAAGAATCCAAATGCCAAAACAAGCAAACATCTTGTTTGCGTAAAATTTTGAATCATTCAAAAATAGAATAAGAAGCAGAAAACTGAGGTTTATGTTGTGAAAATCTTTGGCATAGATAACTTCTCAAAAGGAAATGATGTCAGAGAACTAAGGCAAAAGAAGTCAATTTGACCAGCGTGTCAACGAGTGAAAAATTGCCTCATAGATCTCAGAAATATTAATCAAGTTAGAAGATTCAATATTTATGTCATTAACACATCATCATCAGTCTTTCAACGTCCGTCGTTGGACATAGACCTTCCCCAGGATTTGCTACACTTCTCTATCATGGGCGTTGCGGAGCCAGTACTTTCTGAATTTGTCTAACTTGTCTCTCCATCTAATATTTTGCCGGCCTCGGTTCTGCATGTAATCTTTAGGGATCCATGTCATGAGTCGTGATGTCCATCGGTTATCTGCCATTCGTGCAGCATGGCCAGCCCACTGCCATTTGAGCTTTTTAATGGATTCTATGATATCCCTGACTCTTGTCTTTTCCTTGGATGTATTGTGCTGTCTTGATTAAATTTATTCTCTTTGCAGTTTTTGGTTATCTTTTTTTCATTTTTCTTCAATTCCATTCACAAAAGAGTTCCATCTTTTTTATCCTATTCATTGAAAAGTTCCAAAGTGGTTACAAGTAGTTTATGAAACTATGAGTGAATCTGAAGGATGTCTAGCTTTTTCTAATTCTTTGTCACTAGCATCTGACTTAGTGGTTAACAAATTAGAAAAAGGATGGATATTAACGTTTCATTTAAGGTTCTTGAGGAAAAATGGCTAAGGAAAATATTAGGTTGTAACACATGAAATCTTGCTTCTTTTTTTTTTTTCTTTTCACATCAGAGAGAATTAATGCTAAAAATTGAAGATTTACTAATGTAATTGCACTTTTTGAAGATTTACTGTAAATAGAGATATAATTCATTCTTATAGGAGGTTTTTGAGGCGTTAGCAATGGGGTCTCCAAAAGAAGTTACACTAATTTCCAAGTAAAATTTCAAATTGGGACATAAAATCTGCTCAGGCTGCTAAAAAACAAACATCAGTAGAGTCTTTGGAGTGAACGCTACTACAGAGCTCACTGTTCAGTGTTGGTTCAATAGGTTTAGGCCTGGAAATATGGATGCCAATATCAAACTTTAAGAGAGGCCAAAACCTATTCTTAATGATGAAGGATTTATCTATACCAGTGGTTAATGACCCATGAACAATGGTTCAAACACTTTCTGAAGACTTTGAGAATTCAACAGCCACCACATCATGTCATACCACGGCAAAAGGCAGAGTGCTGAAGTTAAAATGAAAATTACAATAACTAATTATTTACCTTTCTTATAGCTTTGATATGGATGAAGTGTTCATTACACCAACTTGCTGAGTAACTGAAAAAGAGATAAATAGAAAGAGATGATTTCAATATGTCAGCAATTGATATGAGAAATGTTCAGTCTTAGTCTTTGAGGTAAATATTATGTAACGTTTAGCAAATGAAAATAATCATGGAGGATATTTTCTTTGAGTCTAATCTAATGATATAAAGGCCCATGTCACTTTTTTATTTGTTTGTTGGTTTCTTTCACACTTAAGCAAACAGAAATATAGGAAGGGGTAAAGCAAGGCTATACTGTGTCCGTGAGTTCATATCTACATCACCATCACAACAACTAGTGCTGCTGATGTTTCAGTAGTAGCACAGGGAAGCAATTTTACTAAATATAGACTTCTATGGTCTTTTATCAATAAAACTGATGTTTTTCTGATTTAAAAAAAATTGTTTTTAACCCAATTCTCTTGCTTTATTGTTATAAAATTATTAAAAAATGAAATATGGCAAGATACTTTTTTTTAACACTTTTCAATGAGGGCACATAAACTACACTCTGATCCTAAGCAGAGTGCTAAGTAGTGACACTTTGATCCTAGACAGAGTACAAAGATAATACAATCTGATCCTAGATAGAGTGCACAGATACTCTGATTGCAAGCAGAAGTGCTAATCCTAAGGTCAATTTTTTACGGTTACTATGCTAGTTAGAAATAAAAGATTTAGGTAGGTAAAAATATTACTTGTTCTTTTTCCATTGTTGATAGACATTTAGGTAAGTGAGGTGGTCACTTTCTGGTACTTGAAATTTTTCTCGTGCAGCATCAGAATCCTCTTCTCGACCTTTGGGTCGGTAGAAAATAGCCGGTACAGACAGCATGGACACAATCACCTGTAAAAGAAATGGTAAATAACTATTATAATAATTACATCAGAACATCTACTACCATCTCTGCATGGTATTCATGTAGATACATCACCGATTTCTGGTAAATCCTGTGGATCCAGAAGTGGGCTTCAGGATAATTGTAGGTATCCAAAAGTGACTCAGCAATCACTCCTTTCCACTACCACAGGATTGGAACCTCCTTTATCATAAGAGCTTTCGTAGCGTAAATGGAACGGTGTTGTCCATGAATGACTCGCTCCTGAAGTATAAGATGTAAATTCAAGTCTCAACAGAAGCTACTTTTTTGTTTAAAATTCCTGCAGTTTAATTTAACAACTGAAGAGGGATAGACTGGCTACTAAATATGTTGAGAGAAAAAAAACGGCAAAAAAAAACGTGAACTAATCAGAACTGAAAATAAACAGGTCTGGTTGGTCACTCAATAGAAACCACCACCAGAGCAACATCTTTTGGCTGTTTACTGTTGGGGGTGATTAAGAAATTGAAAAAAGGTGTGAATAATGAATAAGTCACTTCTCTCAACTTTTGAGGGACAGTGGTCCCTATAAAAGTCTGAATATTCAAAGGAAAAAAAAAAGCATGAATGCATGCTGACAAACTAAAGAATTAAATTAACAAAAACCTACATTCCTAATTGAATACAGCCCCCTCCCATCAACAAACTTTTTTTGGGGGGAAGGGGTTAAAAAGTTTTCTTTTAAATATAACAAGGAGTAAATGTTGAATTTTTCAGCTATCTAGCTTCAATGGTGCAGACTGGATGTGCAATAGATACCCATCAAGAATCACTTGAAGACTAAAGAAACTCATGTTGACGGTTTCTAATAGGTGTAATCATCATGTTTTATTGGAAGTTTTGGACCAATTTAATGGATCAGGGGGAAGGGGGTACTTGTGACATTCTATTCGAATGTAGGAAACATAATACAGTACAGAGGTATGAGGATGGGAAGATTGTGTTGCACCAATCTTCCAAGTGATGAGGGCCTATCTGCCTACACTGGAGATCAACATTTGAATACCAGGCTTTTACTAAGTTCAAACACCACTAGCACAAGTGGCAAAGACACAACTATTGATGCAGACCGCACACTACCACGGGTAAGATTCTTTATAGGGTTGCCAGGCATGGCAAGAGGGGCAGATCATCCAAGCATTATCTCAGACCAGCCCAACATAGGCGTTGGAACAGTTTCAAATTCAAGAGCAGCCTCTTGAGGTCTGGCCCACCTCAAAAGGCTGGTATTGAACCTTGAAATTCAACACTATTCCAATGCTTGCTTTGTGTAAGTCTCTTCAATAATGTTTGGATTGTGTCCCCTTCTGGTCAAACTTGGCACAACCCAATACAGCATTGTATCAGTTAAATTTTTTTCTTCTTCAAAATAAACGATCTGAGAGCAAAGTCAGTATTAGAGAACAAGAAAGTGCTAAGAGATTGCATATCCCAGCCAATGCCATACTAAACTAAAGATTGAATGAAAATCAATTTATATATAGCTAAATTACAGGGGAGCTAACTGTGTGTTTTGATTTTTCAAATTTTGGACTATGTTCTAGATAAATGATAACTTATCTCTCAATTGAGATGTCCATGGTCCATCCTTCCACAAATTGTCACAGAAATCGATTTAGAATTTTGGGGGGGGGGGACATACAAGCATGAGTGAATACATATATCTCTTTCAACTTCATAGGCAGACATAAAGATCAAAGTTGAATAATAGAAATGCTTATCAAAAGATCAATGTCCCATGATCTTGAATGGGCAAAGCATGACATCTGATTTTTACATTAGAGATCTGTCACGTAAGCATTGCCTGTTATCACTCTAGCCATTGAAGAATATTGATTGACATATGATCATTGGAGTTGAGCAACATCGAGCATAGTCAGTACTCGGATTGGTGACCACTGAGGAATATTGAGGGTTGTAAGCAGGATGGAGCTTCAACACGCCTCACAAGCCATGTAGTCTTGGTAACAATTCCCTGATCCAGTGACATCATTGATAGGCGTATGAGTGGAGAATGTACATACATACATACATGCTGTGAAAGTTGATAAACAGGACTGGTTAGTCACTCAATAGATACCATCAAACAAACAACATATATTGGCAGCATGTTTTGGGTGATCAATTAAAAATTATCAAGTAGGGGTGATCAACAAATCAGTTACTTCTCTTGAGTTTTGTTGGGCAAAGATCACTAAAAAAGTCCAGCACAGATGCTGCCTGACATAAACATCATCATTGCCAAAGTTAGAAGTTGAATAAGGACGCCATGTTGCTTTCTACAATTCACAATTTCAAGATTAAATCTTTCGAATACAGAACGGCAAAAAGGCAACAAATGAAATCAATACAAAAAAAATAACACAAATAAGTTTCAAACGACTTTTAAGGGCAAAAGGTGAAAAACAATCGCATCACGATGAACAAGTTCCTTGCAATCTGGGCTTTAAAAATATTGAATTTGAACAGTTCAGAAATAATGTGTTGAAAAAGTTAAATAATTGCACCGTGCGATACAATTTTTGTTCTCAGGATGCAAATGTTATTTTCTGATTACTCATGAGTAAAAGAAATATAGAAAATGTCAATTATTCCCTTCAAACCTTGCTTTTTGTGGCCGAGATAGCGATGCTCATATTTAATTGCTTTTCTTACTTCATGTTGAAATAAGTAAATTTCAAATAATCACTGCCCTGGTCGTGAAAGCAAAGTTTGAAGGAAGTAATTGACATTTTCTATGCTTTTTAGACATGAGCAATCAGGAAACTAGTATGGTTAATCACTCAAAAGAAACCATCACGTGTCCAAAGTCTTTCGGCGGCATGCCGTGTTGGGGAGGGGGGTAATCAATTAAAACATTGGAAGAATGGTTAATCAATGAATAAGTTACTTCTCTCGCCTTCAATTACTAAAAAGTCTGAATCGAAGAAATAAATGAATAGATGCTGGCACAAACTAGGGACCAATTTAGCACAAACTCACATTGTAAATTGAACCCCCACACTAAAAACCTAATGGGGGGGGATCAACAAAGAAAAAAAAGTTTTTCTCAACGTAATTAAATTTTTAGCTCTCTGGCTTCATTGGCGCAGCCTCTGTGTGAGTGTGTGTGTGTGTATATATATATATATATATATATAGTCAGCAGAACCAACATAAACACTAAAGAAATCTGCAGTAACAGTTTTGGTAAATGGTTTCTCATTCACTAAAAGTTGGTATTGGTATATCAGAAATTGTACTGCTAGAATAATGTCACAATGTTTGGGTTGATATCATCATCATTCATTCTTCAAATCATTTGTCTTTTGTGAGGGAAATTTGTAGATGATTAACATTATACAATGAATAAATAATGTCAATACAGATTAAGCACAGACTTCAATATCCTTTTCATCTCTTCCTCTCCTGATTTATTGGAAAACTGTTTTCTAACACACACAAACAAATCAATTTTTTCTCTTAGCTTCTTTATAAGTGGCCCTGTCCATTCATCCATCAGTTTGTCCGTCCATCCGTAGCTCTGTCCCCATATTGTTCCTCAGCTGTTTCAAGTCAGATTAACTTGAAACGTGGTACAATCTTCCACTCAAGATCACATGATCTGTCAATAATCACATTTAAACATTATCAATTAAAATTGATTTTCTCAACTGTTTCAATTCAGATTTACTTGAAACTTTGCAGAAAAGTGTTCCTTGATAAGATGCTTCTTACTTGTAAAATCCCCCACTCAGAGTCACATGATATGTCAATAATGGCATTTAAACTTTACATTTTAACCAAATTTCTCAGCTGTTTTACTTGAAACTTGATAGAAAAGTGTTCTTTTATAAGATGCTCCTTACCCAAAATTATTCAAATCAGGGTCATATGATCTGGAAATCATGGCGTATGAACTTTATAGTGGACGCCTCATTGAACTCTCAGTTCTTGTCATTGTGATAAAGTTTCTAAACAACATTAAACATCGTATTAGAAGCCATCAACCAGAACCATCATTATAAACATAACTTTCCTCAGTTTCCAAACTAGAGATCTGAAAATTCAAACATTAACTACATATTATGTCTATAAAAAAAACGTTATTGTTTTTAGAAGATCACCCCCTAAATAGGTTTTTAGAGGGGATTCAATTTATAATGTAAGTTTATGCTAAGAAATAGGTTCCTTAGTTTGTGTGCGGCAGTGTTCTTGCTTGTTTTTTGAAAATTCAGACTTTTTTAATAACCAGTGGTTATTACTGGAGACTAAGTGACAGTAAGTCTCCTCATGTCTCCAGCTCTCTCACAGCAGTGCTGTGGCTTGTACCACTCCACCATACCTTTTTTTTTGGCTGTCATGTCATTGCCGGAGGGGGGGGTTGTCATAAAGTATTGTGACATTATTTTTATTAGATTTGTCTAGTATAAAAACAAAATCATGAAGAAAACAAAGACAAATCAAATTCAATAAAAATAACCAGTGATATTTTTTTTTTTTTTCCAAGAGAACTTTTGCTAATTCATCTCGAGTGACTGTAGATAAGAAAATAGTCAAAAGGTCAGGAGGGAAACTCGAGAATGAAATGATAAAAGTTACTTGCCCTAAATAAATGAACAAAATACATAGATATTAACATAGATCCAAGGAAGAATTTTTCTCTAATCCCAACCCTGCCCCTAACCTACCCTCATTGCAAAGATAAATAACAAACATCAAAACAAAATTCTATGCTTTGTTCTTTATCAGCTTGGAAAAAAAAAAAGAATTTTTTTTTGTTTAAACCTTCAAATCAGCTCAGTGTTTTATAATGACAAGTGAGACAGGTAAAGTCAAAGTGTCAACCCAATATTTATACTCGAGTAGGAAAATCCCATTAGTTCTAAAAAGAAGGGTATGCAACCCATGTGTCCTCCTGATAGTCACCTATGGAGCTGAAACCTAACCGAGACACTGACCCTCAAACTGAGAATCATACAATGTGCACATGACAGAATCATGTTCAACATCACATGGAGAGACCACAAGACAGAACAGAATATTAGGGAAAAGACAGGAGTCCAAGATAACATAGAAACCATCAGAAAACTTGAATGGCAATGGGCTGGTCATGTGGCAAGAATGGCTGACAACTGCTGGACATCACGATTCACAATGTGGATTGCCAGGGATCAAATGCGGAACTGAGGCTGGCAGGATATAAGATGACAAGATGAACTAGACAGGTTTAGAAAATATAGAGCTGTGGTGAAACCTGGGGAGGATCTACGTCCAACAACAGACAATACAAGATTGATGATGATGATGATTAAGCAGTTTGCATTTGCTGAAGGACTACAATAATATCATTCAATTTGCCACTCAGCTGAAAAGTTGAATAAAATGATTAAAAAAATAAAAACAATCTTTTCTAAAAATTCAAAAAATTTTAAATAATTTATTCATGGAATGTTTTAGATATTTCCCGATAGATAGAGGTAACGGCTTATTCACCAAATATTACAAAACACCATTAGAAACCGTCAGTCAAATTACTGCCAGCATCAAAAAAGGTTTCTTCAGTTTTTAAATAAGTCTGGCTGCATATGAATACCTAATGGCCACACCAATGGAACCGGAGGGCTGACAATTTAAACATGTCTTTATCATGTCCAGAAAGAATGTTTCCATGTTTTTTCTTAGGTTTTTAGTGGGAGGGTTCAATTTACAATCTAAGTTTATCCTAAACTGATCCCTTAGTTTTTCAGACTTTTTTAGTGACCACACCCCAACAAAAGGTGAATGAAGCAACATATTCATTGATCACCTCTTTTCTAATTTTTTAATTGATCACCTGCAACACTGTCTGTTGTACAATGACTAGCCTGTTTATCTGACAATCAAATGAAGATGTATACTCAATCCCAACATAAGAAATGTGGCCTTGAACTCAAGTTGATAGTAAGCAAACAAATACTTGGGACATAACAAGCTCTATTTTTGTACATACTATTGTTCGGACTATTGCCTTCATCTGGGCTGATTTTTTGTATCCAATGTTTCAACCATTGTGCCCTACAGCCTTCCTCAAGTGTATGCCCTTGATCATTGCACCCTATTCCCTTTCCGCAGGTGTATGCCCTTGATTGTTGCACCCTATGCCCTTTCCTCAGGTGTATGTCCTGATCGCTGCAACCTATACCTTTCCTCAGGTAATGTGTACACAACAACCTTTCTAAGGCGTATGTCTTAATCCATGGGGGTAGACTGTCATCATTCCACCATCCATGTTTGGTCGGGGTCTTGTATAAGGACATTTTGAAATTGATGCCTCATTTTGTAATTGGTTAGGGAGAGTCAGAATGAACATTCCAACTCAAAGGTGCAATTAAAAAGTTGCCGACTTCATGCGTCATCTTGTTGGCTATGGAAAGTGGGAGATAACCCTTGTTTTCTCAGCAGGAGCCTATATTTTTTCTTTTTATCCTGGAGTGTAAGAGAAGCAACTTTTGCTAGTGTTGAGCATTATGTAATAACAAGGAAGAGCTACTCCTTAGTTAGCTCAATTCCATTTATTTAGATAGCAACTGGCTACTCCACTAATCTTTGTTTACGTAATGTCTGATGGTTCATTGGATGAAAAAAGCTATATATCCGGCATAACGGTGAACATTTTTTTCTAAATAATGAGGAAAACACAGATTAGATGAATAGATATTTATTCATCATTGAAACTTGGGGAAACCTTTTATTGCTTTACATCTTTTTCATTGTCAATATCTGCACACTGTGCACCAGGATGTGAAAAAGCATGGTACAGCAGTAACACATCTATGAGCCGCACCTGCTCATAGGGAGGCACAAATAATCAATTATTGCTTAAAATGGACCAATTCTCATCAGAGAGGACCCCCTGATTAAGAAAGCATGATACTTATTTCAGGGACCACAATAAGCAGAGGAATGAAGAGTGGCTTTTCACTATTTGTGAGGATGTAAGAAAACACACTAAAGACAGCAAAGTGATAAGAAGGTGGGAGAATGAGAGATTTAAACTATCTTTTATAGATAAATGAACATTGAAAGTAAAAAGTCTCATTTAATTCTTTAATGGTTGATTGATTTGAAATCTCAGTTAAAAACTATGCAAAAAATTTCTGCCATCAACAACATTTCAGAATGAGCATTTCGGTGGCACATTTAACCAGGATTATTCTTTACGAGGCACAAAATCATTTCATCACATTGTGCTGCAGACTGGTTTACATGCTGACCTTGCAAAAAAAAAAAAATGGCTTCAAAATATTAACTTCGCTAATATAGGGGAGAATCAATAGATAAATTGAGAGAAAGAGAGAAAAAAAGCACACATTGTCAACAGGGGTGTATAGAGATCATATAACACAGGTTTTCAAGAATTACCCATGTCAGTGAGTTTTATTACTTCTATTGGACGTGTAAATTGCTTTCCAGCTGGTTGTGTCATCTGTCTTCAGAAAATATGTCACACTCACTCAAATATCACAATCAAGGCAGGAATATACATGTAAGTAGTTGGAAAGAAAAAAAAAGTGACGATTCAAAAGCTTTTGAGAGGAATTTTTCATTGAAATTCATTGAGAACTTTTAGGAATATTGTGTGGACAGACATGAACTATGGCAGTGTGGACATATAACTACAACGTAGGAGTAATAATTGTGAATGGATCCGCTCAAAGATTCAATCAGTTCTTCAGTAGCTTATTGCCCAACTTCCCACAAAATTTCATTGAAATTCAGTCTGAACTTTTGGGATATAGTATAGACAGCTATGAGTATACACATAGGTCGAGCAATACATTCACAGTGTAATAACGGGAGATCATTTCAAATGGAGTTTCCATATAATATAATGCAATTTATAATCATTCTGTTGGATCATACATCCATTTCTTAATAACCCATGAAAAAATTTTGATAAATTGAAAAATATCTTAAGAAAAGTATTCCTGGATCCACTCTAGAATTTAACTAATAGTTAACCCATTACCGATCCCTCCAAAAGGATTTCCCAGAAATTCATCGAGTACTTTGGAGATTATTGTGTGCCGAAAGAAGTGACCAAATACATACTTCATTGGCAGAAGTTACAACCCAATTTTTGCCATGAAATAGAATAATTCTAAATGAAGCTTCTAACTCAGAGGTTCCCAACCTGGGGGTAAATTTATTGATTCTGGATTTGTACATATTAGCCTTAACAGACACCTGCACCCCCATTAGTCCATTATTAAGAGGGTTTACAGTATATACATATGCATGTGAGGGTGAAGTCAATGTGTAGCCTGACATGTTGTATTTAGCTAGATTTCAATCTGAAATTTTCATTGCATAATGTTGAATCTACACAATTAATAATCACCACTGAATTAGGTGCAAGATTATACTGAAAGACAAATATTTGTGGTGTAAAATGAATGATCTTTTCATCATTAGACTTATTGATGAACCTACTTATATACAGGCCTCCCCCAATAGAGCATGATCTATGATATGAAATAGATGGCTGGTGAACCAAAAACTTATGCCTATATCATGGCCCACTTGTTCAGAAAACCACAAATTAGAAATGAATTTCATTAAAAGATTCACTTGATATGACTAAAACAGAATTTCTTAAATTTGATAAAGCAAAGGTAGATAACTTACAAAACCCAATACCAAAAGGTCAAAATTCAGATAATATATAACTATTCAAGCATATATAATAGTTTAATCAATTTTCACGAAATTCATACCATTGAAAAAAAGAATTAGATAAATCTATTATAAAAATTATTTTCTTCCATCATATAGGAGAGAGTTCATTTTTTTTTATCTAAAGAAAAAAAATTAACACTAGTAAGTTGAAGCTGAAATCAAAGTAGAGATTTCATAAATAAATTCAATAATCGAGGAATAAATATGAAAAGTTTTATTGAATTTAACTCCAATTTTTCTGTTTTTTTGGTGCTTTATACAATACAATAGAGGAGACAAATTTTGATCTTTAGTTTTGGGATTCCAACAGTCAAGATGAATTTCAGATTGTTTTCCTAATTCCTATCTGTACCACCAGTTTTTACGTAATTTTGTTTATTTATATGGTTTTAGTGCTTTCATAGGGCGTCATACCATGAAAAATATGTGTTGATAACTTGTCCAGTATATATTGTGAACTTGTGTCTCGATGTAAAGAT
The DNA here is from genome assembly GCA_963457665.1 of Thysanoteuthis rhombus. NCBI lineage: Eukaryota > Metazoa > Mollusca > Cephalopoda > Oegopsida > Thysanoteuthidae > Thysanoteuthis > Thysanoteuthis major. The sequence goes on along the minus strand of OY735233.1, from coordinate 38,450,310 downwards.
ACTGATGCAAAAATAAATATTCAACTGAAATTCAGTTATACTGTACGTCTTGAGATATATCTGAGTTATTTTAGGGGTATTATTCGATAAAAAAAAATTAAATAATGTCTTTGTTAATTTTGAGCTGGAAATTTCAACATTCACTCCTAATTGTGTCTAGAAAAAACATCCAATGAGTTTTCCATGGGGGAGAGGGAAGGTTCAAGGTTAGTTTTGCAATGTAGGATTAAGCTAGATCGGTCCTTTAGTTAGTGTCCAGCAGTGTTCGCACTTGTTTTTCTTTAAATTTGGAGATTTTTAGTAATCTCTCAATCAAAAGATGAGAGAAGTAATTTATCACCCCTTTTTTCAAATTTTTCCTTTTAGGCTGCCAAAAGATATGGTCACATGACAGTTTCTATTGAGTGACTAACAGGACTAGTTATTTTTTTTTTATAAATTGGTTTGCCAAGTGTAAGTCAAATGTCTCAAGCTTCACATGACGTTTTTCGCTGTTTGTTTTTCTCACTTATCCCCAACGTAATTGAATCTCGGTTTCTGTTGAATTGATTGCAATTTTATTTCACACAATAACTGCAAGGATTAAATATTTATTTAAGTTGTTTGCTTTTAGAAACCGCCAACCAAAACTGTCCACATGGGTTTCTTCAGTTTTCAAGCTGGTCTGGCTGCCTGACTGGCTAATTATGCAAGTATCACATATACAGGCCGCACCAATGGAGCTAAAACAGTGGTTTTGAAATTGGGGTCACCAGATCCCTTGGATCCATCAAATCAAGCTCAGGGGTCCAGAGCGGCGTTCAATCAGGCCCTGAACCATCAGAATATTCATTTTTATAAAAGCTGATCTAGAAAACTGAAAACTTAAACATTTACACCTTATTATGTCAGTAAAAAAAACTTTTTTTAGTTTTTTGAAAATTCTACATCCAGGAACTGTTTTTTTTTAGTAGAGGGTTCAATTCGCAACATAAGTTTATGTTAAATTGGTCCCTTAATTGTGTCTGGCAGCGAGTTTTTTTATTTTTTTCAAATTTAGACTTTTTAGTGATCATTATCCAACGAAAGGCAAGAGAAGTAACTTATTCATTGATCACCCCATTTTTTTAATTTCTTCATTTATCACCCCCAACATGGCATGCTGCCAAAATATCAGTCACATGATGGTATCTAGTGAGTGACTAACCAGAAATGTATATATAAATGATTGCTTTTTTAATCATTTTATTTAAATTTGCTTCTTTTATCGAGTGAACTTGGTGAAGTTGTATGTTATATAACTAAATGAAAGAGTTTAGGTAAAATAAAAGTAATTTGATGATTATTATATATATATATATATATATATATATATATATATATATATATATATATGTATACATATATATATACATATATGTATACATATATATATACACACACACAATATGTGGTACAGATCAGGCTAGCAGTATAACAGATTCGCCTGATCAGGCCCAAAGAGGGCAGAAACATGAGGTAGTTTGTGTAGCAAAACCACATTCTACTATATATATATATATATATATATATATAGAGAGAGAGAGAGAGAGAGAGAGAGAGAGAGAGATACATAGATAGATATATAAGAAGTTTCTTTAGAAAATATCTAACTATTTTGGATATCTTGAAAACCAGATGATGTAGGCAACCAGCCGGAAGAGACCTTACTGCACATGCATGAAGAAGCACACTCCGGTGGGGTTAGTCCATCCGCAGCGAGACACCATTGAGTGAGCTTTTGTACAGTGCAACTGTCACATTCACAATTACTCAAGTGAGTCATTCTTCACATCTTGTGCAGAGTTTTAAGGCCAAATATTGAATCACCCTGGTCTGTCAAGGACTTCGTTAAATCAAACATCATAATTATATGAATATTCAATTTTTGTTTCGACTTGTTTGAAAATAATAGCCAAATACAAAAATAGAAGGGCCTTCAAGAAATATTATGCACTCGGCCCCATCAATGTTAAATTTTGACCCCTGGAAATCGGACCAGTTACCACAGCACCTCCATGTTATTACCTTCAACATAAGCTCGGACTAATCCGGCGGTGTGTTTGTGGTTGTGATCACACTGAAAAACCCAGTCATATCTTATTGCTCATAAAAAAGTTGGTGAACATGCTCATCCATTGATAAGATGGTTTCTCTGAGATATCTAGATCTCAGCCAATCCACATAAATAATAATTGTGTTGTAGATCTTTAGGCCATTGTAACCAGAACGTTTTGAACATTAAAGCTTTTGTCCTGTACTACAACTTCACCTTAGTTCCTGGTGACAAAGTACACTTTTTGCCCATTGTAACTGCTTCAATTCTATTTGAAAAATATACGCATGTAATGAACAATGTGACTTTCTCTTTTTGTTTCTCTGTCTGTAACAATGGACACTTTCACTTGAAGGTAACAATTTTGCTCAGAATATATCTGACCCATCACTTAAACAAGTTCAGTCACTCTTTAATAAAACCTTAGATGAAGTTGATAAGACAACATTAATTTACACTTCCAATAGTTTAAAAGTAATGAACTTATTGTCTTAAAGTAAGAGAATATTAAGAAACCACAGAAACACAAACAGAATTTTTACAAAATGTTTTAGAGCCTCCAGAAATATATATATATGGTAGCTGAATATCCATCACACAGAAAGGTTATTTGGCTAGTGTAATTATATATATATATATATATATATATATATAGCTTATGCAATGCTCTTCTATAGGAACAGAGCACTCTGGTGGATGGGGGATATATGTGTGAATAAATATATCGCCTAATTTCAGCCTTACTGACCGTTCAGTTCCGTAGCTCAGAGGTAGGATATCAGCCTTAAGCGAAGGTTTCAATCCTACTTTGTGGTACTGGATGGGATTATAGAAAGTTATAGCCACACTGAAGAGATGTAATACATCAAAACAGCAGTCTGTGGATGACAATAATTATATATATATATATATATATATATATATATATATATATATATATATATATATATATATGTGTGTGTGTGTGTGTGTGTGTGTGTGTGTTTATATAGTCTAAGAAGCTTCACAGCTTTAAAAACTGAACATTAAAAAAATAGTTTTTCTTTATATATGTATATCTAGGACGGAAAGTAAGGGTCCATTTTGGATTATAGTTACACAATAAAAAGAGCTCCAACCCCTCAAAAACGTTTAAAAATGCTTTTTTTCTTAAAACTTTCGAATTTCATTTTAATGAAGGAGAAAGCCTTCTTCATTTTTGAATCCTCAAAGGGTGGGTTTCCTTTCAATTTACACCCCTTGAAGAATTATCTATATAAATATATAAACGCACTTTTTATAGTATGAGAGACGAACGCACAGACACTTCTCATTTACAAGCTCCACCCACAGAAATGACATGGAAAGCCCTCTTGGATCTCAGTTCACAGAATCAAGTCATCATCATTCATATATATATATATATATATATATATATATATATATATATATATATATATATATCACAAAGATATACACCTAAATATCTGCATTGAATCATATATGCGTAAGTGTAGATATGAAGTCATGTACACACTTGAGTACAAGTAGATGATTATGTATCTACATGGACACGCATCATAAGCTTAATGTCTGGGGGGAGGGGGCAACAGTCAGCCAAGATAAAAATTCTTTGAAGATAAAAATAAAGAAAAAGAAGAAAACAATCCCAATGAAAGTCACTGATTGACATTTTCAACCCAAGAAAAATAATAGAATCCACCAGCAAGATGAATATATATATATATGTACGTATGTATGTATACATATGTGCATGATAAAGTGGACGTAAATTTTTTTTTAAAGCTTACATACATAACATACACACCACCCAGGCACAGGATTCACCGTCATCCCCACCCCAAAAGGGATAAGGTCCCAATCCCAGGCTGCATCTCCCCATTCCATTCATAGAGGTAAGGTCTGGTTCATTGCAGACCAAAGTGGACAATTTCTGAAACTACCTACACATACATGCGAGGGTCCCCACTTGAAACTTGACTCAGTGTCACCACCTATCCTTGGTGGGAGAGATAATTAACAACTGCATAGATACATAAATAAATACATGCATGCATACATGTGAAAGGTGACTACCATAAAGTGATGGTTACCACAGTAGTCTTGCAGACTATTGCTAGTATATTGAATCTGATTCTCACTGGGTGCCTCACCTTTGTAACACACTATCCTAACCTCAATAAATATCTACATATTTACATACACCTAACATTTACACTCTAAAACCAAAGTTGACTTCATTTTTCCATCATAACAAGAACAATCCTCATGAAAATCAGGAGTGTAAATTGATATGTAAAATTCACATTCCCCTAGCATGATCTGAACTCATGACCAGCTGATAGACAGGAGGCTGTTGATCTGACTGAGCAGAATTGACAAGTCTTCGATATTAATGAAAATTTATCATACAGATATGGAATAGCTTATTTCCACTCAGATAATTAGATGCATTTATACAAAAAAAAATATACATCTGTATATACATCTGTAATTTTTTTTATTTATTATACATTCAATACAAAAGTTGCAGTAATCATCTTCAGTAAGAGTAAAAATTGGAATGGAGTTCAACCCTGCAGCAGACAGGCTTATTTTTATAGAAATTCTTTATGGGCCTTCATTACTACTCATGACAATGCTCTCGAATTATTAAATCAGGTTTTCAGCCAGAGATGCTTCCCCACCCCCCCACCCCCCGGGAAAATTTTAGGATCTTGGGTGGAGAATCGTGACCCAAGATTGACATCATCAAACTGCTGGAATATTGATCTTTTGGTATGGATGGTCTATAGTGGGGAGTGGAACATGGGCACAACACTTCCTCCATACCAAGTGCCCAGGCATAGTAGCTAAAAGCTGTTCCAACATGGACAGACTTGACCGATGAAGGCCTCAGGCCGTCTTTAGTACAGTTAAATTACTTTCCTTTTTTCTATGGATAAGCTTAAATTTCTGACTCATGAGAATTTTACACAATCTATCTTGATATTTCATGTAAGAATTTAGAAATACAGGGCTGTATTATCACCAGATTAGTCTGGCACAGGGCCATTACAGTGAGGCATTGAGTGAGAATAATACTTATTGAACTAGCAAATGAACTAAGTGACTAGACTACATACATATACATATATATATATATATATATATATATATATATATAAATGAATAGTATTTATTTCCAGCTCTACTCGAAAACAACTTAACTTCCATAGTAATAAGTTGTATGTATCAAGCACTCTATGAAATAAATCCATTACATATCAGAAGTTGCTTTACATTATTAATATATCATTATATTATGTAATACTGCTAGTCTGATCTATACCATATGTATTTTATATATATATATATATATATATATATATATGTGTGTGTGTGTGTGTGTGTCAAAAATACACACAGATAACTGTCTAAAAATACAAACCCATAGTCATGTGAGTTCATGTGTGTGTGTGTATATATATATATATATATATACACACACACACATATATATATATATACACACACACAAACGTGAGTGTGCAATTTGTCACTAAATTTTTTTAGACACTAAAACATTTTTTGATCTATTTTTCATAATTTAAATAGGTTTACAAAAGAAATCATTCAATAAAATAATGTGTGAGCGTACGTTTACACATTACAGACACACACACACACACACACACACACATAAGTGGACACTTTGATATAAGTAATTATTGTGAGTGTGGGTGTGTGTATATTTTCTATACTTTTTTGCACTCAACACTTTGAAAGAGTAACAAAACAAAAAAAGAACCCAGCCAGGGACAAACGTAAGCCAAACTCGATTGTGGCTCAGTTGTAGCAGAAGCTACTTACAGTGTAAAAAAAAAATAACAGATTCCGTACGACATCGACCTTATGTAGACAAGAGAAGAAGAAAAAAAACATCTGATAACCGCACAAAGTCAAAATCAGGTAAAGAAATTAATTTTCCTCTTATCATCAGTGGTCGGATATATTTACCTCCGTTAGTAAGTAATACATTCTCTCGTGTCTGTCTGTCCGATTGTCAATTTGTCTGTTTGGCCCCACAATATCTTCAAAAGTTTTCAATGAATTTTATTGATATTTCGTGGAAGGGTTGGCCATAGGCTAAAAAAAAAAAATTGATCGAATTTGAGGGAGGATATAGGAATGTTTTACAGTTACCTTCCCTGCATCGTATCTATTTGACAGGCCACACAATATCTCCAAAAGTTCTCAATTATATTCAATTAAATTTTCTGGAAGGGTACGCTATGGAGTAAGGAAGGATTGGTTATATTTTGGGGAAGATCCTGGAATTTTATTTTATACATTTGTGCATCCACTCATGTTTGTCGACACAATATCTCTAAAAGTTCTCAACAAACTTTGATGATATTTATTTTTTGGAAGAGTGGGCCATGGTCTAAAGAGGAATTGATCAAATTCTGGGGTGGATCCAGAGATATTTTACGTTAACCTCACCTGTATCATACCTGTATACTAATAGATTTTTATTCAGTAAATGCACTCTCTTATTACTTTCTAGTTGCTCTCGTTAAAACATTTATTTAACTGTCAAAACAGATGCTCATTTGAACAGCAAGTTTCTCCTTTTCGGTACACTCACAAACAGATTTAGAGTTTATATAAAATATCATTATCTTCAAACCCCACTGTAGGCTCCATAAAGCTGGTGATTACTGCTCCGACGGCAGATATTTTCAGCTAGCTATTATTAACTGAAAGTTTTCGAATATTGATTATGCAGTCAAAATTTTCATACATATTCTTTGTTTTGAATAGGACTGTTTTTGTTTTTTTTTAATGGCTAAAAGAGGCCTTCCACAGCTATCATATAACCATTATTATTTCACACGTTACTTCCACTTTATGACTGGTTTTATGAGAGTTTACATACATGATATACATTTCAATTCTGTTTTGTTTGTTTTTTTTCAACATAAAAACAATTCATACGGGTTACTTTCTTTGAAACTTTCTTTCTTTCTTTCTTTTTTCATCTCTGCTAGTCAAGTTGGAAGAGGTATATATATTTACCAATGTGTTTATTTGTTCATATAAGATGTCCAAAAGTTCTCAATGAATTTCATTGATATTTTATGGAAGGGCCAACCATTGGCTGAGAAAGGATGGATTTAATTTTGGGGCAGAGTCAGGAATTATTCTCCAATTGAGAGATATTTTTTCAAATTTTAAAACAATAGTCCAAAATAAAGAAATTTGAAACTTACAGTTATCTCCCTTGCATCCAAGCTACATATGAATTGATTTGGATTCGGTTTTTAGTAATTGTATGGCATTAGCATAAGTATGAAATAGTTTTAATAAGGTTTTTATATCAACTAATTCTGTCTATTTAGTAACACCAATTTCTATATCAACTACATTGTACTTCTCATTTTATGTACTACTCTTAATTCTTTTTGGTTAAAACATTTCTGGATTCTCAACATCTATTCTCCAACTTCCAATCGTTTGTCCGAAAGGCAAATAATTGGATGTCTAGTTCCAGGGCATGGTGCCCCCTGCCCCCCTCAGGTTGCACTTCCTCATTACACTCAAATAGGGTAGGGTTAGGGTCAATTCTTGATGCCTGAGGCATCCCAAAGGAAAGTGCTGAATGAACTGAACAATGCACACGTACGAATGAGGGTCCACACATTAAACTCAACCTAGTGACACATTCTACGAATAAATCCCGATTCCCACCACCCCTTTATTTCTTTTTCTTCCACAAAGAGAAAAACAAGAATGCACTGAGATTCTGAAACAGAACAAAAATGCCCACTCAATAAGAGAAAAATAGCCTACCTAGGGTAATGATGCTTTAGTCCCCTTCAAAGTACCCCACCCCCCCGGGACTTCAAAAATATATTCCAGTGTTCCTTCCACTTTTCAAAACAGTCCACAAAGTCCTCTTCTGGGATCACCATCAGCTGGTTCATCACATTATCTTTAATCTACCTTTTCGATGGCAAAAAGCCAGGAGTCGCAGGGGACCGAATCTGAACTGTTGGGAGGGGGGGAGACCTGAGTGATGTGATCATTTGCAAAAAAAAATACCCTGCTTGAGATATCTAGAATGGGCAGACTAGGTCATTGTGAAAGTGACAGGCACAAAGTACACAAGCTTACTCCATGGTGTCTCACTGCTGATTGAGTTACCCTACAGGATAGTGTCTGTTCACACATGCACAGTAAGGTCCACTCTGATTGGTTGTTGAGTTACATTAAGGCCACTTGACAGGTTCTCGATTTTATTCAAATTGGCAGGATACTCTCCAGATGAATGGTCATTAAAAATTATCTCTCAAATATTTTTCTTCTTATTTTTACTGATCTCACCAAAAATAAAAGTAATTTCAGTGGCTTATGTTTATCTAAACGTCTCAAGATGACAAAATGTTAGAATTTTCTTCCTTCTTTTTGACGTGCAAGTTTTCAGACAGTTAACTCCATCCATATTGTTATTACAGCCTATTCAAAAAGTTACACATTTATGAACAGGCATGAACCCATTCAGAATTAGATGCTTTTTAGAGTCTAACATGTTGTCTTAGCTAGTTACTGCCCTTATGCTGGCTACTGCTTCAACCATATCTATCCAAGCTCGACATATCACAAGTTTTTCTGTCTCAGCTCTGGTTAGCGATATGTGAAAATAAATTCAGAGGTAACAAGCGACCGAAGTAGCATCACTCACTTAACCCTACACTATTTCACCCACAGTTTGAGGGAGAGGTGGATTCATGCCTTTCCCAGAGCATCAGTGCAAAGTACAAACTGTCTCACTCAGAGTTTGAACTCAGTTTGCCGAGGCCATCCTCAATGCAGTTAACCACTCGGCCAAATGCACCTTGTTAAGGTGGCTTTTCTTCTCTCCAGCAGAAGAGAAGAAAAAAGATCATCCATTCAAAAATTATTTGCTTTCTTGTATATGTTATGTGATATTCACACACGTTTGTATACATTTTTTTTTCAACTCTCGAACAAAAAAGGATTCTCTTGATTTCTCTCGTTTCTCTGGACAAACAATAACAGAAGAAAAATCAGACATTAAAGAAGTTCAATAGAAAAGAAAGGAAATATTTGACTTCTGACTAACAACCAAGCTGAAGTTAATCCCATTCAATTCGAGGAAAGCATCATGATAAAAAAATAGACAAAAAAAAATGCATATATATTCACAGTATACAAATAGTTTTCATTGAAGATATATGAGCCAGAAATTTGAACAACAAAACTCACCTACAGTACATGCAACAACAGATGAATGGTTTACAAGAATATCTGAAGGAGTAAACCTCACTACAAACATCTAACCCCGCAATATTCTACTTTTTATAGTCCCTAGATGCAAAAATCTTAAATTGAGCAAATTCTTTTCCTGTGGCAAAATATCTGCTAACTTTTGATTTAGTGAATCGATATTTTTTTCAATAGAAACTCAGTTTGCTATCTGTATAACTTGAAATCTTTTGTGCACACATTAATTTCCTTTGTGTACTAGTTGCAAAATGTGCATGCACATGCACACAGCCTAAAGGGAGATATACCCATATCAAACTTTGGTTGAAGGTCATAACAGCATATTGAATGCAATACATAGGCATAGTTGAACAGTTTTGGGGTTTTTTTTCAAATTACATCCGATAATCCCAGATATACAACATGTTTGTAAACCTTGATAAAACAAATTTTTTTCAAAATATACTACAATTATAGAACAATCGTAGCTATCAAATATGGTCGAGGTTTCTATCCTTTCTTATTTGTTTGTGTGTTGTAGCATTCAAGGCCACACTAGACTTATAAATCGTATCAGTATCTAGTTTTTCCACCTCTTGGATGAAGGTAATTCTCCAAAAAAGAAATCAATCTTTGAATAAGCCTTTTTAAACAGGTCTAACCAAACCCATTCTAAAAATGTTTTTTTTAATAATATTTGGGGGAAAAAAAAAAAAAAAAGCTTTTTTTTTTACCTCTTTCAGGCTTCATTTTGATGGGCTTATTGATAACATCTAGATTCTCAAAAATCTGGACATTCTTTTTTACTCTATTTTAAATGTTTTCCAGCGGAAAATGCCAGTTATATCATGGGATTTATTCAGACCATATTTATTCTTTGATGGTAATTTTTCTACACAACTTCAAATTTTGATGCTACGGTTCAATTTTTTTTTGTTTTTTTTTTAATTCCTTCACAAAGGATAAAGCAGTAGCCTTTTCCATTCATTCTTTCACAATTGAGTTGACGGCCATTCTGCATGAAAACAAATATGTCTAGTATCATACAGGATAACACATCCACCTCAAAAGATTCAATGTAAATAGAAATAATTTGTTTTTATTGGAGCACTTTCTGGAGACTTCAGGTCTTAGACAGCAACCATATCATATCATATCATCTTAAGGCAAAAAGAAGTTTGAAAGTTTCTCTTGTTGGACAGCAACCATATCACATCATCTCGAGGCAAAAAGAAGTTTAAAAGTTAGAAAAATTGATCCCACATGAACTGAATGAAATGCTCCATGACCATCTCAGACTCCAAACCTCCCGAAGGACTGGTTCTAAGCTAGAAAATTAAGATATGAAGTCTTGCGGCATTCTCTATGTCCACCTGACATTAATCCAACTGATTATCATCTTTTCAAACATTCTGGACTTCATTTCCTCGATAAAAGGAAGTCATAATTTTACCTTTTCATGATTGAATGAATAGAGTGGATAGTCATTCTGTGGGAAGAAAAACACGTGCCCAGAAGTGTGCGGGATAACACAGTTAGAATCTGGTCAGAAGCAAAAGAAACGTGGGAGAAAAAATAGCAGAATTAATATTTAGAGTTTTGGCCACTGCCCCCGCCCCCACCACCAACACCCCTTTAAATATGGACCTAGTCATGTCTGCATTTCTCTTACATAATGTAAATAGTATCAACTTGGACAAGTCTTCAAAAAATGAAGTTACTGTACTCATTAGATTCAAAATATAAAGACCTATCTCCTAGAGTTGGTCCTGCCTTACTTCTTATATAAAGTCAATGTATATGTGCTTATATATATTTGATAAATAAGAAGAAAAGAAACAAATTGATGGAAGCAAGATGGTTTAAGGTGTGGACAGATTAACTTTAAGGTTAGTGAATAACATTGTTGGTAGAGAATTACCTCGAAGAAGTTTTTCTGTGTAATTAGTATTCTTAAAGATGATATCATGAGTTGGTTTGCTTGCAGTCCGAGCTTAAAACCAACACAACGGATTCAATATTCACATGGGTGAACACTCAATAGAAGTGGCATGAACAGCAAGTCACATCTGGTTATACTTGCTGATCCCTTATCGTTAAATACATTTTTTTGCTCACCTACATAAGTAAGCCTTGTTTCAAAAAATTAAATGATGCATAGTAGAAAATAATATCCATATACAATACTTTATGTTAATACTCTATATGAAATGACATACTACATGCATGACATAAACGACATATTAAAATCATAGCTGAAAGAGAGGTAATGTTTGATCAACAGTGCTGGGTGCCATTTTAATATAACTGTTTTGTTTTCAAAATCCACAAAACAGTTACATGGTAAACAACTGCTGATCCCAACAAGAGGAAATTTACACATTGTAAAATAGGGAAAAACACTGATGAATACAAAATACAATAACAGATATTGGGAAATAACTGAAGTGACACAAAAAACTTTTGAAAAAGTTTTTTAATGCTTAGTATTTAAAGCTGTAAAGCTTTCTAAACTTATATATATATATATATATATATATATATATATATAGATAGATTCTTTAATTGTTTATTCTATTTATGTTGTCTACGCTAAACAGTATATCCACCGTGTAATAATGGTGATCATTTCAAATGAGAGTTTCTACACAATATACTGCAATTCATAATCATTGTCAGATCATATATATATATATATATATATATATATATATATATATATATATATATACACACACACACACACACACAGATGAATATATCCAGATAGATATGAATGGACGAAAATAGATGTGAGTGCATGTGTGTATTTGTGTGCACTTAAGATAAAAATCTTTTTGAAACTTGGCGGCTGTATACTCATTATCATTGAATGCAAAATTCCTTTGAGAAAAAAATAAAACAATTAAACAGGATGTAGCACAAAAACATATCACAAATTCCCACCATCATTCATAAAATACAAACAGGATTGATATTAACTTGGGCTCTGACCATTGGGCTTCATAATAACAACTCTGTTGTCAATGAACTGAAGCCGTCAAATTGAGGGAAGAAAAATTTTGTCGACTACGATAGAAAGGGAAAAAAAAAAAAAAAGAGCAAATACAAGGTATGGCATATTTAATCGTAAAAGAATCAATAATTTTTTTTTATGCTATTAGAAACTGTTGACCAAAAGTGTCAAGAAAGGTTTCTTCAGTTTCCAAGTTGGTTCAGCTGGCTGGCTACATATATATCACACACACAAGCCATACCGAATTTTCAACTCCTTATTATGTCAATGAAAACGCTTTTTTGTTCTTTGACACCCCCCCCCATGGGTTTTTGTCAGGGAGAGGGGGGTTCAGTTAGCAATATAAGTTTATATTACATTGATTCCTAGTTTACGTCAGCGTACATGCTGAGTTGTTTTTTTAATTCAGACTTTCTTAGTGATCACTGCCAAACAAAAGGTGAAAAAAGTAACTTAGTCATTGATCACCCTTAATATGACACGTGGCCAGAAAATGTTGGTCCAATGATGGTTTCAATTGAGTGACTAACCAGACCTGTATTTTCAAGCTTTTAAGATGGTTTTTTTTTTCGCCTACGAAAAAGCATCCAAAATTTACTGTGTCACAAGGAGTGATAGTAAAAAACAAGAAACAATGAGAATATATAGTTTAGAAGGGTCATGGTGATTGATTAGAGAATTGAAGAATTTAGGTTTAAGATTATTGTTACTCATTGATCAGAATAATGGTCATAATAACAGCTTTGGTTAGTCATTCAAAATAAACCATAGATAAATATTAACAGACAGACAGATAGATGTAAACAGAAATAGATAAATATTAACAGACTGAGACAGATAGATATGAACAGAGATCGATAAATATTAACAGACTGAGACAGATAGATAGATATGAACAGAGATAGATAAATATTAACAGACTGAGACAGAGAGATAGATATTAACAGACTGAGACAAATAGATAGATATGAACAGAGATAGATAAATATTCACAGACTGAGACAGATAGACATGAACAGGGATAGATGAATACTAAGACTGAGATACATAGATTGGTAGATTGATATGATCGGAATAAAATAGATAGATATGAACATAGAGACACACACACACACATATATATATATATATATATATATATATATATATATATATATATATATAACTATAAACTGACTGTTAGCTATTGATAGATATGAATAGATTGAAAGATAGCTGTACACTCCCACACACCCATGTACACATCTGAAAGGGTGAGAGAAATACTCCCTCACGTAAGCAGGTTAATTAAAAATCTGTTTCGGAAAATTAATTCGGAATATTTCTGCTTGTTTTCCGGATTGAATGCAAGACCCATGTTGAAACACACAGACACATATTAGAATAACTAGAAATGAAATTAATTTGTCACAAGTGATCAAGCACTCACACCAGCAGAACCACAAGATGTACTTATCATTCACTGGACATTTATTAAAAGAAAAATGTAAAAAAAAAAAAGCAAAAAAAAGCAAAAAAAAAACAAAAGCACCTGTACTTAAAGGAATTTCTCATTCAATTTCTGTCATGAACAATATTCGTTGTTTTTAAGACTATTTTCATTGATCGATTTTCCAACCATCTTCAGATGTTGGCTACCTACAGTCTTGAGAATTTTATAGTCCCCCCCCCTTCTCCTTTTCATCTTCACAAATAAGACATCAAGATTATCTTTTATTGTCTACATTTATTATATGGAGTATTATAAACCATTATTATCAATCTTTGACCACGGGCAATGCCTGGGTTAAGAACATTAGATTTACAGATGTGCGTACATACAAATGAACTGCAATGAAGCCAACAATATTGAAAATTTCAGATCAATATGATAAATGCTTTAATTTTGCTTTTATTCTTGTTACCATGCCCTAAAAGCATCAATCAGATGCAAGGGTTGGTGATGAATCAAAGAGAAAGGAAATGATGACGATTGAAAGAATGTATATACAATGTAGACTCTTCATAATGCAGCTTGAGTACCAACCCCCATTTTCAAAACGTTGAATTTGGCTTTCAAAATTGTAGCTGAATACAAGTAAGAAGAGCTCCTAAAAACTGTTATGCATTGTGCCTATCAATGTTAATGTAGGCTGCAGTTTGAATATTGACCCCAATTTTCAAAAGCTTTAATTTGGCTTACAAAATAATAGCTAAATACAAAGCTAGAAAAGTTCCTAAAAATATTATGCATTGAGCCCATCAATGTTAAAGTTAGCTGCAGTTTAAATATCAACCATAATTTTCAAAAGCTTTAATTTGGCTTTCAAAATAATAGCTAAATAAAAAAAATAGAAAAGCTCCTAAAAAAATGTTATGCATTTTGCCCATTAATATTAAAGTAGGCGGTTATTGGCACAGGTGTATTGAAACTAGAGAGGTGAATCAAGTTAGTGTTGCCATCTCAAATATTTTCGCTCAAGTTTGACTGCCAAAAAGTGCTAAATTTTTTTTGAAAATGACAAAAAAATTGCAAAAATAAGGGAAAAAAATTCCGAAGATGCTTAAAATGGGCAAAAACAACTAAAATTATAATTAGCCGAAGTTGGAATTCCATCTGAAGACAGAGATTCAACTTGCATTATCAAAAACACGGAACATAGTTATAACATTACACGACTAAAAAAGTGTATTTGAAATTTAAACATTCCTAACAACAAATGTAGAGATAAAAAAACAAATAACATCACAGTTTTTCTTGATTTTAAAACTTCTAACATCTATATTTCATATTCTTGATAATGACTTGAGATGGTTGAAAGTACTTGGACTCATATTTACAGCCAATTCTCACACACACTTGAGCCAAATATTTGTTACTATGTGCAAAAATAGAAATGTGCAATTTACTGTTTAATTCATTTAACAATTATACTCAATTTTAAAAAATTTTTTTCCTAAAATATAGCATCTAGAACAACAAAATGTCTTGTATGGCCGATTGCAATAAAATTTGTTTCTTCTTGCATAGAGGCCCTATTTACATTAAAACCAAGCAATACAAACAAAATTTCTGTTTGTTCAAAGACTTTCATACTTTATTGAACCCAGTAAATAGATACTTTTTGTCACGGCAGATTCTTTGTGTGTTATGTAAAGAACTTTAATGACAAGTTGCATTTTCTTTAAATATTGACTCAACGTTGACATTCTTCATCAACAGGCCTTACATTTTACTGCAATGATTTTTGAAGCGCTTTTGTCCAGTGTGGACTTGGGTATAGGGGTTCCCGAGAAAAAGCGCTTTGTATAAATGTATATAATAAATTTATGACAGGTACTGTATAAGTGAGTGTGGGAGATACGGTGGAAGTTATGTCAGGAGAAAATCTATCCAATGAATCATCCACAAGATTCCTCAAGCAATTGTTATCCAATCAAGAAAATACATATGACATTCTGGCTATGAGAGGGGTGGGACAAAGTTTTTTTACCAGCACAAAAGTTCAAGTGGCCAAAGTTTCTGCTGCCGGGACTCCTTAATAAATTCTTTATATTCTATGTCGATTATAATCAGTAGATTCTATCTGCATATTAGTAAGATCTGCGAACTAGTCAGTTGAATTCCAATGGAGAAAAAAAATGGTTTACTGATATGGATATGAATCTGATTAACTAAAACAATGCAAGATCACTTGGCATTGCCACGGAAAGATTAGCTACTTATATGATGTATTAATAATAATACATCCCTGTTCTGTGCTCAAATCTTTGTCAATAATGTATAATGTATTAATTACTTTATAAGTAATGTGTATGAACAAATAAACATGTAAATAACGTAAATGAATAATCTTATTATAATTAACCAAATGTCCATCTGTCCGTCTGAAATTAAGCCCCTAGATACTAGATATAAATCTAGATGATTATAAATGAAATCTAGGTGATGCTGGATAATATTTCATTGAGAGATTTTCTTTGGCAATTGGGACTTCTTGTTATGTAAAATTTTGTTATAGAAGTTCTTTGCTATGAAAGGTACCACTCTATTATGATCTTAAGGAGTGTCCTGCCATAAATTTCCCCTTTTTATGAAGTTCACAGTCTATCAAAACAAAAATACAGTTGCTTCAGGGGTAGCTAAATGATTAAAATATTATTATATACATACACATACATATATATATATACATATATATATATATATATATATATATATATATATATATATATATATATATATATATATATATATATCATCATGATGGAACGGATCACTTTAAGATCTTTTCCCATAAACCAGTCTAACATTCTACCCCTTAGAGTAGCCATTGGGACATCTTCCTCCTCCTAAATTGTATCAATCGAGGATTTTCTCTTTGAGTTTTGTTAATTGAACATCTGGGCCAAACCTCTTCGTTAAAGCTCCGTAAGGGGGAGGGTAATTGTACATTGTAATTTAGGAAACTTCAAAATTTGAAGTCATGTAAAAAATTCTATCAAAGAATATAGTCCAAATAAATGCAATTTATAACATCACTGGCATTCTCCACTGGAAGACATCTAAAATAGAGTAAAAAAACATCTTGATGTACATAGATCCTTGAGAATCTAAATGTTATAATAAACCTTCCAAAATAAAGGCCTAAAAAGGTGAAAAAAGCTTCTTTTTTTTTTACCAAAAATCAAAAAAACTAACAAAGTACTGATACTAATTTTCAGTTGGACAAAATAGTATAGCCAGGAGGACTGGAACACACAAGCACATAAAAGAAACAATAGAATTCTTTGTCACCTTTGGTGGCTATGGATGTTCAGTATTGATCACTCATATGAATACATACATTTTTAAATGCTTTATTTTATCAACTTTAACATCTTTCCCCCTCAGAATCAGATCATTTGGAAATTCTCCCTCTTGATGGGTATAGAGGTAGATTTTAAAATGATCTGAATCAGGAAGAGGATGTTTAAATGATCCATCAAATGTAAACTATAAGACCATGAATTCATAAAATCCCACAAAAAACTCATCAAAATTTGAAAATGAAAACAGATAAAACTCTTCCAATTTCTTCTGTGAACACAAAATCTCAGCACTCAGTCTTGTGGTTCCATTGTACTCTGGAACTGGAATTCAGAAGATAAAAATTAAAGGAAAAAGTACAAAATGACTTCTTAAGACCATCAGATGCGACATGCACATGAGGAAGTCCGAAGAATAAACTGGCAGAAATATTGTGAGATAAACCACAAAGATGAAAACGATGGTCAAAAAATCCTGTAAAATCAAACATCTCACTTTTCGCCCGTTAAACACTCTTCAAGAACCACAAGAAAATAGCACAAAGCTATTAATCATCTTCAAGAATATTGAAAGAGACTTGCAAAATAATTATCAAAAACTTGCTAAGACCTGCTCATTGGAATTGTTAAGCGTTAGATAAAATGAACAATGGAATTTCCGAGATAATTAATCAAAAAACAATTATCATTGAATGACAAATGGGATAAATTACATAGTAAACTCATTATAACATTGATGTTGGAGTTTATGATTATCTACCACTTCATAAGTGAGTTTGCAGTGTAATGAATTATCCAAGTTTTCCTTTTTGCTGCACGAGGAATGCTAGGTGTCATTTCTCAACAGTGTAAACTTATATAAAATAATCTATTAATAATATCATCTACTTTAAATACATAACATACACTGGCTGAGCTAGGGATAAAGATCCTAACCCCCAAACACAAAAAATCCCTAACTTCTTCAAGACCAACCTTTATAATTCATATAAAAATAAAAAGAAAACCAGGAGCAGATAAAAATGAATAAAAAGATTTGTTTAAATCATGCCATCACACCAAAAGGTTACATTAAGACAAAAACTCAGATACATATGTAGCAAAAGTCAACCAAGAGCCAATAAATGAGAGAGGAAAAAGCAAGAAAATAAAGAGTATGATGTACTTTGAATTTTTAGCAATTTTTTCCAGCAATTTTTTTTGCTAATTCTAAGCCATTTTTAGACTAAACTTGCTATTTTTATATATTTTTTTAATTTTTGCATTCAGTTATTGTTTAACCAAATTTAACGTTTCGAAAGTTGGGGTCTCTGCTCAAATCACATCATAAGCAATTCCGCCTAATATCATGCCGCATTATAACAGGTGTACACTATAACCTCAAATTGAAGAATGTAAAATATCTAACGTTCTTTCGATAAGAAGAAACAGAAATGATCTGAAGTCTCGAATATCACTTTGCCTTAACATAGCAAGAATACATAACGGTTCATACTTATCCTCAAAAAACTTTTCATCCTGTGAAGATAGTGTAATATATTCAAAAGCACAGCTTGACCTCAGAAGTCATGATTGTATAAGTCAGGTGACAGCCAACTTTTTAGGAGCAGGCCGGATTAGAAACGTCTTTATGGCTAGCAGGTCAAACAGAATTCATAAGATCAGAATGATAACACAAGAATATGGAAACAGCTTTTATATTTTTTGTTGCTTTTGAGTTTTCCTAATGGTATATACCTACATAGATTTCTATATATATTATCAATCAATGAGAGCAGTGAATTTTTTTTTTTTCAGGGACAAAATATTGTTGGTGGTTCAAATTTTGTATAAATCAATAGGAACTGTAGAAAAGCACAGTGTTGAAACATTTCTATCGATAAAACAATGATTCGTTCAAGTTTTCTGCAAAATGAAACTTGAATACTGTGTGACTGGGGCTTTCACAATGGCCAAGTCAGCCCGTTTTTTCATGTTCCAAGCAGAGTCTTTTGGCAAAACATTGCATCCTCAGGTCTGTTAGCTTCCCTACAGTCCAAATTCGGCCCCCAGCAACTTTCAACTTTTCCCAAAGAGATTTCAGGTCGTGGGCGAAAGGTCTTTGCAGGCTCTTTAGTAAAGTGTAAAAGACTTCAAACGGTATGGAAAACACAATGAAATGGGAAATTTGGTTAATTAATTCTGTTTCCAGTCTTTTTTGTTAGTGCCCACCACACCAAATAATTATAGCAATATTCATAACTAACATAAGTGAATCACCATAGCCTGCACAAAAAAGAAAAAATACCAGCACAAGACTTTGGCATTGTTGGTTGAAAATGACCATAGGAACCTAAAAAGCACTGGGGGGGGGGAGAAGGGGGACATTTTTCGATAATGCCTAGTGGAAGAGAGAAGAATCTGTAGCCCAGTTGGCCGTTGGTGGGGTCATTTGTGGGGCTACAGCTCACTCTACTTTTGTTTGCTAAATAAACATGAATTTTTTAAAAATTTAAACCCCCACTCCCCCCACAACATAGATAAACCTTTGCCCCAAGCGACAGCTGAACCCCAATCCCAGGTTATCATTTTGATAAGATAATAACAACTGAGTTGTCAAAATGTCCTCAACTTGTCAGAAACTGTCAACATAGGTTTCTTCTTCCGGTTGGCAACGTATGTATGTATGCATCACGAGCACAGGCTGCACCAATTGAGATAGAGGGCTGAAAATTTAATTTTTATGTCTAGAGAAGGCATTTTTCAAATCAGCCTCTCATTGTGTCAAGGAAAAACTTTTTTTTTGTTTTTGTTTTTTTAAATCAGCCCACTTAAATAGGTTTTTAATGGGGGGGGGTACAATTTACAATGTACGTTTATGCTAATTTGGTCACTCATTTTGCACTCAGGCAGTGTAAATGCTATTTTTTTTTTTTAGAGAATTAATTCATTGATCACCCCAATATTGCATGCTGCCAAAAGTTCTATTTAGCAAACAAAAATGCATTGAACTGCAATAGCTATTTCCAACACTGAATACTTCTACATGCAGCCCTCTGAATCTAATAGATGCCTCTCCCCCTATCTGCTGTACCCTGGTGACAGACCTGGGTAGGGAATGAAAAGAGACACATCATACAAATTTCAGTAATCATATAAGATTAGCATAATACCAGTAAAAAAATAACAGGATTATTTATGTATGGATCAGCACTTTTGCCTAGGATTAGAGTATCTATACGCTATGCCAAGGAGTGAAGAGTCGCTCCCCAGCTCTCTACCAAAGATCAAAGTGTAGTACTTGTACACTCTAGCGGAGGTCACAGACAAAGAAACAAAGTGACTCTCCTCATTATATATGTAGAAAGATAATCACACGGGCGTTTAAATAGAAAGGAGGACACCAGTTCTGCTTTCATCTTCTTTTTCCCCACCTTTTCTTCTCACTGGATATGAATGACGCAACAAAAAAAAATAAATAAATAGATAGATAGATAAATAAATGTAAATAATAATTTTTTTTTTTTTTTTTTTTTTAATGGAAATTATTGACCATCCTTCCCCAACCACAGCAGATACTACAGACTGACAAATTTCTGTCATTCAAACATATCAGGGCGGAGAGGGAATATTTTCTAAAACCTTTGGTCAAATATCCGGTTTATACAAAGATCTGGTCTAAGAAAAACAGATAAAATATAACTTGGAATCTCTGAAGTGACGTCATTGTAGTTCAGTTGAGTACAGGGGTGGACAAACTTGCTAAAAGTAAGAGCTACATACGATAAAAAATTCAGAAGTTCGAGAGTCGCAAGACAAACAGAATTTACATGTTTTTAGTACAACACACACATTTTGTTACAGAAATTCCATATAAATATCAACAAAATATATAATCATCAGCCATTTAGCATCCTTCTTTGAAGATAGACTTTCTCCAAGATTCGCTAGTCTTTCTGAATTTGTCCATCTCGTCACACCATTCTATTTTCTGTCAGCCACAATTTTGCATATGAGCTCTGGGGATCTACATTGTGATTTGTAATGTCCAGTGGTTGTCTGACATTCTTGTCACATGACCAGCCCATTGCCACTCAAGTTTGCTAATAGTTTCTATATCTCGGACTCCTGTCATTTCTCTAATATACTGTGCTGTCTCATGATCTCTCCACGTAAGTTTGAGTATGATTCTCGCCTGTGCTCATTGCATGGTTCTCAAATTGAGAAAATAAAAGTACAAACAATAATTTTTAGTACAGTAACCTACTTTCTAAAATTACACTTCCATATCTTCAGGGCATCAACGCAATTTGATTCCTTAATGTTTCTCAATATACAACCATATTAATGTAAAGAATACATTACCCATGCTGTCAAGAATTTACGATGGTATTTAAATAATTTTGCAATTGCACATGATGCAAAAATATCAGAAACATTCCGTTGCTCCACATTTTCCAGTTCATCTTCAACCAGAATGATTCCAAGATTTACAAGCCTTTTCAAGAATAAAAAATAAATGAATTAGGAAGATTACTCTTTAATGAGCATTTGTTAGTTATCTCCCTAGACAAATAACTCTTGATACAGACAGAAAATATAGCCAATCATATGGTGAATTATATAAGTAGATCATTAGTGTTTCTTGACTAATTATGTTAGACGTTAGTTTTGGTCCATAGCCATGAGTTCTCAATAGGATTAAGGTCCAGGAATTGTGCTGGTCACCAATTCTGAGTAGTCTGGCTGTGTTTTGGGTTGTTATTAGGCTGAAAAAATTACAACTGACACTTATATAATTTTGGATACATTGTAGTATAACCATTTCCACTATTTCTAGAAGATCCACTAACTATAATTCCGAACAACTAACCAACATACAACCCCAAACTAGGAATCTCCAACCTCTGTGTTTCACAGTCATTCTATTGCATCAAGAATGACACCCTTTCATCATCATCATCAGTCTTTTAACGTCTGTCATTGGACATGGACCTTCCCCAGGATACACCACAATTCTCTATCATGGGCATCATAGAGCCAGTATTTCCTGAATCTGTCTAGTTCATCTCTCCATCTTGTGTTCTGTCGGCCTCGGTTTCTCATGAGATCTCTGGGGATTCATGTTGTGAGTCGTGATGTCCATCAGTTGTCTTTCATTCTTCCAGCATGACCTGCCCATTGCCATTTTAGTTTTTTAATAGTTTCTATGATGTCTCGAACTCCAGTTTTCTTTCTTATGTATTGTGCTGTCTTGTGATCTCTCCATGTAAGGTTGAGCAGGATTCTCTCATGCGCTCACTGCATGCTTCTCAGTTTGTAGGTCTGTCTCTTGGTTAGGTTCCATGTTTCATAACCTATCCTCCTTCTATTGTGTTTCCAACCATCAGACTCGAAGATGGTAAATTTCTATTCATCACCCCATATCACTTTAAACCACTTTTCCAAGTTCCTATCCTTATTGCTCTTTGGACTGTCCTATTTTAAGGGAATATGTGACTTTTTTTGCGTCACTCACAAACTTAAATAGCTTGAGGTGATTTTTTTATGGTAGTCACACCTATTTTCTAATTATACTTTCGGCTTACATCATTTCTTATGTTGACAGCTGTCATTTTCTTGAGGCTCATAAAAGTCGGCAAATGTAACTATTCATTCAGATATTGAGTTGTCCACATTTGAGCTTATCCAAATTGTAGATCTTTATGGCATTGGAAGCAGTACTTTTCCAACATTCTTTTTGACCAGTTATTTCCCTGTAGGACCACTTAGACTTATGCAATGGTATGATCTTAATCCTAGTCTCTGGTGACAAACTACATTTTTTGCAACCACCCGAATTCTAAAAAGATATTATAGTTAACTTATTTCCCCCATCTAATTACTAATAAGGTATAAAGAGATAATTTTGAGCAGGGTCTCGGCAAGATTATAAGGAAGCCTGGTGGTTGCCTGGACCGGACGTCTCCCCTCTCCACACACTGATGTAATCCACACCAGAGTCATCACGGGAATTGCTAGAATGAGGATGAAGAAAATATTGTACTGCCTTAAGGACTGCAGCTCATGGTTTAGGATCCATGAGTTGTCTTTCTCCTACCTTGGTTGTCCCCTGAAACTAGAGATCCTAATTTGCCCTGCTAACTATGATCTCTAGTTTCCTCTTGCTGAGGGAGAAACAAATGGAATTATGACGAGGTGAATGTAAGTAGCTTCGGTTTGAGTTTGAATTCAACTTGCCGATTCCATTGTCAGCACCATTAACAGTAACAGCACTCACTCACACCTGAGTAAGGCTGGCATAAAACTGGCTGTGTGCAAATCAGAGTAACAAAATTTGACAAAGGATGATTCAAGTTCTTGCATATCTTGAAACTTTTTGAGAAGCATCAGAATGGATTTGGAAAAAAAAAAAAAGTCCCGCCAAAATGAGCGATTGAATTTTATCCACACCTTAAAAGAGGACCAAAACACTAGGGTTCATGCAAGTTTCAAAACATTTTTTTTTAAGGGCTATCTTTTGTTCAGAATAAGCTATTCCAGAAAAAATTCTGAAAACTGTTTTGAATTTCAATTTTCTAATTCAAAGTGAGTTTCTATTTATTTAAATAAGCCATGGTTTGAACAACTATGGCATCAAAAATGGCAAAGGATTCTATCCGTTTTTATACGTGTGTTTATATGTTCTAGCACTCTTGGCCATTCCGTTTGTTGATAGTCTTGGCATCAGTACTCCACTAGACCCCTTCAGAGAATTTTTTTTTCCGGGGCCTTATTCTAATAGTTTAATTAATAACAACTAGATTCTCCAGAATCTAGATTTATTTTTTTTTACTCTATTCCAATGGAAAACATCTAAAATGAATTAATATAAGTTTATTCTTCAATAGAATTTTTTTACATGACTTCAAATTTTGATGCAATGGTAATTCAATTATTGACTGTGATGTCTTTATTACTAAAGTGAAAAATGTCAAGATTTTTTTTTTACACCGTATCAGCTAGACTTGAAGACAAACGGTTTACAAGGGTATTCGGAAGACTATCGCTCACTACATATCATCAAAGCCCTGTAACCGTCCATAGACAGCACCATAATCATAACATCAGCAAAATAGACAGTGTAATATCTGTAACGTTTTTTTTTTTTCTTTGATTGAATGTTCGTCTTATGTACAGTGATAAATGAAAAAATGACTTTTCTAAAATATCTATATTGTCTATGATATCCAATTTCAGCTTTGTGTGGTAAATGTTACTTATCAAACTTGGGTAAATCAGATTAAAAGATATTGTAATAATCCTTTTTTCTGCATCCTCTTGTTTCATATTCTTGATATTCTTCTAAAAGATTTTGGACAGCACTTGGGTCATCCCAAACTGGGGCAGTACCCATTCCAAAGGTGCATGCTTGGAAGGGGCCGTACTTTATTGTGTGTTGAACAGTTTGCCATAATTGTCATGTAAAATCAATTTCTGCTCATTATACAAAACTATGACTCCAAAGTATTTCAAATACTTTTCTTCAGTGTTGCCAATTTATATATTTCATATCTGAATTCAAATCTATTACCATTTTAAATGAACAAATTGGTAAATTTAGATTTTTTATAATTGAATTTAAATCTATGATTGTTAGATGTAAGATTTACAATCTGTAATTTTTCATTAATTTTTTATCTGCAGAAAGTTACCAACGTTCATTTCTGGACCTCATACCCTGTCTTTTCGTTGTCAAGACCAAAGAATATTTCAACCAAAGTATCGTGTTAAAAACAAGTAGGGCAGTGCCCTTTCCAGAAGTGCATGTTCAGAATTGTCTTGTAGAATAATTTTCCATCCATCATATGGAACTGTGGCTTTGAAGTACTCCAGATACTTCTTTTCATAGCTGCCAATTTAGATATAAGATATCTAAATTTTGATAATTCTAAAGAGCAGAAGTCATAGGAGATGATTTATAGCAACTATGAATAAAGATCTATAATCCATAATTTCATCAGATTTTTCAAGATGCATTTGACAAGAACTGTAGTTAGATTACACAAAGATAATAGTCTGAATAATACATAGAATAATGAAAATACTTCATCAGAAAAATTCAAAACAGATTTATTTCTGGATGACCACATAACCTGTTATTTTGCTAATGTTCTGGGGAGGGGATCTTGATTTCATTCTATAAAGCAAAATAAGAAATGTAAATAAGTAAAAAAGAAAAAAAAAAAAACACAAAAAAGTGATACAGAGAAATTAGGGTTTAAAATTGTGCCCTAACAAGTCATCATAGATTGATAAGGTAGAAACCAACACTGTAAGTCAACCTGCCAATCAGGTATAAATATCAATGTAGTCTATTGACTTATTAATAGACAGATTCATTCAGCTAACATTTATAAGAGTAGACTGACCAATGATTTGCTGCATGAATTGAATTAGTTCTTGTTCCCTCTGATTGCAGGCGGTTAGACAGAAGTTAACACCGTTTACTTCAAAAGCTCATCCAACATGCAAAGTTTACAGTAAAGCAGTACAGATTGGACAAAGAAATCATTAAATGAAAAATATAATGGGGTTCCTTCCTTTATATATATGCATATATATATATGTATATATAATGGAACAAGGATTTGCTGCACGAACACATTTATGTTTCCAACCTGTTTGGGCTTCTTCCAACGAAGACATGTTTGTGTAACAAATCCTTGCTCGCTTATATTTTAAATCAACTTAATATTCAATGTTAAATGTATTGAGCACTTCAACCCATCATACATCGGATATTGAATTATGTTGCAATATATCCTATAATATTGCATTCCTAATTTGTATTGTATACATACATATGTGTATATATATATGTGTATAAAGCTAGTCTCACGTTAAAAATCCATTGCTCAGGCTAGAGGGTGAATCCACACAAAAGCCCCATTGTATATGGACTCTAATGCTGTGGAAATTACACCTAACAATCTTTGCTCACAGAGCCAAACCATTCATACATTATATATATATATATATATATATATACGTAGATAGTACCTGTCAAAGTATCTGAACAAACAGCCAAATTACTTCTAATTGCTCAGGTTTGAGAGTTGAAAACAGGAAGATAACGCAAGAAAAAACAATTTTTTTCCAATCAACATAAAGCATGCATTTAGTCATGCTTTGTGGTTCTGAATGCCAAATTTTCGGAAAACAATTTTTTTCCATAGAATTAAATTCCTAAATGAAAAAAAAGAAAAAATAATGATTTTTTGTCTCAATCTTTCTAAAATCTTGTTCAGAATTCAAGAAGGGCACTTATATTGCTATATTAAAGAGTTGCCAAAAGAGTCCATTTTCATTCACTCCTACCCCAGCTTAGAATTCATGATGGCCCCTGCAATCAAAGGAAATAAAATACTTATGAGCAATACTTTTTTTTATAGATAAATTATCACTGATACAAATGTATTCGAAAAGATTCATTCGCCTCCAAATTGTATAAATTTTCCTTTAGCCCATAATTCACTCTTCCACAAATTGTCACTGAAATTCATTGAGGACTTTTGGAGATATTGAAAAAATCTGACAGACATGAGTGAATAAATATACCCCTTCAAACTTTGTTGACGGAAGTAAACAAGTATAACTTTCTTTTCTGGTTCTTTGGGTAAGCTCGACCAACCAAGAGCAGAGATAATAAATTATTAACATGGCCTTTTTTTATTATTATTATCATTATAAGTCTTCTTTTTTTTTTTCAGAAATTCCTACATATTGAACTAATGATGGTTTTACTGAAAATCTTCCTGCTGGTCAGTCTTTCAGGAACATTTGTGTCTTCCAATCTCATGTGTCAGCCAAGCAACGATTGCAATGTGAGCAAGGGCACCCTCAGATGCATCAACGTGAACAGTTCCCGGTCACTGTTCATAAAGGACTGTCCGAATTTGCAGATCAAATCACTGGATCTATCTGGCAACAACATCTCCAGACTTGTAAGAACAAATGAATCAACGGACACTTCCTCAACAGAGATCAGAGATGGGGAACTAGAGGGGAACGAAGTCAAGATAAACACTCAGTTTCTGGCTGCTCTTGAACGAATAGATTTGTCTCATAATGAACTTCAATCTTTTCCCTTGGATCTGGCAGGTAGCCCAGCCTTGAAAGAACTCAATCTCTCATTCAATAAGATTAGTAAAATAAATAACAATTTGAAAATGGATGCACTCATCTTGTTGAATCTCAAGAATAACGACTTAAAAAAATTAGATGACTCGTTCGAAAAATATCCCAATCTTAAAAAACTGGATTTGTCTGGGAACAAACTGAAGACCTTGAAAAACCTCAAACTCAAAGATATTGAAGTGCTGAATGTGTCCAATAATCTGATCCACGACATTGAACCAAATACATTTAAAGATTCACCAAAATTAAAATTCTTGGATTTGTCCAAGAACTTGCAAACACAGATTGACAAATCCATCTTCGAAGGCATCCAAGCGTCGCTGCGTCAACTCGACCTGAGCAACAATAAACTAACAGAAGTCTTTCCGAATGCATTTAGTGAGCTTGAACAACTGCAAGGACTAAGTCTTGGTCAAAATCCCAGGATGAAAAACATTGATCAAATTTTCTTTCCCTATCATCTGAAGATATTGGAATTGAATAATAACTCCTTGCAAGAGCTCAACGAGTGCTCCTTCCAACACCTGATGGATATTGAACATCTAAACCTAGGTGGCAATGCGTTGTCCTGTAACTGCCATATTTATAGAATTTTCAAGTCTTTTGGATCCAGGTTGTACACAGACCAGAACTCCACCTGTAGAAACCTTACCAACGATCAGAATGTTGAAGTGCCAATCGATAGTTTAAGCCAACATTGCTCTGTCCACAACTGCAGATCCCACAGCACACAAAGTGAAAGTTTCCCCAGTTTGAACCTCACAATCAGCATAGTTGAAACATTGATTAAAATCAAATGGAGAAGCAGTTTGCCCTCACAGCTATTTCTTTTGCAAGTCAACGACTCATCAAATGAACAGATTGAGTCAAGATATATTGACTACGACCGGGAATACGAATTCCAATCGAGCAGTTCATTCATGTCGTACCATGTTTGCATTGCAGCCGTGAATGACCGCAAAGAAATCCTCCAGCAAGTTTGTGATGATGCTCATATCTCCGATAAGAATATAATCATTGGAATTTCAGCTGGTGTCATCGCACTACTGCCATGCGTTGCTTTGCTCATCTATATTGTATGCAAAGACAAGAAATATGCAATGCAGGACCTTCTTGAAGATGAGGAGGCCATTGTTGACAAGAAAGCGCACACAAATGGAGTCAATCCAGGATTTGAATACGAAGACCCCAAGAGCATTCCTGAAGCCACTCCTTCAACTTCAGAGAACCAACAGGATGCAAAATCTCAGTCATCATCAACAAACTTATAAACCAATTCCAGTAGAGAGTTAACAGGATTCATGGCAAATTTATTGCAATATATTTACATTGCTAACATCGTCAGTAAGTACTAGTACCATGTACATTTCCACTAGTACTTTCTGGTTGGTAAATACTAATACCACATATTCTACCATAATCTAGCAGAAGTTATATTGTATGAATATAGAGCGAAAATAAAATGTATGAATAGAATGTATCAAAATGGATGGAATTACCTTACGATGAAACTACAGGCGATATAATTACTCGCAATGACATTAACATTTATGAACAGCTTCGGGAGGAGGGGGGCACTTGAAAGTCCACAAATCAGTGATGAGAGGAGTTCAATGTTTGAATGGAACCATATTGCAAGAAGTCTTCTAAAAATCTCCTTGTAATAGGTTTCTTGAACTTTTATAAGTGAAAAAAAAAAAAAAAAACTTTGTGGACATCAAGGAAACAGTAAAAAACTTTCAAGGGGCATATCACAATTTTTTTTGTGGTTTTGAAGGCTACAGTGTTCAAATTTTTGCAATTAACTTTACACATGATTTTTAAGGATGTGTCCACATCTTTTTTTACGGAAATTTAACACCGCTTGAAAAAAAAAAAAAAAGGAAATGTTAAATCATAGATTGTGCTAACACACTAACTTTACTATTCTATTCCAGTCATTATTATGAAAACTTCAGTTGATTTTTATATGAAGTGTTTTGCATCAAAATTTCATCACTTTTTGAAGAACATACAAAATTCAGACTAATATACTCATCTTTATTCTTTTGATCATTCATATCCCTCAGTCTGCTCTCCATCCTTTTAAAATTTAAAATGGAATATAATTGAGCATCACAAAGTTGGACTTCAGAAACTCAGTAACATCTGAAACCCGGCTATTTTCAAGAACCAATTAATCATCAAATTTTGTAAAAGTTTTCATTTATCAAAAAGCAAAATAACATTCTTTCTGAATAACAATGTTTCAGGAGCATGTATATAGAAGTGAACATTATTGATTAAATGACAATTTTTTTCCAAGGACTATTAAAACAATTTCCAGATTTTGCAGATATTTTTTTGTAAAACCAGAATGTGTAAGTAATTGTTTGTTAAGCAGTAGAGATATTTTATTGAGATTTCATAAAATTAAATGAGTATTTTGCTAATATTAGGATACTTTTGAATTCTGGGCTAATAATGTAACTTTGTAGTGATG
>OY735233.1:38320520-38415520 GCA_963457665.1 Thysanoteuthis rhombus | reverse complement strand
AACTTTCTAAGAACTCCGATGGGAATTAAGATTGGTTTTCTGTAAAACCTACAATGTAATGTTAAACATATATTGCAATGTATCATTATGTGTACATCACAAGATAAGAGTAAATTGTACAGGGAGCCATTGGTCCAATGCCAGCCCTGAACTAGGATATTGCAAACTCTAACAGGTTTAAAGAGAAAAGGGAAGCAAAGAAAAAAGATAGAGGTATGGTCTCTCAAAGAATATCTCTGTCTATTATCAGAAGAGACACGTGGAACCTGCAGATCAAGCAACTGCAGGGGAGGGTACATAATATATCTGACGAAGTGTAAAGAATCTAAAAAAAACTGGCCTGGTTAGTTAATCGATACAGACCGTCACGTGACCGACGTCTCCTGGCAAAGTGACGTATAGGTGGTCAATCAATTAAAAAAATTAGAAGAGGTTAATCAATAAACAAGTTACTTCTTTTGCTTTATGTTGTTTGAACTTTCGAGAAACAAGTGAGTACAAACAAAGAAACCAATTTAGAATAAACCTGCTTTGTAGATTGAATCCCCAACTAAAAACCATTCAAAAAAAAAAAAAAGTTTTCCTAGACGATACAAATTATCAGCCCTCTTGCTCAATTGCCATGGCCTGTACACATAATACATGCATAGCCAGCCGAGCCAACTTAAAAACTGAAGAAACCTATGATGACAGTTTTTGTTGATGGTATCTAATAATCTAAAAAATAATTTTTAAAATTCTAAAAAGTAATCAAAAAGAATTGGGCGGGGCAGGGGCCACAGACAGGGTGTTTTAATCTTCATATGCGGTTTGTTCAAACTAATCCCAAGAACATAGACATACCCACACCGGTTTCAAGAGGGAAAAATCCAATGTTACAGACAGAGAAACAAAATGATTCATCATAAAAATAGACTCGTTAATCCCCACAAATAAATTCACGGACATACAATACCCGCCCACCCCCATCCGCAGCATTTCATAAAAAAGCATTTCATATGCTGAAATGGCATAAAGCAAAGAAGCAATAACCATCAATTTACATGGTAAATATTTTTGAGTGTCCTCAAACAAAAACTATGATTCGGTTGGTATGTCAGGCCGACTTATCGGAGGTTTTGGCCGTGGGAGGTACAGCAGACTGGGGTGCTGAGGGGAGAGGAAGTGGAGTGTGCGTTGGCGCTATAAAAGCTCGCTGCGAAACAAAGATGCACATGCTCCACCAGAACAAGATTCGACAACATTCCTGAACATAACAGACACCCGAGGAAGGCCGGAGGGTACACATCCGAAACCTTGTGAAAAAAAATAAACATCAAAGACGTGGAAATTAATTTAAACAAACCATACACAATGATTAATACTTTTTTTTGTCTTTTGTGACATCTTTAAATCTCTAAAAGTAGCAAGTTTACTAAGACCAGAGAGATGCAATCACATTATTTGCCGAATTATTTGCTTGGGTTGCGGTGATAAAACAAGTCCCAATGGTCCATGAGTCGTTTGAAGAATAAGTACCATAAATAAGTTAATAAATTATTTCGTCACTTCATAAACTTGAAGCAACAAAATAACTTCAAAGATATCTTCTGTAATTCTGAGATGAGTCATTATCATTCCAGAAGTCGTTTAGAAGTTCAGTTGAGCAAAATAAAAAATGCTGGGAAACAGACAGAATGCGTGTGCATATATATATATATGTATGTATATACCAAAGTACAAATCAGTAATTCAACATTTGATGTGTGGTGGGCTTATTTCATAAAGTGCTCCATACATTCAGCATTCACTTAAGTTAATGTAGTGTTTCAAATATGATGAAATAATGGATTCACTACACAAACACATTTATGTTTCTGCCCTTTTAGGGCTTCTAGAAACATAAACGTCCTTGTGTAGCAAATCTATTATTTCATCAGATATATATATATATATATAATTTTTGGTGTGCAACACGACATGGATCCCCCGAGATCACATGCGCAACCAAGGCCGGCAGAATATTAGATGGAAAGACGAGCTAGACAAGTTCAGGAAATACTGGCTCCACAACGCCCATGATAGAGAAGTGTGGCAAATCCTCGGGAAGGTCCATGTCCAACGAAGGACGTTAAAAGACTGATGATGATGATATATATATATATATATATATATATAGTTTACAATGTGGTCAAAATCCTAGAGAGTTGATTTTATTATTGCAATTAGTCAGACGTGGAATTTAAGATTTCTGAATTTAAGACATGAATCAGAGAGAAATGGGGGGATGAGTTATTTCATGATGTCATGTGATGTCAACTTGTGTCTCCAAGTTCTTTGTATTTTTTTGTTAACATTAAATTTTTATGAAAAATATCTTTATATAATAAGAAGTATATACTTATTTATCTTTCTTTTCTGTGAAAATTGCCTTGCTATCAAGGATGCTATTAAAACAGTTGACATTATAATAGAACTATAAAAGAGTATAAAAATAATCAACAAAAAAAGAATCAACTAAAAAAGAGAATTGGCTAAAAAAGAGAATTGGCTAAAAAAGAGAATTGGCTAAAAAAGAGAATTGGCTAAAAAAGAAAATTGGCTAAAAAAGAATCAACTAAAAAAGAGAATTGGCTAAAAAAGAGAATTGGCTAAAAAAGAGAATTGGCTAAAAAAGAAAATTGGCTAAAAAAGAGAATTGGCTAAAAAAGAGAATTGGCTAAAAAAGAGAATTGGCTAAAAAAGAGAATTGGCTAAAAAAGAGAATTGGCTAAAAAAGAAAATTGGCTAAAAAAGAGAATTGGCTAAAAAAGAGAATTGGCTAAAAAAGAGAATTGGCTAAAAAAGAGAATTGGCTAAAAAAGAGAATTGGCTAAAAAAGAGAATTGGCTAAAAAAGAGAATTGGCTAAAAAAGAGAATCGACAAAAAAAGAGAATTGACAAAAAAAGAGAATTGACAAAAAAAAGAATTTTTTAAAAATGAAAAAAAGCAGTTATATATTTGTCTGTGATTTTGAAGTATTCGTCTGATCATGTTATTTATAATTACAAATAAATTTCGATTTTTGGTAGTGTTTCTATTGCTCGGTTGTCTAGAGATTTCTGTAAGACATCAGTAGATTTTGAGATTGAATCCAACTGGAAGAAGAACATTTTTTTTCTTTTTTCCTTGTTTTCGAGATCAGAGTCAGATTAACCATTGACTTGCATAGACCTTTCCTTCCTTTCTTGCTTTCAACGCTAGTGGCGGATTAACCATAAAGCTGAGTAAGCCTATTTTTTCTGTCTTTTGTCAATCTTTTATTATTGAGTTCTGACTTTATTTTTGGATGACAATGACCAAAAGAAAAAAAAAGTGATGTCATGCACAAATAACAGTGACATACACAATAACTGATGACGAATTAATTTCCCAATCTTTCAAGAGCCCAACTCAGGTTGACTTGTTCTGCTAAAGTTAACAAATCCCACTTACAGGATCTATGAAAGAAGTTGTAATGGAATCCATAGTTTTGGAATGATATTGTATGGAGAAATGAAGTCTGTTTTGTTTATTCTTTATATTTCGATGAAGCAAACAAGTCTGACCTTAGCACAGCCAAGCTTCTTTAATAATTTCCAAGACTACAACAGAATTTGTATTTGTTGTTGCTGATATTCAATCACAGTGCTCAATATTTACCAAAGTGAACAGAAATATAAATACAAGTTGAATTTAAAAGGAAAATCACTGACAAAATAAATCTGGTGCCAACAGGTGTGTGAGGCATGAAATGACAACATCAACCAGGATATTTTCTGTTTAAATTTTACTCAATATATATATATATATATATATATATATATATATATATATATATAGATAGATATATAGATATATAGATAGATATAGATTGATAGATAGATATATAGATAGATATAGATTGATAGATAGATAGATAGATAGATATAGATTGATAGATAGATAGATATAGATTGATAGATAGATAGATAGATAGATATAGATTGATAGATAGATAGATAGATAGATATAGATTGATAGATAGATAGATATAGATTGATAGATAGATAGATAGATAGATATAGATTGATAGATAGATAGATAGATAGATATAGATTGATAGATAGATAGATAGATAGATATAGATTGATAGATAGATAGATAGATAGATAGATATAGATTGATAGATAGATAGATATAGATTGATAGATAGATAGATAGATTGATAGATAGATATAGATAGATAGATAGATAGATATAGATTGATAGATAGATAGATATAGATTGATAGATAGATAGATAGATATAGATTGATAGATAGATAGATAGATATAGATTGATAGATAGATAGATAGATATAGATTGATAGATAGATAGATAGATATAGATTGATAGATAGATAGATAGATATAGATTGATAGATAGATAGATATAGATTGATAGATAGATAGATATAGATTGATAGATAGATAGATATAGATTGATAGATATAGATAGATAGATATAGATTGATAGATATAGATAGATAGATATAGATTGATAGATATAGATAGATAGATAGATAGATATAGATTGATAGATAGATAGATATAGATTGATAGATAGATAGATATAGATAGATAGATATAGATTGATAGATAGATAGATATTGATAGATAGATAGATATAGATAGATAGATATAGATTGATAGATAGATAGATATAGATAGATAGATAGATATAGATTGATAGATAGATAGATATAGATAGATAGATATAGATTGATAGATAGATAGATATAGATAGATAGATAGATATAGATAGATAGATAGATATAGATAGATAGATAGATATAGATTGATAGATAGATAGATAGATAGATATAGATTGATAGATAGATAGAGGTTGATAGATAGATAGAGGTTGATAGATAGATAGAGGTTGATAGATAGAGGTTGATAGATAGAGAGATAGATAGAGAGAGAGAGAGATATGAATATAGATCAGTATATAGAAGAAAGGAACCCAATATATTTTTCATTGACTGTTTTCTTTGTTCTATTTGAACTGCTTTCCTTTACTTTTTGCACATAAGATGAGATTTTGAATAGCATTGTTTACCTTGACCTAAATACCTGCGATGAGTGTGTTTGTTTTAGGGAATCTTGATGTTTTTTTCATTTTAGTTTAGATGTTTTTCAGTGGAAAAACACCAATGATGTCTTAAGTAGAATTTATTCAGACCATATATGAAATAACCTGTCCTAAAGTAATCGCAATGAATGGCTCCCCATACTTATATATATATATATATATATATATATATATATATATATATATATATTAGAATGAGGTAAACATTGCTATCTTCAAAAGCTTATCCCATGTGCAAAACATACAGTAAAGAAGTTCAAATTGGACAAAGGAAACATTAAATGAAAACTATAATGGGTTCCTTTTTTTAATATACAGATCTATATTCATACCTTTCCCTCTCTCTCAATATATGAATGTGTGTGTGTATGAACAGCAAGTCACGTCCGTTGGTACATTTACTGATCAGTCATCATTAAATGGGTTTTTTGTGTAAACTATGTACATAAGCCATGTTTCAAAAAATTAAATGATGTGTAGGATAAAATAACATCCCTATACAATACATTATGGTAATACCCTATATAAAATGACGAAGTACATGTATGACATAAGCTCTATATTAAAATCATAGCTGAAAGGGAGGTGGTGTTTGATCAACACTGCTGGGGTTCCATGATAATATAACTGTCTTTTTTTTTTTTAAATCCCCAGAACGATCTTCTGAAACCTGGACTGGGAGAATAGAAGAATCAAAATAGTCGGCAAATATCTGAGCAAACTAAGATTTGCAGACGACATCGTCCTTTACGTAGAAAACCTACATCACCTCCAACTAATGCTGGAGAAAGTAGACCACTACATCTACCTAGGACAACAAATCTCTATGAAACCCACTAAAGAAGAAGAAATCAAGCAAAGAAATTACATAAATTGTATTGACATATTAGGAAAAAAGTAACTGAAGTAAAACGGAAAAATTTTTGGAAAAGTTTTTTCATGTTTAGTGTTTAAAGCTGTAGAGCTTTGTAGACATATATATATATATATATACAAATATACCTTCTTTAGGGTTGAGCACTCTTAGGTAAGGCACTCATCTACTATAAGCTACTATAGCAATGCTCTTCCAACTCCGGAATAGAGCACGCTGGTGAATGGGGAATTATGCATAAGTAAATATATCGCTTAATTCGGTCCTAGTTCCACATAGGGCAGGGGTAAAGTGTATGCCTCTGGGTCTGAGGTGAAGGTTTTGATCCTACCTAGCGATACTGGAAGAGATACTGGATTGTCTATAGCCTATACTGAAGAGTTATAATACAATGAAATAGCTGTCTGTGGATGACACAATTATTAATTATTATATATATATATATATATATATATATATATATATATATACGCCCACATTTCTTCTTTATTAGCTATTGTGGTAATAGAAAGACCAACAAAAAAGAATCCAATGGCCCTATCAATTCTCTTTCAGATGATAATGATATCTAAAAATTACAAAAAGTATCTTCAAAGTTACATTGTCACTAAAATT
The DNA here is from genome assembly GCA_963457665.1 of Thysanoteuthis rhombus. Lineage (NCBI taxonomy): Eukaryota > Metazoa > Mollusca > Cephalopoda > Oegopsida > Thysanoteuthidae > Thysanoteuthis > Thysanoteuthis major. The sequence goes on along the minus strand of OY735233.1, from coordinate 38,408,918 downwards.
TCATTAACTGACAAATTTTATCATTAATATAGCTACTTATCATGTTATGACTTAGGGATTTTACTGAAGAATAAAGCAACTCTACCATATTCAAATAGAGGATGATAAATACAGCTTTATAGAATATATTTTCGTTTTGTTATTTTCCGTAAAATCTGTTGAATGGGAAAACGAAATGTATGCATTTTAGTAAGGGTGATCAGGTTGGTAAGGAAAGACCTGGAGCAAACATTTTTCACGTGGGTGGAGGAGGAACACATCCCCCCCCATCTCCACCCAGGACCAGATCTTCTCACTAAAGGCAAAGGGGACTTGAAAGTTGGAATCCCACAGTCAGTAAACAATACTAGTGCTGTACATATTGTTTTATGTAATCCCAATTTGATGTTTTTAAAAGAATGCATTAGTATTCGCTGGTGCTCACTCCATAGTATCACCCCAGGATCAGGTCATGCACCCCAATCAAATTTCAAAAACACCAACTAACATCTGGATCATACAGTTGGTTGCACTTGCGTGCGCTACAAATAGCAGGTGGAATGTCTATCATGTAACAGGATTGCCAGAATAGAGTAGACCACACACATAAATACAGTAAGTGCGATGTATATATCTATAGGTACTATCATCCTTATCTTGGTTGTTTATATGTTCAAAACATTTCAGCCATTGTACTCTGATGTTTGTCCTTGGCAGCAGTACTCTCAGAATCTTGAGTCAATTCAATCTGCAAGGGTACATAGTTCTCAGGACAATAGTCATTACAAAACAAATCAACGTACAATGATAATAAATAATTAATGAATAAATAATAAATGAATGAATAAATAAATGTACCATGATAATTCCTCACCTAAAAAATTCAGACAGTAAATAAATGCTATTTTGATACTAACATATCAACAGATTTGGTTACTCGCACAATAGAAACCATCAGGCAACTAACATTTTTGGCAACATGCCATGTTGGGGGTGAAGAATTGAAAAATTTAAAAAAAAAAAATGAATGATGAATAAATTACTTCCCCTGCTTTTTGCTGGGCAGTATCACTAAAAAAAAATCTGAATTTTCTGACACAAAGTAAGGGATTAGTTTAGCAAAAACCCACATTGCAAATTTAATCCCTCACAAAAAAAAAATTATTCAGGGAAAGATTTTTTCAAAAGCTGTTTATTCAAGATGTAAGTAAGGAGTAAATGTTCAAAGTTTTAGCACTCTAGCTCTATTGGTACACCCTGTACACATGATATATAGATAATCAGCCAGACCAACTTAAAAACTGAAGAAACCCATGTAGGTGACAAAGATTGACTTACCAAAGACTCTGCACTGCATCCCATTTCCATAGAAATAATCAACATTTTTGACAAGGCCGGATCCAAAGGGAACTCTACCATTTGACGACCAAGAGGGGTTAACATTCCGGTATTGTCCAAAGCACCAAGAATCCAAAGTTGGTACATGGAATTCAATATGTTATCCTGAAAGAAAGAGACAGGCATGTTATTCTTGGAGAGAACTAGTCAATTTCAAAAAGGGTTTATGTTATGCTTCAGTGTTAAGAAGTAAAAAGGTAAGGTAAGACTTCACGTCTCTCAAGAGACAATCCCCAATGATGAATGACGGCTGGTGATGAAGTCCGGGTTTCTGTTGCATGTGTCAGTTTGGCGATCTTCAAGTCTGGTCGAGACCAGGACTTTATACCAATAATTTTCATGACCATACCCCTGGCAGAATGCAAGATCACTGAAGAAATACCTCTACTCTAATCTCACAGCTTAGAGTGTGCTCAAGTAGCTGCTGAATGAACAGGGAAATTTGTTCTAATTAAGAGTTTTCCACACTCTTTGCTCATATCAGGAATTAAACCAAGGACTTTCTCGAAAAGAAATACATGACAACTATGTTTAACTTTAAAGAGCCATTAAGATTCCAACTTTGTTCAAACAATTGAATTTCTCTTTCCCATTCTTGATGTCAATACACATTTCGGCTGATTGATCCTTCAGCCCTCGTCAGGTGTACAATTGAAGGAGAGAGGTAATCTTTTTTTTTCCCCAGGTAGAGAAAAGTGTAGATATCAATATACCAACTGGGATTGGTCACATCCTCAGCATACCTGTCAGCAACATGACTAGGAAAGCTCTGATCTGGAACCCCAGGGGAAACTGAAAAAGGGAAGGTGCAGAGACACTCATCAGAGAAGACAGGTGGATACTCCCGAAGGGATCAGGAGAAGACTGCCCAGAGCCAAGTGCACTGTTGGAATCTCATCGCTGGCCTATGCTCCATATGAGGCAAAAGGAATATGTAAGTAATATACAAACTGGATCTATCCATTCCAGCAGAGTTGGGTATATAGATGTAACCATAATCAACAATCCCATCAGTTCCAAACGATATACACGTGAGTTTCCTGATCCTGCTTTGCTAAGCAAATGAAACCACATGGCATAGAAATCTGTACAAACCTGACTTATGTATTCATTTCATTTGCCAATCATCCAAAGAATGGATTCGCTGAAACATTGATAACAAAATGAAGGATGGAAAGAAAAGATTTGACTGTCCGAATAGAAGTTGGAACAATGTGACAATATCTGATAGATAGCAATCATTCAGAACTTTAGTAGACACGAAATGAAGAACTACTTGAAACCAGAGATGAAATAAAGAAGTTGATTTTTTTCTATCAGATTTGTAGGTGAATTAAAATCCATAATGATATTAGTGCCCTTCTCTATTGCACTAAAAAGATATGCTTGGATACAGTCCTACTTTCAGTGAGTGCCTTCAATATAATTTATTTCGAGTGATTACTGGCACTTGAATCTTAACTTCAAATTATTTTCAGTGAGATTTAAGGAATTTGTAAAGGAACAGATACCACCTAATTTTCTTGGGTAGATGTTACAGACAAATATGAAAAAAATATACAAAAAAGTTAATGATGATCTAGGAAGTGACTGCAATTTATTAATCTTACTGTCCTTGTTCTCATAATCAACCTTCAAAGTCTATAGTTGGACATACACTAGTAATAACGCAAAAAAGGCCTAAGACATGGGAAAGTGATGGGCCTTACCCTGCCATGCTGGTCAATTCGGTATGGGCAGAGATAGAGTGATCTTTGTCTGGCAACTCAGTCTTGAGCCCCCTTGACAACGTAAAACGTACTCAATACAGTCCTTGACTTCTTCACTGCATGTAAGCTTTCTGATCGCATCCGTAAAAATAATGTTGTTTCCTAAGAGTTCCAAAAATGATATCCATTTTCTCTAATTGGCAGACTCAAAAAAAAAAAGCGAGTATGGTACAAGGCCAAAATAGTGAGGCAACCAGTGAATATCTAATTAACTAAACTACTGACTTACCAACCATTGTTCTGTAGTAGGTACTTTAGAAATTTACCAAGCTTAGGTTAGCCTGACACAAGGCCAGCACAGAGAGGTAGCCAGCAAGGATCAAACTCACTACCAATGGTTTGCAAAAATGAGCTTGCTAAACATTCCTCTACAGCATATGCCCTAAACCAGAAATCATTTCATCCCAGGCAATGTTGGTTAACCTTGAATAGAAAACTTATAACCTGGCTCTATATTCATTGCCATTAAGAGCACTTGCAGTTGCCCAGGATAAGATGGCTGACTCGGTAATAAATACAAATTAGCTTTTGTCAACATGCAAATTTTTCGTGGTTCAAAATGTCAAATATATACCTGGGGTGGTGGGTCCATGAAATGGAAGTGCAAGAGATCTTGTACCCCAAGAGATTTTAAGAGAAGCACCACATTAGCCAAGTTCGTCCTTTGGATCTCAGGAACTGTGGTAACCAGCATTTCATCTTTATACTGGCGCTCAGTGTACAATCGGTAGCATTGCCTGGGGGAGGAAAAAGACAAAATAAGCTTAGATGGCAAGTTTAAAGAAAAAAAAAGGTTCAGAGGGCAAGTTTAGTAAAAAAAGTTTAGAGGGAAATTTGATACAAGTTTGGGAGAGAAAGGATAATGAAAGTCGGGAGAGAAAGGATAATGAAAGTCAGGAGAGAAAGGATAATGAAAGTCGGGAGAGAAAGGATAATGAAAGTCGGGAGAGAAAGGATAATGAAAGTCGGGACAGAAAGGATAATGAAAGTCGGGACAGAAAGGATAATGAAAGTCGGGACAGAAAGGATAATGAAAGTCGGGACAGAAAGGATAATGAAAGTCGGGACAGAAAGGATAATGAAAGTCGGGACAGAAAGGATAAAGAAAGTTTCTCTGCAACAGTTCACCCCTTTTTTTTTTTTTGTTTGATTATATTTTCAAACAGAATTAATACATATGAATTATTACAAGTCAGATGGTGGCAATACTTCATCTCAGAACTTCATACAATTCTGAGGACGGATTGAGAAAGCACCAGCCAACACAGCGATCAGAAAAATAAAGATGAGGATACTAGTCCCGATGATCCAAAAAATAACAACAAAATTTAATCTAAAAACTTTGAACAGCATTCTGCACAATAAAAACATATTCCCATATCTGCATTTTGAAGGATACGGTCTAAAGATGCAATAAATTTCATAGTCTCATTGAAATCTTTGCTCAAACAAAAATCAAATCTGGATGGACGTAACCAACATCCAGCCATTATATTTCGTCTGGATATATTCAACAAGGGAGAAATATTAATAGGCTTACCCTGGTCCAGTTCTTCCTGCACGTCCTGATCTCTGATTAGCATTTGCCTAGAAAACAGAAAAGTAAAAATGGTAAAAAATGATTCATTGTTTCATATACAACAATGAATTTATACAACTACTGTTGCAAAAAAATAACAGCAGGGCTTCTAATAAAGTCTTTATCAGATGATGACCCTGGGGTCAGGTATGGTTATGGGTCTGAGACATCATTATGACTAATTGACAGTACCTTACGATACCAGTTTACCATCACAGTGTGGGATTGCAAGAACTATTTAAATGAGACAATTTTAGATAGAAACAGTCATTCAAGTAATGGACCTATACATTTTATATTGATCTTAGACAGCCCGTTTCAACAGGAAAGGAATATAAACACTTCAGGCAGACATAGCACAAGGAATAACAAAATATTTGAGGGACTCATTATCACCAAAAACAGACAAAAACCACTTCAAGTTGTGAGCCCTCAACGTGGAAGTAATAACTGTTTAAATTTTAAAGAAATGTGATTGATTCACACCTTTTTGGGGGCCCACAAGCACAAAATGACTTTATGGTCAGTTGGTTTATCATTCTAGCTGTATGTGTTTTAATAGAAAATAGTGCAATGCCCATTCCAAAGGTGCATGCTGGGAAGGGGCCATACAACAGCCGTCATAATTGTCATGGAAAATAATTTTCCACTCATAATACGAAACTACAAATTCAAAGTATTTTGGTCATTTCTCTTCAGTGTTGCCAATTTAGATTTAAAATATCAAAATTTAGATAATTCTTCATTTTTATTAGATTTCTTGAGAACTGCTGATCAAAAAAAGTTAAAACATTGATACAAATACATATTTTCATTAATCTTTTACAAAGTTACATCAATTAGTCTAAAGCCTCATGATGAAAAGATAGGAACTTATTTAAGACAACAAATATATATTTCTAAACCTAGTCTCTTCCTTGTCAATGCACTTATTTCAGTAGTGAATATTAATTACATTTATACAGTGAAAATTTCAGATCAAAATTCAGCTAATAACCAAGAGTCTGATTACAGATTTGTTGATTTGCCCTTAATTGTTTTGATTCTAAGATGAATTATAAACAATATGTTAAGCAATGTGAAATTTGAATAAAGAAGTGGCTTCCAGAATGGAATACGAGTTCTAATCTTGTCTAATTTATCTGGTAAATGTCAACTTCATACAATGGCCAGTTGTTGATTAACCACAATGTATACAACCACACAGATTTCTTCAATTTTAGATAGATTTCATTAACAATACACCAACATTGGTCAAAAAAGAAAATCATTTATTGCTCAGAAAACAAATTGCTTATAAGTATTGTTATCGTTTTGTCAAAGTTGACAATACTAAAACTCATGATTTATATCATTATTGACACATACTTTTATAAGAAAATTTGAAGAACATCTGCAGAAATATAGTTTTTAAAATCCACATTTTAAGGCACATTAAGAAATATATTCAACTTATGTGGCACTCCAATTCTTTACTCCATTAAAATATGAATATCCACTGACATATACAGTGGTATCTTTCTCTTAACAAGGACAATCCATTCAATAGAATATATCATTAGATGAAAATTCATCAAGTCAAAAATGAAACCTACATGATTTCAGTAATTCATTCAAAAGAAAAATAATATATATATATATATATATATAAAAAATATATGTGAGCCCTAAAATCTCAATAATAACCTCATCGTGTTCAAAAAAGAAAAAAAAAAAAACCAACAAAAAAGCCACCTAGATACAAGAAACATTTTGCAAAAAGATTTCTTTTTTGCAATTGGGACCTCTCAGTAAGCAGAATATTGAGAGATACCACTGTATAAGGCTATAACTAAGATAACTTTTGAAAAAAACATTTTTTTCAAAGTGTTTTCCCTACTCATTAAAGGAGTGTGTGTGCAAAATTTCAAGTTTCAGCTATGGAAGGTTAGGGCCCGAGAAGTATAGAGACAAAAAAGAAAAAGAATTATAGTAAAGATGAAAAAAAGAGGGAAAGATAAATTCTATCTCTGAATTTTTGAGATGAGGTATTATTATTATTTCTATTATTATTCGGACTATCCACATCTTGGTTGTTTTTCATTCAATGTTTTGGCCGTTGTACTCTACGGCCTTCATCAGGTATCATCTGGTAGGTGTGGGGAAGTAATGGACCGAACCCTTTATTTAACCGACGGAGGTATATTGACCGCACTCCCCTCTTATCAGTAGTAGTATTTTCGAATTATTGTCTCACACTGGGATTGAACCTAGAACCATTAGATTTACGTCGGTTAAATAAAGGGTTTGGTTTGTTACTACGATAATAGAAATAAGATAAATTCTAATTAAAAGTATCTGTTTAACGACACCAGATAATTCAATCTAGCATTCATAACTTTCGATTTTCTCTTAGAAATCTGTCTCTCTCTCTTTTTCCTTCTTTCCTATCCAGAATTCAAATTTTATAATGTTTTCATTTCTGAGTCTTAAATGAAAGTCTTAACTTTTGTTGTTGGGTTAAGAAAAGGAGTTAGGAGTTAGACAATTAAATGAAAGCACTTTAGTAGTCAATGAATGAAACTTTATAATCCGCAGACTGATATACATAGTCATCATTCCTTTTTCCTTTCATCTGTCACTAAAAAGGTTGCGATCTCATAAAATTTAGTGATAAAAACACTAGATCGGCAACTCTTTAGCTAAAGCGGGATAGACATGATACCCATACCGGACACGTTTAAGACTCGAAATACGTGTTTTTGTGTATTTTGAAAAATTTACGCAACACACTAGAGAGATAGGTGCGGCACATTATTGTGTCATAACACACAGTTCGAGAACAACCGATCAGAAGTCTCTATCTGAAAAATATTGTAAAAATGACGCCAAAAGAAATCTTACTAAGTTATAGGTATAAATAATATAAATGCTATTTCACTGGAAATTCTACACCTGAGAAATTTTTAAATCTAGCAAAAATAAGCATATCATTCAATTTTAATAAAATTTTCAATACTTATTTATCATAGGATGAATTGTTATTAAAATGATTTTTCATTACATATATCAACAAATATCTTTTTTTTTCAAATGATTCTAACCATTTTGATGATTTAATTCATTCATACATTGATGTTTTCATTGATTTGTAGATATTTAAAAGATAAATCCTTTGAAATGTTAGTTATGTTGACCTTTTTTTAGAAAAGTGCTCCAGAATTGCTCTAACTGGGAGTCTTTGGAAATTTTTAAAAAAAACAGTATTTTTAAGTAAATTTAAGTAAAATATTTTCTTCTCTGTGAATGTTTTAGTTTTATTTGATTAATCAAAATTTAGGCTTTTGATCTGGAAAGAAAATTTTTTTTTACTCAATATTTTTTTTCAAAAAAGATTCTTCATTATCTTTATTGATTCAAGCAGTTCCTGAGCACTTTTCTACAAAAAAGGTAAAGGTGCATAGCGGGGTGGGGTGGGGGTGGGGCTTTAGAGCTACCTTGGAAAAGTACTACAATTCATTTAATCTACTTTTTTTTTTTTTTACAATAAAAAAAATGATATAAGCAATATACTCAAAAATACATCTCTGAAGAATGATAAATTCCCAAATTTGGAAATTCTTTTCATTACTTTAAACAAGCATGGGTACCCACTGGGGGTGTAAACAGGAAATTTCCTCATTTCAAATCAGGCCTTCTCACCTTAGGTGAAGGGGTTTGAAAGTTGGAACCTTATGGTCAATAAAAATAATGGTGCGGTAAGATTATTTCATATAACCCCAATGTATCCTTATAAAAAGATGGTGTTATTCCCCACTGTTAAAACTAGCACCATGCAGGTGTTTTCAGTGGATGAAATTTAATTAAGACAGGATTCTTAAACAGACGATCATGAATGTGGTTCAATTAGCACTAAGCAGTATTTTTTTCCCTATCAACAATGGTTTTCTCACCGTTTTACAGATTTGATGAAAAAAACAAAAATTTGAAATTACCCTAGTGTCCAATGGAGATCAAAGTTAGATTCTAGCAATAGGTTTCCAAGTGATACCAATAGATTTCTAGAAGACAAAGATCACTTGCTGAAACACTTCTTTCCATGTAACTGTATTTACTCGTTTTTCTCACTAATCAATGACCCACCAATTTGTAGAGGGAAGGTCGGGATCACCAAACCTGATACAGTTGACCCCTCGTTATTAATTTGGGGGTAGGGGCTATTGATATCAAAGCCAATAGTTTGTTATACACGATGGTTGCCCCTTGTTCAATAAATATGAAATAAGTTTGGTAGTTCACATTTATTGAACATAGGTGTAGGTGAAGGTGTAAGATCACTAAGAAACCTATTGCTATGATGTCATATCAGAATGCAGGAGTTCAGCATCTTTATATTAAAAAAAAATCCTACTTGCTCCTCCTCCCCTTGCTACAACAACCATAGACGGTGGACTTATGGTTCTTGTTTTTTTAACATCTGTCACCGCAGGTAAAGTATATTGCCGATAGATAAAGACTGAAAAATTTTAAGAAAATAACTTTGGCAACAAAAGTCTTGCAGATCTTGTAAAGATTTTTCCATGCCAGTAACCATTACACCAGGCTGCACCTCCCAACCAGCAAATATCCAATTAATGACCGGCTAAGTCGGTCAATGTACATGAAAAGCCACAAGAGGAGGACAGGTTTGCTTGAAAACGAAAGAAAAGAAACGCTTTGATCTTTAAAGTCTTTCATACAAAACTTGAGGCACTGGGATGATTGTAGATAAAATTTGGTTGAAATGAAAACATATTTGTAAGTAAAAATCTGGAAAAACCCAAGTAAGCAGTGCCCTTATGCTAGCAATGGCATTAGCTGTCCCTGCATATTACATTACGACTTACTCAGACCTTTTGCAATATTGGCCACTCAGATGATGTGATGGTTGGTTAGCACGTCTGCCTCGTGCACAGAAGCTTCTGGGTTTGATTGCAGGTATGAGCGAAGGGTATGGAAAACCCTTTATTAGGATAAATTTCCCTGTGCACACAGCAGCTAATTGTGTACACTCTAAGCTGTGTGATTAGGATGGAAAAAATTGGGAAGGGAGTCACACCCTTCTCTATTCAAAAAAAGGATAGTAGCTAACGAAAGGAATCTGCGGGTCACCTTCCGACTTGAACCGAAATGCATCAACTCGCATGCATACTTATTCGGCCCATCTGCAAAATGTGGAATAGACTTTGAGGTGACAAGCACCCAAAGAAGTGTCACTCACTTCTCTCAGCTGGAAAAATATATACACATACATTAGGGGTAAGATCCAGTATTTCGGAGTGGAGGAAGGGGCAAATGGGAAAAAATATTTTTTAATGTAATATGAGAAGAAAGAAACAAATTCTGAACACCAAAAAAAGAGAGAAATAGGGGCATTTTTGACTCACATTTGAGTTGTAGCTTTTTTTCCAGAATCAAAGTCCTTTTTCTAAATGCATTTAAAACTAGAGAGTATTTAAATAGCACATACCAACACCACTGTCACTAAGAATTGAATGAAAATTTATTTATATATAGCTCCTATTAACTTTAACCCCCACAAGAAAAGGATATGACATAATGTTGGTTTTCTAAATGAGGATACCACACATGCAAGCATGGGTAGGAACTTCAAAAAAATTCTTTGTCTCTGCAACTATCGTCACAAAGACATAAGCTTGGTCTTAGAGCCAACCCTGAGCCCTCTGGTCTTGACTTCAAAGGGCAGTACCATACCTAATGGGGCAAAACTCCATTGGCCGTGGTACCACACCTTCATCTGTTTAGTCTTGAATGGCCTGCTCTCTGGAGACCGGAGAGCATTGCAAAGCTATAAGTTCACATATTTAGCTACAATGAAGGGTAAGTAACTGTGAAAAATTCCTGGACCATCCTAAAAATTTAATCAATTCTTCCTTACCTCATAGCCTACTCGTCCACAAAATATTCTTGAAGTTTATTGAGAACCTTTAAAGATATTTTGTAGACAAATATGAGTGAATACAAAAATCTATGAAAAAAAGTGAAAAGATAACTCTCAAAAAGAAAAAAAAATTTCTGTATCAGCTCCAAAATCAATTCACCAGTCTAGGAAATTCGATTGAAATTCACTGAGAATTTTGGGGGACATTGTGTAGATATATAGCTACAATGAAGCAGATATAACTAAAACAAAATCTCAAATCTACCCTCAATTCTTCCTTAGCCGATGATCCACCGTTTCCACAAAATATCATTGAAATTCATTGAGTACTTTTGGGGACATTGTGTAGGCAAACATAAGCCGATACACATACCTCTTCCAACTTTGTTGACAGAAGTAAATAACTTGCTTTATCTGATTACAAAATTAATGGGCTAACGACCTTTGCCCCTTTAACTTCCTCATGATTCTGTCTTCAAACTAGCATTGATTCATTCACTGCCCCCGGGGCTATACAGAAAAGACACTACTTACTGGATTTATTTAATCGTACTGGTATTTAATCTCAAAAATCTCAACTTCATGAATATTCATAATAATCCAGGCAAGCCCATAGAATTATCTCTAAAGAGAATCGACAGCTTTCCTACCTTTGCAATAAAAAGAAATCATTTTCCTCTCCAGAAAGTTTTTAAAATGAAGCAATTTCTTTTTTAGATTTTGTATTCATGAAATAATCTACAGAGGTCCCTCTCATAGTGATGGAGTCTCATAACAAAATTTCACTCAGCCAGAGGTCAGAAAAAAATCTCTTAGCAAAATATTTTCAATAAGAAAATAGAATCAAAAATTTCAATTTTAGTGAGGTCCCCAATTGCCAACATTAAATCTCTTGAAAGACGAAATTTCGAGACCATGTGAGCCAGAAAACGTAAACAAAGAAAGTGCAAGTCTATTCTTACACTGCATGGCATCTTTCCCAACAGTAGTGAAATGTGGTGTTCATGTTGCTATATTCATTACCTCATGAACTTTTGCATCATTTTTTTGCAATAATTATCAAACCATGAATTGTAGGAGATATACTGCAGGTGGTCCATCGAATAAGTCAAGAAAGACAATCAAAATCTGAATTAAACAAGAAATTGTGTATAAAAGTGAATCTGGCATCTCAATGACAAAACTTAGCAAAGATCATGGCATGGCTGTGACCACCATTTCCTCTATTCTAAAGAAAGAAGTTCTAAAGAAATCATTAGTACATTTATTAGTATCAGATCTCCACAAAACGACAAATGGCCCGACCAACCAGCCAAGTGAGCTACAGATTCTTCTCTCTTTGCTCGTCCACGCGTGTGTATGCCTCTCTCTTGGTCACATTTTTGGAGCTACAATCTAGAAAATCTGCATGAGAATACCAAAGACACAATATGAAAAAAAAATTTTTGTTTCTTTCAATAAAGAGCTTTGTATGTTCTAGTGCTCCTGGCCATACTGTTTTGTCTACAGACTTGAAAATTGGCATCAGTGCTCCACTAGACCCCTTTTAAAATACTTTTATTTTTTTTAATTTTTGGAAAAAAAAAGATTTGACCTTTAAGGGACTTTATTCTAATGGAGTCATTAATAACATGTAAATTCTCCAGAATCTAGATGTTCCTTCAGTCTATTTTAGATGTTTTCTAGTGAAAAGTGCCAGTGATGTTATGTATAGAATTTATCCTGACCATATCTATTCCTTAGTGGAATTTTTTTTTTACATGACTTCAAATTTTGATGCTACGGTTGTTTAATTATTGACTGTGATGGCAGATATTCTATAATTTTGTAAAGGGTTATTAAAATAAAAAAGCTTTTTGGGCAGTTGAACTCATTCTCTTTGTTGTTTTCATAACGTTTTGGACCATTCCTTTTAGGTTGAACATGGGTAGATAGCTTTTTAATTGCTACCCATGGTTGCTTGTAAGGAGTTCCACTTCCACCTCTCAACCATACCGAAGGTTTCTAGAAGAAAGAGGTGCTCAATACATTTGGAAATCAGCATGGCAGCAAGATATGCCTCCCCAGCTAGTTACAGAACCTGGGATTGCCAGACGGAGATCCATCTGAGTACCAACCAGGCTTTAACTTGATCAACTCCAGTGATCGTACGAGAACCAGTGTATCAAACAAGATTTGGGCATAGTACTCTGGATCATTTACTTCAAGTAGCACACCAAAAAAAAAAAATTCCTTCATTTTCTTTACTGGGCTTGATGGGCCAACTTAAATAAAATCATATATATAATGGCAGCCATGTCTATCACACTTATAACATCAGTAGCAGCCATCAGCCCCTCTCCCTTCCTACCATCTTATTGAATTACCTTTAATTTCTTCTTCTCCTTTCTCATCATGTCTGTCACAATTATATCAGTAACAGCTTTCAGCAAGCTTCTTCTTGTATTGCATGATTACCACCAGTGATGATTTTTTTATGACTTGCATTCTTTTTTTAGCTTTTCAAAACTCTACTAAATGCTGTTTTTAAAAAAGTATGTTTGATATTCTTACCTGACTGATTGGAAAAACCTGCAGAGCGTCCATACCAATTTTCGGATTGAAAACTTTAAGTTTGCAGTATCCAGAATCAATGACAAACATAATACCATCCACTGAAAACAAGAGAAAAATAAATCCTTATCATAATGGAGCAGTTTTTATATATATATATATATATATATATATATATATATATATATATATATATGTGTGTGTGTGTGTGTGTAGGTGAAATAAATACCACGAGGCAAAATATGTTTGTACATCTTTATTCAAACATTGCTCAATGCTTATAGTAGAGACAATAAATCGATTAAAAATATAAATATTGTCTATGACAATGGTATAACCTTGTTTCGCTTTATTCAGCTAGAAAAAGCAAAACAAGGGTTTACCATTGTCATCGACAAAATTTATGCATCTAACATATATATATATATATATATATAGCTTATATGCAAATTTTTCTGTTCATTCATTTGTTTGTTTGTTTGTTTGTGCTCAAATAGGATGATCTCATTAGTTGATTTATCTTCCTATCATGACATTAAAATAAAAATTACGTCATAAAAACTCTTAAAACTTCATGTCTAATCATAACACATTAAAACAGCTTGAGATGAATTTAAACTTTAAAATAAAAATGAAAATAAGGATACTTGGATTAGTAGAGATAAATTGCCTAATAAAATAGCTTTGAGTTCCTTAGTGTTGATCCTGTCATTGACCGATATATTCTAATATCTATATAATAGGTGTGAAAGTTGGTTTATCTTCATTTCTTAACAAGCCTACATCATTTGGGGTAGGGCAGTCCAGATGCACTCTTACAATAATGCATAAACAAAGAAAACCTAGGTTCTGCCTCTTTCCAGGATAATACCTGATGAAACTTTATCCTGTGTTCAGATGGGGATTTTTTTTGGGGGGGGGGGTATTAAGTTACCATTTCTCATTGAGTCTTTACTAGTTTTGGCACGGAGATCCAGATGAAACCTAGAATAATGCACAAACAAAGAAAACCCAGACCTGGCCTCCTCCAGGGGTAATATCCAATGTAAGTTACCTTTTTTAAATATTTTCTTTATTACAGAAGTGATAAAATCAAAGGAGGTAATCCTGTTCCTGTATTTAGATATTAGATTATTAGAATTTAATCAAGTTTATCAACAAGTTTTCTGCTTGATAGAAATTTTTTTTTCAAGACAATAAGTTTATAAACTGATTTTTTGTAATTTACTTTTTTATTTTTTTTCTCCAAAGACGATAACTTTATGAATGGGACATAAGAGACAACATTCTGCAATTGCTAAGTCATGAGCAAATAAAAAGAAATATTACAGAAAAAGAGTGTCAACAAAGGGAAAGGTTTGACTTGCAGCCCAGCAAGCCAGACAGGCAGATCTGAGAAACTCCTACCAAAATACAAGCTCAATATGTTATAATTAACGATAAACACATTCTCAAATCTTCACGCATCATAGCAGGCTGAAAAAATTTCAATTCTAGAGATCTACGTGCATTCAAATAAAGAATACTTGCACTTATATTTATATACAAAAACAATGCATAAAAACTTGCGATCAGTCAAGTCATTTGAATTTAAGACTAGAAAAATGTTTCTACATGTTTGACACCTGGGCAATGCCTGGTACCTTTTCTAGTATATATATATATATATATATATATATATATATATATATATCAAGGAAAATGACAACTGGAAGGTGAAGAGAAAAAATATTTTCTCTGAAAAAGATAGCTGGTTTTTGTCAAAATACATTAAAACATGCCAATGAAATAAAAAATTTCGAAATGTAATACTCGCTTCCTCTTAAGTTTTTTTTTACTTCACCTTCCAATTGTCATTTTCATCAACATTACATCAAATCACTTCATATCCACAATACAAACATATATATGTATATATAGTCTAGAAAGCTCTACAGCTCCCTTTCAGCTATGATTTTGATATATAGCTTATGTCATCCACATGGTTTGTTACTTTATATATTTGCACACACACACACAAAAAATATAGCAAAGTTTAATCTTATATTTTATTCAATCCACCCACCTGTCAGGGAAGTCTCAGCAATATTTGTAGCAACTACACATTTGCGGATACCATCAGGTGCCCTTTGGAAGATTTTCGCTTGAAGGTCACTGGGCAGTTGTGAATAGATCGGAAGAATGGCCAATGGGGGAGCATCGTCAAGTTGGCCAAGACGTTCTGAAAAAAGAAATGTAACAAATCAGGTTAGATCTTATTGTTATGTAATTTGACAATGACAAAAATATGCAATTGATCAAAATAAAAGCTCATGAAATTTAATAGAAAAACTTTAAGTATAATCATTAAATCTATAACAATGATCTGATTTTTCATGTTTGTTTGTATATCTGTATGTTTCTTACTGTAACACAGCAAAAACAGCACATCATAGTGAAATTTTTGTTAGTATAACACAGGTAAAATGCTCCTACTTGACGAATAAAGCAACTTCTAGTCCAATTTGCACTTAAGTATGGAGTGAGGTCAGCATTCACGCTTACCCTGATAATCTAAAACTTAATGCTCTAAATATATCAAATTCTAATTATAAAGTTGTTTCTCTTATTTATTTTCAAATGATTTACAACATATAAGCATGTATGGCACTAAACAAAATTGTTCCCGGAAAGCTTTCTCCATTTGACACTCTACAGAGGATGAGATGTCAGAAAGTAATACAGATTTATTTGAAAAGTATTGTTAAAAAGATTTGAAATCATGTCAAAACATTGTCTTAAAATATGATGCCTTTGATAGTCATCCTAAAACACATTCGAGAGTCAGTTAAATAGTGTTAGTCAAAAAACATTCCTTCTGTCTGCACAACACTGGCTTTGGGGTTTTGTTATAGATAGACTTCAAAACATCCAGGCACAAAAGCAATCTTGCTATACTACCAATACTAAAAGAATCATCGCTATAAGCTCTTGTACATTCTGGTAGTCCAGTAGGTGTGGGCATATGGCTGAGTTGTGATTCTAATATAAACTCTATAAATAGGAAGTGACTTGACATCAAGTTGAACAATAGGAGTGTGCTCTACACAGATGGTCAAAGAAAATTGGACAAGAAAATGAACTTTACCCAAGATGTTGGCAAAGTAATTTTTTAATAAAAAAAGATAGAAATAGTAATAAATATGCATTGACCGCCAACTTGATAATTTGAAAAAAATGAGGATTAATCTTACCTGAGATCAAATCACACGTTACTTCAATATCTTCTTGACCAGGCATAAATATCAGCATATCTCCTGAAAAATATAAACACTTTATTTAAAGGAGAGCATTACTAGACAATTTTGGAAATCCACAATAATAAGAATTGTCAGTGCAGATTAGTTTTGCACAGTATCAGCCAACCTATCCAGAGGTCAGACCTGCGTACGGCGACAAAAGCCTATCTCAGGTCAACAAAGGTGACATGCAATCTTTGTTTTGTTGATAATATTTTTCTTTGTCTTGAATCATTCAGGCCAGAGTTTTTTTCAAGGGTTACAAAGCAAGTGCGACAATGGATGGATTCAAGTTTTTTTTCATTTTCTGAGAAACTCTGGGAAGTCATATATCATTTTGAAGGTTATAAGATACGGATTTCATTTATGGCAAAATTATACAAATATAATGATCATGTGACTCATTATGTATTCAAAATTCCTGCTGTTGATGAAGTAAAATATAGAAATTCTTCAGAAGGAATTTTTTTTCCAAATTTTTACGTGTCAGACACATTTCAGAATATGTTTCTGAATTCTTGATACCTTCAAGCAATAAGAGCACAAAGATCCATACCTCCCATAAATGAATCACACAAGCCAGCATATGTACCAGAACTAATTATCTGAAAAAATTTCCAAAATTATCTTGAAAAAAAAATGGTCCAAAATGATCAGAGACAAAAAAATTACTTTTTTTTTTTTAAATTAAAAAATTAGAAAAAAGATTTCAGATAGTGCCTAGTGGTATGCTCATGAAAATTTTTTAAGTTTGTAACCCTGAAAATAAGACTAAGAGAGCTAGAGACACCCATAGACAAACAGAGAGAAGAATCTGTAGCCCGCTTAGCAAGTTGGTTGGCCATTTGAAGGGCCACAGTGATTCGATATCAATTAGATGCTACTGGATTATCTTGAGCATCTCTCCCACAGAATAAGTCTCCAATGTAAAGGTCCACCTGAAGAGCAACTAAACCATCATACTAATTCAGAATCTGAAGTCATATAGTTACGTCACCAGATCAGATGGGCTTGCAATGACGGTCTTGCAGGGCACTGTAGTAAGGGGCAGAGAGAAAAATCCAGACACTTTCTCCAAAATTTTTCCAATTAATAGATATTTTTCCATTTTTTTTCCATACATTTATGCTCATGACTGCCCATATTCTCCAAAAGTTTTCATTGAATGAGTGGACAATAGGCTATGGCAGAAGCGACCAAATTTTGGTTCATATCTATGCACATTTACCTGCCCTACATTGTAGTTATATGTCCATACCACATAAAATCAACAAAATTTCATGTCTGTCTACACAATACCTCCAGAAGTTCTCAATGAATTTCAATGAGATTTCATTGAAGCATAAACAAAGAGGTAGGAGAACAACTTCAACGAGGGGACAGATTCAAGCATCAGCAAATCCAAAAGACCTGACAGGGATGGATGGAGAGAGCTGATCCATCGTAAATCATCAGTGGTGCCTCAGTGACCCTACAGAGGGTTATGGAATCGGTGAATGTATATAAGTATATAATTATGAACTTACCTTCAGCCTGTTGTAGATGAGTCTGCAGGGCTTGTTTTACAGAAGAATCCACATAATCCTCGACGGGGTTCTTGCTGAATAATACATCCACAGGGAACGTACGTCCAGGAATTTTGAAAATTGGAACATTTCCAAAGAAGGTAGAAAATTTGGAAGCATCCATTGTTGCTGATGTTACTATCAGCTTTAAATCTTGACGCCTTGATACAACCTTTGGAAAATGGAGAAAGAGAAGAATTTTTTTCATCATTTCATGGAAATTCATCTTTTTATTGTTCAGTTCTGACAAATATTAATTCATTAAGAGTCAATATATGAGGTCTGCCAAGAAAGTATCCCATCATTTGATATCAACAAAAAAAAAAAAAAATAGTCTACCTAGGGCAAGGGCACCTCATTCATCTACAAAATACACCCCTTCAAACTTGAAACACTAATTCCAGTGTTCCTTCCACTTTTTCAAACAAACTGCATAGTCCTCTTTCTAGGTTGCCATCAGTTGCTTTATCATATTCTCCTTGATCTCGGCCACAGTCTGAACTCTATTTGTGAATTGCCTGAAGTTGCAGAGAGACAAATCTGGACTAGGTGGGGTGAAAGATCTGTGTGATACAATGTTTTACAAAAAAATCTCATACGAAACGTGAAGAATGGCTCACTTGGTCATTGCAAATGAAACAGTAGCGTGCAGTGAGGTCCCTTATGGTTACCAAGTTACATCAAGACCACACAACTGATTATTGAGATATTCAAATAGTCTAAATACTTACTGGGTAAATCTTGTCTTATCTATGACTTTGAGAAGAGTTATTCCCGTACCTTTGTTAATTTTCCCCAGGCCAAATACTTGCTTGATATTATGGACAGTTTCTGCAGCTCAATATACCAATTTGAATTTGTGCAACAAAATTACTTGGATTGCTTTTTTCCATCATTGATTTATGAGCCTCAAATAAACCAGAATAAATAGTGAAAAGAAAATGTTTCATTTCAATAGATAGAGTGAAATTTACATTTTAAAACGATATAACCCATGAACATAGTTGAATGATATTTTATTCCAAAATAAGCATCAAAGTTTGAAATTTTTAAAAATACAATTATCTTTTGCACCAACCTAATTCATTGTTTTTAACTTTGAGAAGAGTCATCAACATTCCAGGTTTTGTTCGGCTCTTCCTTTGTGTCATTGATGTTATTACCACCACAAGTGATAGGAATACAGATACCCATCCCCTGTTTTTTCAAAAGTTTTTTTCACTCTTCACTTTTACGAAAGACTTACATTGGTACAGGTTTTCCTCACTATAGTTCCCTCTAAGCTGTGTACATGTGTGCGCACACAGACAAACATTTTGCAACCAGTACACTAAAGAAATTAATGTGTACACAAAAGACTGGATAAACAGGAAACATATTTTAGTGTTCCATACCCCTTCTATGTCTGCCTATCCCAATGTCAAAGGTCAAGGTTCATTGTCTGCTATAACTGATGTGGAAAGCTTGAAATTCAACAGTGTGCTTGACTCACATATTTTTCTATCATACAGTTCCTGCAATATTTTACCAAAAACTCTTATTCTGCCTCCCTTCTCAAGATCTTCCAAATTGGTCAGGATCTATTCATTGAATATTTTTACTTGACCTTATTAAATAATTAAATGAATTAATTGAATAGTAAAGAATATAGCCAGCTTCTTGTAGTGTGGAAAAATAGCACACAACATCTTATAAAAAACAATATCACATTTTTTTTTGTTTGTTGGTTGATTGGTTTTTGTCATGCTAAAGCAAACAGAAAGAGAAGATCAGGTGAAGCGGAGCTTGTGTCTATGTTTTTGCATACACTTAGTACACAGCAATGTGTCTGTGTGTTCATGTTTACAGCACTGCTATTATGGCTGCTGCTGGTTTCTCCATAGTAGAACAGAAAACAAATATTAGCATCACTGATTTTTCGTGAATAGTTAAAAAATGATGAAAAAGAAAATTATTTTTTACTCAATTTTCAATAAAATTAACAAACAGAAAAAAAATCAACATAGAAAATTTTTGTTCATGGCATGTTATTTGTTTGCAATAAATACATTTATATCCAAATATATATATTTGTATAATTCATGTATATGTAGATAATCCTTCATAACCATCATTTTTGACAGGTGATACACTAGATTTATTAAATAAATTTTAAAGGTAAAAGAGAAAACTCACATCTCTAAGCAAGCCAAATAAAACATCCGTATTAAGAGAACGTTCATGAGCTTCATCCATAATGATGGCACTGTAGTTGTCCAAGTCAGATTCTCTGAGAGACTCTCGAAGAAGAATACCATCCGTCATGTATTTAATTAGAGTATTCTGAAAAGAGAAACAAAAAAATGGATTCTCAGTGATTTCTTGTTAAAATACAAGAATTAAAGAAAACAGCAGTTTTTGATATTAGATTATTACATATGATATGTTGCTCTGGAAGAGGAAGATATAAGACAATATAAAAAGCCGTATTCAAACTATGATCTGCGAAACAAACTGACAATTTTTGCAATATACTTAATAATTCTTCATTACAAACGTTTCCTTCATAGCTTTTACAGGTCTTTATTTTATCTCTTTAACACGTTCATTTTATATGAGAACAAAATAACAACATTTTGTCAATTCAAATTTCCCACAGAAATGGCTGTTGGGTGAAGTTGTTTTTTTGAAAGGGTTGCTTAGAAAATTTAATTATTAAGCCCCTCCCCCCAAGTAGTTTGAAGTAGTTACTGAGACCAAATAAGAGATTAAATCTACACAGTAAAATTGCAGGAAAGTGAAAAAATAGGGAAGCAATCAGATTTTTTCTTAGCTATTGTAGTCTTGAATTCCTCTAACCTCAGTAGTACAATCTTCAAATCGAATGGCATAACCAACTTCTTCACCAAGTTTACATCCCATCTCTTCTGATACACGTTTGGCGACAGACATTGCAGCCACACGACGGGGTTGAGTACAGCCAACCATTCCATAGTTTGAATAACCATCTTCATGAAGATACTGCAAAAGAGATTGAGGTTCATGGAGTCATTTCTATTTGACAAACAGCCTTTGGAAAAAAAAAAATCAAATTTTTTAAAAAAATACAGAATAACATGCAATATGAAACAGGATAAAAAAGAAAATGAGGATTTGAATGAATTTTTCCCCCTTGGTAGAAAAATTGATTGTTATGAGTTTGAATGAATTAATTTGATAAAGTGTTTTTATTTGTGGGCTATTTTTAATATTGAGAAATGAAGTTATTTTTATTTTATTTGTGCGCCGGTTTTAAAAAGGGAGATAATCTGTAAGATAATACTAATAGGAGTTATGTCCATTTTATGAATGGATCCCGAGAACCAACCCCTTACATGTTTATTTCTATGTATGTGTGTGTGTATATATATATATATATATATATATATATATATATATATATATATGTGTGTGTGTGTGTAAATATGTATACTTGATTAAAGAACTATGATACAAATTGAATTGACTATTTATAAGCTGGGAAAAAAAGAAAAAAAAAAAAAAAATTATATTAAGCTCCAACCTCATTCAAAAAGTAATTATATAAATCCAAAAAGGCAAACCATTGGTTCAGACAAAACTCAACAAATTTGTGTACATTGCGGGATGAGTACAAATATGACTTTAATAACTTGAAGATCAGACAGAAAGTGAGAAAGGTGATTATGAAAACAAATCCAGGACAACCAAAACGCAGTTCATTGAACAAACATTTGGTTACTAACACAATTAATGTCTTTTCAAACTTTTAAACATGCGAACATGGTGAAGACCTTAAAAAGTGCAGTTTTGAATAGTATGGAATATTTTTGAAAGGAATTAATTGCACTAATTAAGGTACAGCAATATTGAATATATCTCAGTTGAACTATAACAGTTTTTCTCACCTGTGTAAGTTGCGTGGTTTTTCCAGATCCAGTTTCTCCCACAATGATAACAACATTGTTGTCTCGTACAATATTCAGCAGCTGTCGAGGAAAAGTAAAAAGAAAAAGTTAGTAAGCTCTTTTCTCTTTCACAAACAGATATAAACATACAAATGACTGTCTCAGAACCCCCAACCACAACTCTTAATTTGGGGCATCTTATTCTGTGTAAAATCTAATGATAAAAAAAGCAAGGAGTGACAAGTCGTTTTTTATTCAATGAAGAAATAGACAAGTGGCTTGTAAAATGTTGATTACTCTTCCTCTCCCCATAGGCCTTTCGCAAAATGGCTTAATATCATTCATAAAAGTTCAGAATGGTTTCAAAATTCTTAATGGCTACCATGCTGTAACAGACTGCACTCAACAAATAGAATCAATACCCTAAATACCAAAAAGATTACTAGGGGAGGAGAAAACAAATTCATATAAATATATATATATAAGATTTACAAGGATATATACCCGTTGACTATTAAGATTTCATGTCAAACTCACACTTCAGCAACAGACAATAAAAAGCCCATTCGGGAGAAAATGCTTTTTGTTTTCATAATTACAAGAACAAAACATATTGCCGGTTGCTGAAGAGTGCATTAGACATGAAACGTTGACATTCACTGGATATGTATTCTTGTGAATCTTATTTTACTGTGATTAAATATGTTCAACAATGGAAAAAATGTTTTCTTTTTCTTTCCTTTTTGTACTCTTACAAATTGAGAAAAAACACCATTCTGTCAGATCTTATATCCAAGAATATAATTGTCCGCATTGAAAGAAACAAAGAGCAGATATAGACAATGGATAAACAGAATGATAATTTGGAGTTCAAACAATTATTTGGGCCTATGCACATACATACATATATATATATATATATATATATATATATATATATATATATATATATATATATATATATATATATATGCAAGATAAAAGAAAACACCATACACAATACAGGAGTATTATTGAGATTATCTCTCTCTCTCTCTATATATATATATATATGAGATAGATAAATAGATAGAGAGAATTGATTAAAAAAAAAATGAGTTTATTATATAAAATGACCAAAAGATCAAAATCAATAAGTTTTCTATCTTTATTACAGCTTTCCATCTACTGACAAGATTATAACTCATATTCCATTCTGGAAGCCACTTCTTTATTCCAATTTCATACTCCTTAACTCATTGTTCATAATTCATCTTAGAATCAAAATAATCAAGGGTAGATCAAAAAATCTGTAGTCAGACACTTGGTTATTAGCTGAATTTTAATCTGAAATTTTCACTGTATAAATGTGAGTAATATTCACTACTGAAATAAGTGCACTGACAAGGAAGGAGATTATGTTTAAAAATATATATTTGTCTAAAATAAGTTCCTTTTTTTTCATTATGAGGCTTTAGACTAATTTTGTAAAAGATTTATAAAAATATATATTTGCATCACATTCAATGAATGTTGAAGTCAAATGTGATAAGATAGCGAAGAAAATTACACAAATATTTGTGCTTGTATCTTCCTTTTTCATTCAAGAGGTTCTTTTCCTTTCTCTTCTGAAAAGTTTCCCATTTGTTATTTTTTTTTATAAGTCGTGTAAATATCATACTATTGAGTCATTTATTGTTTTAGTTACTATCATTTCTGGATCTTGATCCATGAATTTTGTTTCAATCGTTAATAAATCTTTTTCAGAAGTTTTTTGCTGAATTTTTTATCCAATGTTCTTGATAGATTTTTTTTTCTTTTATTCATTGTAAAGAATTCTTTAGCCAGGATATTGTCGATGCCTTTTATTATTTTAAATGTTCGTATCGTGTCACCACTTGTTCTCCTTTCTTCAAGTGTTTTTAGTTTTAATTTTTTCAAGTCTTCCTTTATAAGTTTATTCAATTTATTTATCATACTTTCTGCATTTGTAAACTAACATTTTATTTTATCAAATTCTTGTGTCATATCTTTTTTTACTTTGTTATCAGTTGTTGCTTTTGTATTTATATATATTTTATCTAGTTTTTTTTAAATTATACATTCTCATTTTTTGGTTATGTTGCTTAAATCTGGTTTTGTTACTATTTCTCCATTTTTAATTGTTTGTTTGCTCTTTTCTCTTTTCCTTCAGCTCCTTTCTTAATGAATAAATGTTTCTGCAATCTATTTTTGTCATATCTTCATTCAGATAAAAGTTTTCCCATCTATCTTGGATATTATTTATTCTTCCATAATTTTCTTTCTCATTCTCCTCACTTTTTCTCTGTCTCTTTGGCCTGATGTATCAAATTCTAATTTGGTCTTGGTTTACTGTATTTCGAGCCAGCAGGGATATTGTGGGTTTGTTATCACAACAGAGCAGAATGGAACATCATACCACAATTTTTGTTTGTGCAATACTGTTGAAAAGCTCTCACTTGGAGAATGAAGCAATTTCCACTTAATTTCTGTTTATTTTAACAGATAAAACAACACTTGAAGCATCCAAAGAGCATCCCCTAAAAAATAACATAACACTGAACTAAAACCATAAAATTCCAAATTCTGAAATTCGTTATATCTGAAGGGTTGCCTTATCTGCCAAAATATAAAGTATGTCATCATCAGTCTTTTAACGTCCGTCATTGGACATAGACCTTCCCCAGGATTTGCCACACTTCCCTATCATTGGCGTCACGGAACCAGTACTTCCTGAACTTGTCTAGCTCGTCTCTCCATTTAACATTTTGCCGGCCTCGGTTGCGCATGTGGTCTCGGAGATCAAAAATGTCTGTCCAGGGGAGATAACTCGAGATCTGATGAATTAATTACAATACTTGATAAGAAAATAAAGGGAATAGACAGATACTTATAAACTCTATAAAATAAGAAGTGACTTGAGTTTAAAGGCCACTGAAAGCAGCATCTAAGTTAGTACAGAAGTAAAGAATATAAGTGTCCAAGCGAGATTCTAGGTTGAATGATGTGGATTTTGAAAACTCACCTCATTGCGCACAGCATAAATAGGCAAAAACTGCCTCTGCTGAGAAATCGTTCTTCGTTTAGCAAATTCGCTGACAGCCTCATTTGTGTCTGGCATAAGGTCAGCAAATTTATGGTCAGCTTTGTAATCAACGTCTCCACTTTCATTGACCTTGTCCTCCTGAAGCAAAAGTCAGATAAATAAAGATGAAAAAAAAAAAAAAAAAAAAAAAAAGGAGATATGACAATGATAGACAATCCATAAACCATGTTTTGGGCTTAGAATAAAATACAGGCTGGTCCTAAAGTCCTTACGCCATTTAATAAAATTCATTACACAACATGTACAAATAATACAACTATATAGTGAACAGCATATAAAAACTAAGTTTTAAAAGTTTTATCGAAGTGTAGTTTACTTCTTAATGTTGAACATAACCACCATCATTTGTGATACAGCTATCAGGCCGATTTTTGAGCCCCATAAAAACATTACTCAGCTGCTGCTCAGTGATAGTTTGAATTGCACTTGTAATCCTGGCTTTGAGTTCATTGAAAGAATTTGGTTTTGATATGTAGACAAGTGTTTTGACAACCAAGCAATTGGCCCACCTCTACAAATCCACGGCCACAGATTCTAGGCAGATTTCAAGCATAAAGATCTATAAAAGTTTCTGCTTTTATATAACTTTTACCGCAAGGTTTTCACATTTGAAGTTATTAGCCTTTCAGTGTATGAAAAGGTCTTAGGACCAACCCACACAATTTGTAGGGCTGTAAGTAGAAAAAATTGCCAAGACTGAAATTCAGTGTTACAAACTCAAAAAGCACCAAATCAAAAAAATGACCCAAAACGGCCAAAAAAGACTTATTGCATTTTTGCACCTATCTCAGAAATTCATCTTTCATTTATCGAAGACAGAATTCCGTCTAAAGACAGAAATTTAGCATCCATGTATTTGCAGGGCTGTTAAGGTGGGTTATCTGTTGTTGAGAAACCAAATGGAAAGTTTTACCTTTTCTTCCTCTTTCTTAATTCCCATGATTTCTCCAATATTTGTTCCTGCCAATTCCCAATGTTTCACCTGAGCCTTTTTCCGTTCTTTCTGTTCTCGGTGGGCCCTCACCACTTGGCAACCTTTCCTCGAAACAACAGCCATGTCAGACGTTGCATCCTAAAACAACAATTGAGATCTTAAAAACAAATCGCAAAACAGGTATGGTTAGTCACTCATATTAGGGGTGACCAATCAAAAATTTGGAGGGGGGGGGGTGATTATTGAATTAGTTACTTCTTACTTTTTTTCAATAGGGGGACCTGAATTCAATACCTCTGCCTACAACGTACCAGTTCAGCTATGAAGGGATCACAAACAGATTGAAGAATCAAACTTTTAGATAGATAAAATGAAATTCAATCATCATTTTCAAGGTGAGCGCAAACGCAGACCCGATACAGAAGATTTCAAATTTTGTAGATCGCTTACTGAGTTTAATATTGATTTGAACATTTGCACAGCATGTGATTTTAGTACACACAGACTACCAGAAATTAAAAGGAACATTGCCCCATACAATACCTTTGGGGGAAATTTTCAAAAACTACCTTGCTAAAAACATACACTGGGGTCCCATTAGTACACACAGAAAATTTCATGGGGATAAGTAGTACGGTTTCTGAGTTACATTGTCACACACAGACATCAAGTGGATTAAAATGGTATTCTGTAAATTCCATACCTCACTCAGACCAAAAAAAAAGATGTTAATTTATAGATTCATCTGGTTATAATCAGAGTACATATCAAGAAATAGAGTAAGTGGTCTGTCTGGAAATATCCAATCATTTTGAATATCTCAAGAACCTGTTGTGTGTCTTTGATGTAACTTTACAATCAATAAGAGAGGACCTTACTGCGCGTGTGTAAACAGACCATCTCCCATGGCGGTAACTCAATTGGGAGAGAGACGCAATTGAGTGAGACCGCGTAACTGCATGATCCTTGCATCCATAATACCTGAGAAAGTAGATCAGTGAATATGCAGCAAGGGTTTTTTAGAAAAACATTGCATCAACGAAGCCTGTCAGCTCCCCCAACTCCCCAAGGTCCAGATTTGGCCCCCTGTGACCTCTGGCTTTTTCCAAAGAGATTTCAGACACTGGACAAGATCAAGGAGTAGCAGTGTCTAGTGTCTATATGTTTTTATTTCATACCGTACATACTATTTCATTTGGTTTTCTTTTGGTGATATTTCAGCCTAGCAGGTCAACACCATTTTTAAGCTGAATTAGGAACATTACAAAATTTCTTATTAAGAATTGTTCAGTCATTCTTTTCATGAACAGATGCCAAGATTGCATTGTTACCGACTTCCCATCATCTTGATTAACGAGTGTTTTATTCTTAATTTTTGCTAATTGTATTAAAAGTGCTTCCATATCACTAAGTATCACCAATGAAAAAATAAATAACGTAATACGTTGGCCAATAAAAGAAACAAATATATATATCCTTATCACTGTGTGACAAAGGATGTCATTAAAACTGTTAAATCCCGTGTATATAATACATAACAATGATGCTTACATGGGACAAATTAATTAATGACTGTAAAAAGGCATGAGAATAATTCCCTAGCAGCACTGCAACAAAATGAGAAATAGAAATGAATATTTACCTTGATTGGTATAACTGGTTCAGGTTGTTTGGTGAATACAATCCGACCGTCCAAGAACGGTGGGACAGTGTTATGAACTAAAAGATGCACGCGGGCCTCATTATCTTCCTCAAAATCATCGTCGTAGCCGACTTTGGTTACCACCCCACTTCTCAGCATCCTGTTCGTCTCCCAAAGTTCAATATCCTGAATGGGAGGGGGAAGGAAAAAAAGAGGAAATTAATTAATTTTCGGAGTCCGCCCTCTGCCCTTATCTTTCAACTGTCACACTTAACTTTATCCATCAAATTACAATCGGAGATTTTGGTTACCACCCCACTTCTCAGCATCCTGTTCATCCCCCAAAGTTCAATATCCTTAATGGGAGGGGGAAGGAAAAAAAGAGGAAATTAATTCTGCCCTTATCTTTCAACTGTTTATCTCTTCACACTTAACTTTATCCATCAAATTACAATCGAAGATCTCTCTCTCTCTCTCTATATATATATATATATATGCACCACAATAATTCGACAACTGGCCAGTGTAAGAAGATGACATTCACCAGAGTCTGAAGTTGTTTGGATCAGCGGTTCTTGAGAAATCTAAAAAAATAAATGGGGCTAAAGGGCTCCAACTGCCTTGCCATTTAACCATAGCTGGGAGAAGAGGATTCTTGCTATTCCCAAGAGAATTAGTGTGAGATGAACGTAAACACCGATTCTGTTTTCCATGCCGGTAACTGTTATGCAACTCCTCACCTCCAGACACAAAGATTGGTCCCTAGAAAATTCCAGAAAAGGAGTCAAGACAATAGGCAACAAGAAGCAAAGATCTAACTGCCATAATATAGCAGTAAAGAACGAATTAGAATTTATCTGCACCTCGCATAAATGAATCACCATAGCCCGCACATGTACCAGAACTGATTATCTAAAGAAAGTTTGTTTCTTCTTCAAGAAAGAACATACCAGCACAAGATTTGGGCATTGTTGGTCCAAAATGAATAAAGAGATCCAACACTTTTTTGAAAAAATAGAAATAATGTTTTTCAGGTGATGCCTAGTGGTGTATTCATGCGAATTTTCAAGGATGTAGTCCAGAAAATGTGACCAGGGGTGCCTGGACCCACACATACACAGATGAGCAAAGAGGA
This sequence comes from Thysanoteuthis rhombus, assembly GCA_963457665.1. NCBI lineage: Eukaryota > Metazoa > Mollusca > Cephalopoda > Oegopsida > Thysanoteuthidae > Thysanoteuthis > Thysanoteuthis major. Next base: position 38,380,155 of record OY735233.1, on the reverse strand, counting down.
AAAAATCTGTACCCTACTTGGCTGGCTGGTCGAGTGATTAGTGGGGCTACGCTTAAAGTACGCAATTTTTTTTTTTCCATACCCTTTCATTCAAACATATTTTTGAACTAAATATTTTGCGCAAAATATGAAAGTCGTAGCTTGCTTACACACTTAAATATGAACTAAAACGAAACGTGACCTTTTTAGCATCATGAATACATTGATGTTTTAAGGTAAAGATATATCAACTTACTATGTTATATGACTATCTATATTGGAAGATCCAATGAGAATCAAACCCACTAACATCAGCCAACAAAATTAGCTAACTGATCATTGCTATACAATGTACATTCAGATCCATTTTTTTCATATTATTTATTAACATAGATCTTTGGTCAAAGCATAAGATCAAATTGCTCATACAGGTAAAACCACCAATTTCTAGGCAAATGACTAGTCTTGTATCCGGAAAATATTTAGAGCGGACACTTGAGAGGTCAAGCATAAGAAACAACTTAGCCTCAATTAAATGCTTAAGGAGATAACCAAAAATATCTCACATAAATGAATCATCATAGCCATTTAGAAAAAATAGAAAAAAATACCAGCACAAGATTTGGGCATGGTTGGTCCGAAATGATCATAGACACCCAAGAAAAGAACTTTTTGGAGAAAAAAAAAAAAAAACAAACATCTGCCTGTACTCATGAAATATTTCAAGGTTCTAGCCCTGAAAATGTAATCAGGAGTGCCTGGAGACATAGACACCAAGACAAGCAAAAAGAGAAGAATCTGTAGCTTGGTTGGTTGGTTGGTTGGTTGGTTGGGCTGGTTATTTGTGAGGCTACAGTGATTCGATGATGGGTTTCAAAGCTGCAGTCTGGCACCTATGAATACTATAACTCCCAGTGACCAATATCTTACCCCTCAAACAAGTCTATAATGCAACTGTAGATTGTGGAACAACTTATATTCCTGATAGTCCTCCTCTCCCAGACTTTTCTGATTAATTGGATAGTGCAAGAACAATTGGACAATTTTTGTTTAACAAATATACCCTTATCTGTTTCATTACAGTGGTACATCTCCTAGTGAAGGACCTTCATAGTATAATTTCATAAAGCAAGGAGGTACCAATCACAAAAAAAAAGAAATGAAATTTCATAAAATTATTCAGATTACTATTTAGACTTCATTCATGACCATCTAGATTGATATTCAGTATCTAGGCCCTTAGTTTCAGACAGGCAAACATTTCATGAATTATAACAAAATTCATAGATTCATTACATTATTTACATATCTATTTGTGATTATACATTATAAATCATTTACAAAGTTATTATAAAGGATTTAGTGATCCAATATGTTTATTTTAAACTAATTAATGAAATCCCATTGGCTCAATTATTCACTAAACGAATTTTCATTTAACGAGAAATTTTGTGGATCAGATTGTCCTCGTTGAGAGAGGTACCATTGTATCATAAAACTCTATCATTCATATCAATGTATAGCATTTAACCATCTAATTCATATTTAATATTTGTTTAATTTAGTTTTTAACAGTCCTAATGCTTTAAGGACATGAGATGTACATTATTCAATTATTATTATGTGACCTTTGTTGGTCCGGTAAGATGAACAATCCGACAAAGATCTAGAATGCAAAGTGCCAAAAATCAGTGGTCTACCTTCATCTGCAACAAACTTTGTTATCTGATCCTGTGCTAGCTGCAGAATGAAAACAGTTTGAAATTCACTATCTATGGCTTGCCAGATCAACAGGCAAGTGATGAAAGTAGGAGCGTCAATACTTACTTTATTGATTTGTCTCTGTCGAGCAGACATTCTCTTTTTCTTCTTTTGTTCCATTTCCTCTTCCTTCTTCTCCGTGTATTCATTGGACATTCCCGAGAATGGATTGTGCTCGTTATCATAACCTTCATCCATCCCATACCATTCACGATCGAGACGTTTCTGCTCTTCTTCCCAGTCTTGTTTGTCTTCTTCCGTCTCAAAATCAAGTTTGTCTGAAATGCCCAAATATAATTACGAAAAAAGTCCATTTTGAATATGTGTTCAGGACGACACAGTAGATCGGATTCATTTTAAGCTGCTTGTACAACAAACATTTCATTCTCAATGCATCTCTAACATAGACAAACTACAAAACTAATTTTACAACTAACTATTAACCTTTAGTATAAAGTTTGTCCTGCCACTGCGAGCGACTCTGATCATAGGAACAATAGTGTCCTTGAAGTTCACAATCAAGTTGTCAAGTCAGTTTCTATGTACAATGTTTATAACATGACAGGTATTAGAAAGTTAACAAAGCTGCAAGTCAATTTTAGTCAACTCAGTGAGCATAAATTTCAACACAGTTCTGATTGCTTAAGCCCTCTTTGTGTATGCGATACGGGAAATGAAAATAAGCATTTCCTCCAGCATGGCTCTTGTTTGACTCGATGCATACAGATCTCTTCAGTTAGCTCGTGGATGTACCTGGGTTAGACATAACAAGTATGGATTCGAAGCAGTTCTGTGAATCACTCTTGAATGGAAAGTCAGATCTGACTATATGTACAAATAAAATGACAATTGATGCAACAATATTCTTTACTGAATGATTCAAGAGATTTTCTTAGCAACTCTTTTCAAGTAATCAGGTCAACGATCCCCTCCCCTTCTCATTTTCTTCTTTTTTTTTTCTCATTTGTTTTTGAAAACTCAGTTGTTTAAATTGTTAGTGCCATCAGCAGTACGAGCTATGTGACTAGGTGTCCTGTCCCGCTGCAGCTGACATCAGTATGGTATTCTAATTCAGTTTTTAAAAGTAATGAATAAAAATTTAAAAATAAAAAATAGAAAATAAAAAATAAAAACAAACTAAAAATTTAAAAAATGAATAAAAACAAATAAAAAAAATTAAAAAGTCAGTTTCAATCATATATGAACAGACATACAACTTTACAAAGTTACCAAGTGCACAAAATCTTGGCCCACTTGAAAAAGAATACAGAATGCTAAAGGATCAAGAATTTTCAAAAATTTCAGTTTTAAACATATTTCCATTTTTTACTCAAACTAAAATTTCTTCAGAGACAAAGAGAGTAAAGTTTCAAGAAAGTTCAAAAATCAAAAGTGTCAGTATTCTTCCTATACCATAAAATACAGCATTTCATTTTCAAGACATTTGTAGCCATTCACATTGATTCTAACCAAAGTTTGATTACTGCTTTTTTCTTAAAAATCATAATTATATTGGCATAAAACTTAGTTTTTCCTCAAAAATGGAAAATTACACGGCCAAATGAAGGCCATGTTCATCCACATCAAAATGCATAAGAACAAGTACCATAAGTTCAACAATGCGTCCACTAAGCTGCAGAAAAGAGAAAATTGCACCTTAAAATTATCGTATCCAATATCCTTGGTCAATTATTTTCCTCAGCAATTGAGGAGGAGGAGTATGGTACATCTGATTGATCCGAAGGTCAGACCTAGATTTCGAATCAATCTTATTCGAAACAGTCTAAAATGTCGCAAATCTTCCTCACTCTAGAATGAAAAAGAGGAGGAGGAGGAGAGACTGGCTTTCAAAGAGAAAATAGAAGAAAAGGAGAAGTCGTGCGTGAAAGAGTTTCCCAAGAAAAAATGATTTCTGATTTCAAAGGAATTATTATTATTGTTATTGTTATTATTATTGTTGTTATCATTGTTATTGTTATTGTAGTAGTAGTAGTCCTCCTCCTCCTCCTCCTCCTCCTTGTGATAGTAGTACCAGAAAGAGGAAGTTGAGGATGGTTCACTCAGGTCTAGACTAAGATTCATATCAATTCAACATGTTATACCTGAGAAAATTGAAGTGTCTTAAAGAGATGTGTGGACGAATCTAAAAAATGTGTTTACCCACAAAAATACACTGGTTTACTAAATGAAATCTTTACCAAAAATATAAATCAGAAATGTTGTTCCTCTCAACCTTGTTGAACCCCTGCGAGTCGTCTGACCAATGTGAAACAAAGCTAATCAAATGCTTTCAATAACATCAATCTTAAAATCAATCAATCTTTATTGATCTGTGAACTCACCTCTTTGACTGAATTCTCGATACAATTGTCTTCGATCACGATCATTCATCCATTCATTATATTTGTACGTGGGGGTGGGAAGAGGTGTTTCTGTATCTCTGGATCTGGAGAAAAAAAAAGAATTTTTCATTGATATTTAAACAAAAAATTATCTCAGGAATTTTAATTACTTATGGGAAATTATTTAAGCCCCAGGATACAATCAAACCTCCAAATAACCAGGGGATGAGACTTGAATATTCAAATAATTGAAAATATTTAATCTCTAACAAGGAAATATCAAATCTTCCAAAAATCTACAATGTCTATTAGGATTAGTACTAGATAAGGCAAATGTGTCATAAGTCAGGTTCTATGTTCTGATTGGACAATTCTCCTATAGAAAGATCACATGATAGTAAGAGAGACAGGTAGCCATCTTGTAGAAAGCCACCATCTTTAAATGAACAGCCATATTGTAACAGGAGCCATTTTGTTTGAGAGCAGTGGATACATGATAGATGCAGCTATTAAGGAGTAGGAGTGGTACATCTGCATTTGGAGCTGGTGATGCAGTTTCAAATTTGACACTGTAACACAGCAAAAACAGCACATCATGGCATAATTTTTGTTGGTGCAACAATATGTTAGAATGATACAACTTGAATGATAAAGCAATTTCTGGTGCAATCGAGTCACTGTGTACCATGTAATTTCTTTGATTAAAAATCTCAGAGTCAACAATAAGGGAAAATATAAGAATCCAATAAAAGGCATGCAATTTTCAATTAAAAAACCTCACTTCAGCAGTGTATAAAAACGTTAGTTTTATATTGAGATGAGTTGTTTTATAGTAGTAATAACAGAGATAAACAATAACAATGGAGAAAAGTTCCTGAAATGAGAAATTCCAATTTCTCTTACTTTTCAACTGAAGATGTTAAGTGACTGGACAATGAGTAGAAGCTGCTAAAGGTGGCATTTAAGCAAGAATTGATACAAGAGTCAGTTCAAATACACAAAGATATAGAGAAAGAAACTGATACAACAGAGAGAATTACTATTACTTGTCATCTGTCCAATGGCCAGTTTAATCCAGAGAAATAAGTGAGACTGACCAATCCAATGGCCATAGCCCCACAAACCAACCAGCCAGCCAGCCAAGTGGGCTACAGATTCTTCTCACTTCACTCATCTACATCTCCAAGCATTCCTAGTCACATTTTGGGGGCAACAACCTTGCCAATAGTCATCTAAAAAGTGTTTTTTTTTTCTTTTTTTTCAAGTGATTTCTTGAACCTCTATGCTCAGGTAATATCCATATAAAGCTATGATATCCATAGTCATTTATGACGGATGATATGTTATCCAATTCCATGTTCGAATTCATTGGTCAATTCAGAAGTGAGATTCATGAACCAGTCTTACTTTGAAAAAGTGGTTTGACTATGGTTTTTCTGTTCACCGCCATTTTATAAAAGAGAATTCTCTCCTTGCTTACAGATTGTACACCAGAAGAAAACTGGAAAACAGATTGCCCAAAATGTTATGGAAGCACCAAAGTAACCAAATTTTTTTAAAAACTATCCACCCATTTTGAATATCTCAAAAACTGGTTGTGCAACATTGATGTTACTTGGCAACCAATCAGAGGGGCCCTTACTGTACATACGTTCACGAACACTCTCTCGTATGGTAACTAAGTCGCCAGTAAGATGCCATTGATTGAAATTATGTACTATGTGACCCTTGCATTCACAATTACTGAGCAATTCATTCTTTACATCTCATACAGGGTTTTTTGACAAGACAGTGTATCTTCCAAATGAATTACCAGACTGCAGACAAGGTTAAGGAGAAAAGTCGATAGGACATTGTATATGAGATCTCAAAGGGAGTACTTCTACGGGGACTACAGTGCCATTACCCATGACAATCACCACAACCCCACGAATGGCCCACCCAACCGACCAGTCAAATGGGTCACAGGTTATCCTTTCTTTGCTCGTATGTCTCCAGATGCTCTTGGTCACATTTTGGGGGCTACAACCTTGGAAATTTGTAGGAGTATACCATGCCCAGATAGTTTAACAGTTAGTATGTCTGCCTCACACGCAGGAGGTCCTGAGATTGATTCCCAGTATAGGCAAAGGGACAAATTTTCCTGTGCACTCTGCAGCTAACTGGTTAAACTGTAAGCTGTATTATTACAGTGGAGGTATCACTTTGATAGACTTGCACCCTGCCAAAGGGTGGTCATAAAGACTTGTAGGCATAAAGTACTGGTCTCAACCTGACTTGACACATGCAAGGATCACTAAGCTGATGCATGCAACAGAAACCTGGGATTTTATCACCGGCCACCATACTCTATTGGAGGTCATCTCTTAAGAGCTTTGACACTTTACCTAACATCTCGAGGCACCATCTTGAAACGTTTTGTTTTTTTTCAAATAGTGCTGGGGGGGGGGGGCTCTTCGGTCATTCTGGACCAACAATGCTCAAATCTTGTGCTGGTATTTTTTTTTCCAGATAATTTTAAATGATTATTTGGATAACTTGTTCTGGTCCACATGCCGGCTTTAGTGATTTTATTCAAGTGAGGTACGGATATATTTTTTCATTAACATTAAATGGCTGGATACTTTCAGGTCGTAGTCCAAACAACTTCAGAAATGATAATGACTCTTCTTAGAAAAATAGAAACTCTTACCTTCTGCTGCGACTTCGGCTACTTTCTCTGTACCATGATCGATCACTTCGGTCACTAAAATCAGGCTCTCGAGCAGGACTACCACTGACAGAGTGCAAGTCCCAGCTGGACTTTCGTAGAGGAGTACCAGAGCTACTATCATCATCGTCCCAGGCAGCCTTTGTTAACGGAGTATCTGTGTAGTACAAAAGATTCAGTCAGTTTTCTTCTTGAAGGTTTTTGCTTAATGAGAAGGAAATCATTACAGTACATCAAGGCTTCAGCAAGACACATAATGCTAAACTTTGAATGATTTTTTTGGTTTTCATATTCTAAAGCAGCAGTATTCAAACTATGTTCTATGAAATACCATGCTTCCATGTGACCTTTCTGGGGGGATCCCGTGAAACAAAGTGACGTTTTCACATATCTATATACATGCCTTTGAACTTTATTCTTCTTGCAATGATTAATTGTTTATAATATATCACTGGAATGCAGATGAGTTAAATTATACATGTAGACAGAAGCAAAATCAGTCATTTAAGATCCACTGTGCATGGAGGTAAAAAACTTTACTTACCACTGCCGAAATACAAGCCGGAACTTGATCGGTTATGGCTGGGTCACCTGAGCAAGGGGTTTGTTTTTAGAAGATTTGAAAGCCCTGATGACCCCATGCACAGAACATCACTGGGTACGCATCCCGGGGTATCCAGAAGATGTATTGAACAAAATTAACACATTATGACTTTTCACTAACTGAATTCCAAATACTTATTTTAACAGTTTCATCAAAATTAAAAACATTCTGATTATTTATGTGACACGGAGACTGTTCAATCAGTACTTGTCCACATGGACACATGACATAGTGGTTACAGAATCAGACAAAATTACTGCAAGTTATCTGATGGTTCTAGGTTCAATCCCAGTGTGAGATAATAATAATACTACAAATTCTAAGAGGGGAGTGCGGTCAATATACCCCCGTCTGTTAAATAAAGGGTTCGGTTTGTTACTTCCCCACACCTACCAGATGATACCTGATGAAGGCTGTAGAGTACAACGGCCGAAACGTTGTATGAAAAACAACCAAGATGAGGAGAGACCGAATGATAATAGAAATAATAATAATACCTCATTACAAAAATTCAGAGATATACAGTACTTGTTCATATGTCTATTTTGCCACAGTAAGCTTTGTCCTTCTTTTTTCATTCAATTGTATATTTTCTATTTGGGTTTATACACATTCAGATAATTCCATAAACAAGGCCAAAATCCAATAGTTACATACATAAGTGAAAATACATAAGTAGAAGGGAAAGTTGTTCTTTGAAGGGGGTCCCTGGAAAATTTAATTATTGAAAAGGGTTCTCTGGTTAAGCTTGGAGACCACTGTTCTAAAAGATGAAAGCAATGACTTATCTCATAATTCTTGGCTTTTTTTTGACAGCACAATATTATACTTTGTTTTCCATTCTCCTTTCCTTCCTTATGTGTCAGGTACCTTTAGATTGTGGTTGATCATGACTCTCCACAGCTTCCTTTGTTGTTTCCAGTAATTCTTACTTCTTTACAACCCCTCATTGTTTTTCTGGTATTTGCTCGGCCAGCAACGATTCCTTGTAGTTCCTACTTTTCTTGAAACTCATGTTCTGTCCATGATTCTTCTAAAAAGCTGTTACCTGCCTTGTCAATCTTGACAGAAATCAACCAATCATGCTTGCCTTGTGTCAGACTAAGCCAAGCTTAGCAAATACCTATGCATCAACAACACCTATAAGTACTAACCACAAAACAGAAATTTCTACACCTTTCCAGGGAAAATGAAATTTCATACCTGTAGGTCGAAGGTCAGGTGTTCCAGGCTCATCAAACCTTTCAGTTCTGGGTGTTTCCTCCCACTCACGTTCCCGCCTTCGACTTTCTCTTTCAGAAAATTCCCAACTTCGACTGCTACGTTCACTCTTTTCACTCTTCCGAGGTCGTTCATCAGAATGGCTTCTTTTCCTCTCTAAAAAAAAAAAAAGAAATCACAAGATGTTGAATTCTTTATAATCAAAAATGAATGAAAAATGATGACAGAAACTTGAGAAAAAAAAAAAATGTATATACAAGTCTGGTTAGTCATTCATTAGAAACTGTCATGTGACGAATGTCTTTTGGCTGTATGTTGAATTCGAAGAGATCAATTTTTAAAAATTTGACAAATGAGTGGGGCAGTGATTGAAAAAGTGATCTCAAAAAGTTTGAATTTTCAAAAAAAAAAAAAACAAGCATGGAATCTGCTGGACACAAAGTGAAAGATCAATTTAGCATAATCTTACATTATAAATTGACCCCCACCCTCACCCCAACATACAAATATACACACTAAAAACCTGCTATGGGGAGGATTTTTTCTACACATAATGAGTAAATGTTTAAATTTTCAGCCCTCTAGCTCCATTGATGCGGCCTGTATGAGTTATATGTACATACAAACACACATAGCCAGCCAACTTGAAAACTGAGGAAATCAATGTTGAAAGTTTTGGTTGACAGTTTCTAAGAAATAAATACATTTATTAAAATCATAAATAGTGTAATCAAACGGTTACTGTTATCAAAATCATTCAGTCCCAAACACTTCATTTAAAATGAATTGCAAATAATAAAAACAAATTTGATATAAATTTTTGTTAATGTAAAGTTCTTTATAACAGTAAATGCAAATTGTTCCTTTGCTCAATATCATCAGCCAGTTATTGTTATCTAAAGGACCTTGTCCCAAAGTAATCACGATAAGTAGATTCTTATAAATATATATAAAAAAAATTTTTTTAAACACTTAAAATTACATAAATTGTATTGACAGATATTGGGAAATGAGTAACTGGAGTGACACAAAAAGTTTTGGAAAAAGTTTTTTCATGTTTAAAGTTGTAAAGCTTTCTAGACATATATATTGCTTATTTTGGTCCTACTGACCATCAATTTCCGCTTAGGGCAGGGGTAGAGTATCTGCTTCTGGGTTTGAAGTGAAGGTTTCAATCCTAACAAGCAGTTCTGGGAAGGATATTGGATAGTCTATAGCCATACTGAAGAGTTGCAATACAACAAAACAGCTGTCTATGAATGATACAATCATTATTATCATTATGATTATTATTTATATATATATATATATATATATATATATATATATACATGCATACACACAATACGCATAAAACCTTATATAAAATGACAAACTACATGTATGGCATAGACTATATAATAAAGGGAAGTGGTGTCTGATCAACATTGTTGGGGTGCCACGTTGATATAACTGTTTTGTTTTTGAAATTTCTCAAACAGTTACATGGTAAACAACTGATGATCCCAATAAGAGATATTTTATACATAGTTCAATAATAACAAAGTGTAGGAGAAATAGGAAAAAAAAAAACACATTGAAAAATTACATAAATTGCATTGACAGGTATTGGGATTTAGGTGACTGAAGTGACACAAAAAAATCTATTGAACAAACATTAAAGCTTCCTAGACTATATATATATATATATATATATATATATATATATATATATAAGACTTGGCAATTTGAAAAAATGACTAAATTATAAATTTTTCGAGACACACATATACACACACATATATATATATATATATATAAAATGAGTAAATATTTTCAATGATTTATTAGATTGCACATAATTTCAATTAAAAAACATCTTCAAATTGACCTTTTTTTAAGTGAAACAGAATATATAATCATGTACAACAATTGGAAAAATCTTTATTTTATAACTGCTATACTGATGTGATGGTATTAAGCACTTTTTTTTTTAACTAAGATCTACTCAATACAAATACAAACACTTGCATATTTTATTATTGTTCTCATATATATATATAATCTAAAATGACAATTTGAAAAAAATTACTAAATTATAAATTTTTCCCAAGAATGTACACATACATATATATATACATACTGGCAAAAGTAAAAGAAAGAAAATATTCACCTGATCGATCCCTGTCCCTGTCTCTGTCTCTATGGCGAGATTTTTGATCTCGATCATGATCTCTATGTCTTTCTCTGTCTTCTCTTCGGTGCCGACTTTTCGAATCATAATCCTCACTTTTGCTACTTTTGGATCGATTCGGATCTTTAGATGATGCGTAGACACCTCTCTCTTTGTCTCGGTTATGTCGACTCTGGATTTTCTCCTTAGCAGCCGTACTCACTCCACCTGGATGTGACGGAGTTTCCTCTTGGGGAACTCGATAATGCCTGGAAACAAAGAAAAAAAATAATTCAAATAACAAAGCACTCAGAAACCATATACTTCTGCCAAACATTGTACACTAACTAAAAAACGAATGAAAATAAAATAGAATATCAAACAGGTCTGGTTAGTCACTCAATAGAAACCATCACATGACCAACATCTTTTTGATCAATTAAAACATTGCAAAAGGTAATTAATGAATAAGTTACATCTCTCACATTTTGTTGGGCAGTAATCCCTAAAATGTCTAAATTTTCAAAAAACAAGCCGGCATAAACCTGGGACCAATTCAGTATAAACTTAGATTCCCAACTTAACCCCCCACCAAAAATCTCATTGGGGGGGGGGGGGGGTTGAAAGAGAAAAATATATGTTGGGAGAATATTAAAATTTTCAGCTCTTTAGCTCTATCAATATGGCATATACGTAAATACATAAATAGCCAGCCAGACCATCTTAAAAACCAAGGGAAACCTGTGTTGACAGTTTTTGAAAACTAGGGAAAGAACTTTAATAATACAAATATTGAGTTACTTCCCTTAAAATTCAAAATCAGCTTTTTCATTAATTATTTGTCTTTAACCTTCTCTCCTGCAGAGTTATAAAAATATCTTTCAATGGAAAACGAATTCCTGGATCCACCACAAAATTTAATTACTTCTCCAGTAACCTATGGCCCACCCTTACACAAAATGTTAATCAGATTCAATGAGAACTTTTACAGATATCGCTTGGACAGACAGACAGACAATATGAGTGAACACATATACATCTGCCAACTAAGTTTTTTGAAAACTAGCATTTTTTTAAAACTAGCATTCCAAGGGAACTCATGAATAACCACCAGACATATGTGCTGATATTAACCTCATGAATTGAACAGTGTTGGTGGTGAAATCAAGTTATCTTGATGAAAATACTACCAGTAGGCTTTGAACCATAAATCTTTTTCCACAAACATGAACATAATCTAAGGGACCAATTCAGCATAAACTTTCATTGTAAATTGAAACCCCTATTTAGGGGGTGAATTTTCAAAAATTGAAAAAAAAGATATATCCCCTACTAATTGAGAGAGTGGGGCGTAAAATTTCAAGTTTCTACTATCAACCGTTAGGGCTGGGCGAAGTTCGGATACCTGCCCACATATGGTAGTCATGACACTTGAATAACCTCAACCCAGCAGCAGTGATTAAACCAGTCGATTGTGGGTAGCAATGATTAATCCCAAAGAATTCCATTTTCACCAAGAATCCAAGAACATGGGTCACCCCATAATCACGTGGGGTGGCATTCCAAATTATATTCCTGACTTTTGTTGGCTTCAAATGAATTTACTGCTTCACATTCAGTTGATTTAAATCTGATCTGAATATTTCCTAATTTTACTAACAAGAGACAACCAGGTGTCTCCTTACATCCATAGCGACTCTAATCAACTTTTCTATGACTTTTCACTGTGTTCAGTAATGACATGAATAATATTTTATAACTTTTCCATTAAGTGTTGAACAAAGAAACCAACACAATCTTTAGATCAAATACAGAGATGCTTTCTCACCACTTTATATCTACAGAGCTTCTTTAATAAATCCAAACGTTGAAATGATGATGGTTGCCACTCAGTATAGGCATGACGACTCCTAGGAGAGCACTTTGTCATGTGTCATCTATGGAGCAGTGTGTGCATCAGAAAGGACCAAGTGCACATTCTGGTGACAGCTTGGCACTATGTTCTGTTGACAGCATAGCATAGGTAGAGACAGCCTCAGAATAATCTTGTTGCTGCATACAGTTACCCATCCAGATAATGACCAAGCTCAACATTGTTCAACTTCAGTGATCTTACAAGAACAGGTGTATCTAATGCAATTTAGACGTTGAAATAAAAGTAGAAAAAATTAAGGACTTGTTGGCAGAAATTCTATGGAACAGGAATATCCCTACAACTAAGTCAATGTGTAAGTCATATAAGGAGGGTTGTCAATTTAGATGTAATTTTTTGATTCTGGAAGTCATTCTCAAATTCAAAATTTTTCAAAACATCCCAATAGGCAAAACTGGACTTTGAAACATAAAAAAAAAAAATTTTAATCTAAATAGTCAACACTGGGTTCAGAAAAAAACAAAAACACAACAAAACAAAAACCATCTGAATTGGCAACCATGTATATACGAGATGAAACAGAAGACAATTTCACTCTTTTTTGGCAAGTAATCGCTAAGTGCAGCCCCTCTACATACCAGAGATTAAAATCCTTAAATGATGACTCATATCCTTTTACTCGATCAACAGTATTATTTTTCAAAGATTCCTCATCATAATTTCACAAGTAAAACTAAAAAGCATACTTAGTCATTTTTATTGGATACTTTGCAAACTATTGCACATAATATTTAAATGCTTACTTGCATAACTGTTGGTTATAACACTTAACCACAGAAAAAATTATTCATAACTATGCTTACCAATACTTTCTTTGGCAAATAATATTGAGTCACTACAGACTCTCACATTACAATGCGGGTAGATGGTGGAATCTGAAATATAAGTCTAGCACCAAAATAGCTAAATTTTATCACAGCTCAATCATAACGCATCCAGCTCTCTTGGACTCCAAAACTTGTGTTATAACAGAGGACATCCATAGTAGTAATTTGATTTGAACTGCTTTAAGGTTATTCTCTTCACCAATCCACTCTGTGGGTGAATAATGTGCATTTTCTAATTTTGAAGATGCCTGCTTTACTTATATCTTTTTCCACTATTCTTCCTTCTACTATTTGCTCAAGGGGATCAAATTTGTTTTGTATTTAACAGACATGAGCTTCAATCCATTAACTTTATCAGCTGTTAAATATTTATTGTGACATAAATATGTCTAGCAATTATTTCTTCTTCACTTGTTTCAAATCAACATAGCACCATAAATAGTTTGCCTGACCAACCAGCCATAAAAACAAAAGATTCTTCTCTTTTTGTTCGTCTGTATCTTTGTAAATGTGTCTCCAGGCATTCCTGGGCACTTTTCCCAGGCTACAACCATGGAAATTTGCACAAGTACACCACAAACAAGCTCTTTGGGATCATTTTTGGATCAACAATGCCCAAATATTGTGCTGGTATTTTTACATAATTTTAGATAAAAGATAATTTTTTTTTTTAGATAATTAGTTCTGGTACACAGGCAGGCTATGGTGATTCATTTACGCAAGATATAGGTATTTTTCTTTTTAATTTCTAAAGCAGTTAAGGGGAACAAACAGTTGAACAATATGCACATAAACTATCAAAGAACACAAAGTTTTTGTAAAATGAATAGATGACATTTAATAATAATTCCTTTCAAACATATCCTATTCATTATATTTGTGACGATCCAATGCGGAACAATAAGAACATTCTTCCAAAATGCAATTCATTTTCAAAATAAGGCCAACAACTAGATATATAGATATAAACATTAAACTATCTATAGTAGAGATAAAGAGTAAAAAGTGTATTTTATTTCAATATAAGCTGCTTAGTCGAGTGTGATAGCATTAACAAAAAGCATAGATTCAACAAGACATCCACCATCCAAGGTAGGAGGAGGAAAAAGAGCAAGTACTCTTTCTTCGAGTCAGTTGGTTCCCATACTTGTAAAATATTGAGATATGGAAATATTCTACAAGTATTATTTTCAATAAAAATCGTGAATGGTGTTTTTTTGCTTTTATGCCTATCTTGAATATTCTATCAGGTCATTATTAGCAGTTGGTAAATGAAATAAATCCGGATAGATGTTACACCCTTAAATAACATCATGCTTTTTAATTACATCACATCTCTTCCTTCCTTCCTATTTCTGTTGTTCAACCAACACGTCGACCAACTGACCAAAAAGCATCTTATAGAGATGTGTTGACACATCTAGAAAGCCAGTGTAATTAATTAATACTATTATTTCTTTAAAGGTCTGATTAGTCACTCAATAGAAACTTTCAAGCGTCCAAGATTGCTTGGCAGCATGTCATATTGATGGTGATCAATTAAAAAATTGGAAAAAGGGGTGATCAATGGATGTTACTTCTCTCACTTTTTGTTGGACAGTGATCACTGAAAAAAAGTCTAAATTCCTAAACGGCAAGAAGGAACACTGCTAGATACACACTAAGGGATCAATTTAGTATAAACTTACATTAGAAATTGAACGCCCCACAAAAAAAAACGGTATGGGGAGGATTTTTCAAAAAAATAAAAACTTTTTTGTAGACATAATAAGGAATAATGTTGAAATTTTCAGCCCTCTAGTTCCATTGGCGCGGCCTGTATGCATCTTACATACTTACATAGCTAGACCAACTTGAAAAGTGAAGACGCATATGTATACAGTTTCGGTTGACGGTTTCTAATACTTGATAATCTTGATTCAAGAGTTGTTTCATATCAAATCAATGGATGCTCCCCAGGTCACCCTCTCGATTTCCATTGAAAAAAGTCACAGATGCTCTTCTAACAGATTTAGGGGGAGGGAGCTCAGCAACAATACCAAACTATTGTTAGATCATCATCAGATACATAAAAATACGAGGTTAAAATATAAAAGTGTTGGTTAACTGTCCACATGCTGAAATAAGAAGACGAAAATAGGCAATTTTGAGGACAACCGGAAATCAACACTCTTATAACAATAATAGATATGGTTACTGCATCCACACAATCTAATATATTATATATGATGGGGGGGGGGACTATAAGGGCTTTATCTTGCATATTGCTTGTGTGAGAAGCTCTCAAATGGGCATTGTCTTTTTACTTGGGGAATTTTCAACCATTTCCAGAGCCATGTACAACACATCTGATCTGAATTCATTTTCCAATTCTACACAAAAGGTCAGCTAGAGTCAAAAAGTTTCAAAGCTTGACATGCTATATCAAAGGTGCTGTAAATGTCGGAGGTTAGACGGAAAGGTTCATTTGGCAAAATGCATGAAATTGGGTAAAATTACAAAGATTTTCAATTCAAAAACAATTAGATACAGACCCAATATTTTGGATTTCTCCATACATTTGGTATAAGGGCAACCATGATTTTTCTCAGCAGAATCTGAGAGGGTGACCTGGAGGAAGTTCCTTAAATCAGGTAATTTGATATGGAATGACTCAAGCTTAAATTTCAAGGAGTCATTTAAGAGGCAGCATATGGTCTTTTCCTTTCCCCTACATCCCATTCTTCTGTATCTGCTATCATCCCAACCTTCAATGACTCAGCCTAAAATACCATCATCATCATCATCATTTTGTCCTCAGAACCAGAACATGCAAAAATGTTTCTCATCCAAATGAAGAGAAATTGCTTCTTCACTTTATGCCATTTCTATGGCTGGAACAAAAAATATTTTCATGCAAGTTTTACTGCCAAAAAGTACTAAATAAAAAAAATAATAACCCTAGAACATCAAAAAGATTCTTGAAATGGCTAAAAAAAAAAGCCAAAATGTTAAAGCATTTCCATGCTAATTTGGCAATTTTTACACAGCAAAATTTTCATTTATCAAAGACACAAGATTTAACGCCCATACATTTTGGCTTGCAATATGTTTTTATAGGAATTCTACTTTCAGATAATGGGAGAAACCTGTATTTGAAATCAACTTTAACACAAATAAATACAGTAAAAAAGCTTACCTTTCTTTATCTTTATGAGATTTGTGTTTCTTGTGTCTACCATCATCATCACGGTCCCGATAATCACGTGAATCATTGTCATAGTCATTATCTTCTCTGTGGAAAGGACTTCTGTTCTTTTCCTTCCATTTTCTATCCTTGTCTTCTTCTTCGCGGATTTTGTGTTTCATCGCAGCAAGTCGGTCCAAACCCAACAAAGAAGTCATGGGTTTTTTAAACAATACCGAACTATCGTCATTATCAGGTGTGGATTTCTTTTTCATCACAATCAAACCTCCTTTACTCTCCTCTCCACTGGAACCTTCCAGCCGATGAATACTTTCATTGTCCACAAAACTAAGATTTGCCATCTGTAAATCACAATAAAAAAAAAAGATTGAAAAATTTTTAAAAAAAGACTTTGAATAAAGGTTAATTTTGGCAGTCTTATAGTTTAGCGTCCCAAATACAGTTGTAGTTATGAAGATACTCAACGGTCAGATACAACAAAATAAACCAGATATCAAGTCTAATATAAACAAAATGTAAAAAAATCCAAAGTAAACACTCTATGAACTATTCAAAGAGCTTTTTACGGATGTTGTTTGTGTTGTTCACATAATGTTTTGGCTGATTCATTCTTCAGCCTTCTTTAGGTGTAATACATAATATCCATAAAGGAAGAGAGCAACCTCTCCTGGGTATTATCATAAGTACAATCATCAAAAAATAAAAAAAATAAAAATTCTTAATGACCTTTCTCAAAATTATAGACATTAACTTCATCAGCTATTTTGATTGATTATTAGAAAAAAGTTGTATTTTCAATCAATAAGACCTCTGTTTTTTTCTGGAAATTTCTCAGTTTAGAAAGAAAAAAATTTCCTAAGGTTTTTGAGGTGGGAGTCTTTTATTTCCAATGTAACTATAATGCTAAACTGGCCCCTAACTTTTTGTCTGTTGTACAAAACTACTGCTTTAGAAGTATTTGGTTATACCCCTTCAAAGGTTATTATCTAAGCTTCTTTGATATTATAAAAATGTTTCATGAAGAAGACAAAAAAAACCCCAGATCTACCTCCTTTTCCAAGAAATTTTGATTAATGCTTAAAAACAGTTATTTAAAAACATGAAATAGAATATGAACAATTAAGTTTAACCTTAAATCACACGTATCCCTAACCCAGACCTATGAAGGTTCAGAAATTCTCACAATTCGGGGGAAGGGTTAATTTTTAACTCTAGAAGCTCTAAAACAGCTATTTCATTGTATTGAAAATCTATCGAACTATAGGCCCACAAATCATCCAACCAGCCAGTCAGGTGGGCTACAGGTTCTTCTTTGTGAGTGTGTGTGTGTACAGGCGATCCTGTTCACATTTTGGGGGCTGCTAGCGTGCAAAATTGCATGAGTACACTACTTAGCACCATTTAAAACCTTTTTTTTTTCAGTTTTTAAAAAAAAAGTTCTTTTTGGGGTCTCTATGGTAATTTTGGAGCAACTACGTCCAAATCTTATGCTAGTATTTTTCAGATGATTTTAGATAGAAGATTAATTTTTGTTAGATGATTTTAGATAGAAAAGATTCAATTTTGTTGGATAATTTTAGATAGGAGATCTATTTTTGATGGATAATTTTTTAGATAAAACGTCTATTCTTAGTTGGATAATTTTTTAGACAATCAGTTCTGGTACACGCATGGGTTACGATGATTCATTTATGCTAGTAACAGATATCTTGACATAATTTTCAACCGCGAAATGCGTGAGTCTTGTTAGACCAGCAAAAAAGATAGAAAAATTTATACAGGCATGTTTTGATTTTTTCTTTCAATGCAGGAGATTCTAACGAATTCATTACATGTAGGGAGAGAGAGCACGTTACTTCGAAATTCGGGAGAATTGGTAGGTCATCTGACCCTAACCCTCAACCTAAACCCCAAAGAGCACGTAAAATTTTCTGGGTTTTCTAGTACGAGAATTGAACATGTTACTTGTTAGGGAAAAAGTTGCACTTCTTGCCACACTTGAGAGAAAATACACAAATTGGGAACACTGAATGATGTAAAGCAAGAACTAACTGCTTTTTTATCGTCTTTGTAAAATACTTTAATTAAATCAAAAATGCTTGAAAAACAACCTTCCCAAGGAGAAGACTCCGTGACGGTAATAAAGAAAGTAAATGAATACTTCACGTCCGCAGTTTTGTACGACGGACGGGGTGTAAGGGTTCAGTTTAGCATCCATTAGTTACATTGGAACACTCTAAGAAATGAATTTTTCTCAAAAAAACAAACCAAGGTACTATTGATCAAATGCACATAAAATTATAAAAAAATTTTTTCGGATTAGATTGGCCGTTTTGCGTTTTGAATCATCTGAATCTTAACCGCATTTTAGAAATTTTAATTATTTCGCCGTAGGAATACCTTGAAAAGTGCAGTTTCGATTAGAGCGGACTTTGATGTAATACGGTTAAGATATTGCTGTAAAAATTACTCTAAGTATAAGCTGGAAACAAAAACATTAATAAGCGACCAGGGAGCATCGGAGTTTTGAACTGCACGGGACGAATTAACCGCACTAAAGGTATCGTAATAATACCTGTGTAGTCGGGGGCACAGTATTTTTCCAGTTTTGAAAATTGGCATTTTTCTACGAGGTTTTATGTAAAATACAAATAGAAGTAAAAAGAGAATTGATACTGTTCGAAAAAAATGACGGAAACTATTTTTTTCCTTTTTTTATTAGATTTAATTTCGTAGTAACTGATAAAACAATCGAGTGCCTTAACAACAACAACAACAACCCTGGGGACACTAAACTTTCACCAAGAGATCGCCTTCTTCATACCTTCATAATGGAGACTTTTTAAATCACATGGTTTACAAAAAGTGTCACACTGACAAAAAAGAATTTTTACGACCTTCCTTTGCTTGCAAGTTTTACAAAAATAAAACGTTTAAAAATCCTAACATGAAACTTTTGACTTCTTAAAAAATGTCATCGACTGATACATTCCTCAAGATTTATTTCTCCATTATTCCGTGTATTGGACGGAAAACAACCAGTAAACACAAAATGAAATGAATAAATTTAAAACTATAGAAATGACAAGAAAGTTAAATTATGGATGAATTTATAAATAAAAACATACGCAAGTTCTACAAGGCCAATAATGTGTTAGTTTTGATAAACTTAACAGTAACAATTCTAACAACAGAGTCTATAAGTAGCGACTCAACAAGGTATAACTTTTTCGCAGTGTTCTGTAATAACTTAAATAATATTTTATACATTTTCTATAATCAAAAAGCTAATAATTTATCATATTTGTTTGATTTGTGATGATATACAAGTAACATCTACTTCAACAACAACAACAAGTTATGATCTCAAAAAAATGTATTGAATTTCACGTCAGATTTTTTTGTACTTACAATTGTGGCGTGTGTAAAAAAAAACAAAGATGCTTCAGATTTTTTTCCTATTTAGTCTTATGTAATGAAGTCACACTCAACTCATTTTAAAGAAAATCGATATATTTTCGATAAAATCAATTCTCACGTGGAATTATTTACACAAAAATGTGTAAATTTTTTTCCGGTTTGAATTGAAAATCGCTCTTCTGTCTATGAAGGATAATAAACAAACTTCATACGAAAATACGCACCCCCACTAATTTATTTTTGATCAATCTTTTTCCCCTCATAAAGATAAGAATTCATCTATAAAAACAATATTTTGAGATTCGAGTCATAGGTAACAAAGAATTTCGTCTCTTATTTATGTTATCATTTATACAAAAGTAAATGTGATGACTTTATTTTCCGTTGTCATGGCCACCAAAGCGACTCTTCTGAGAGGACAACATGGCAGCGTTGGCCGCAATAATTCGTGCGGCCAATCGTCAAAATAAATCCCTGGATTTGTCCCGAAAGGATTTGGATCAATGTCCATCATTGATTGAACAGTTGACCAAGATTGAAGAGATTAAATTCACAAATAATAGACTCACTGACATTCCAAAAGGACTCTGTCTCTTGAATCGGGTAAGAAGAACTGTTATTGGTGATTATATATTGACGCTGCGTCAACTAGTAAATAACGCTGACTTATTACCTAACCCTACATTATAATCTTGTAATTATTTGGAATAGGTAAGATTTAACAAAATGCCGATGATCGACAAGGGAAATAATCCACGGAGACGCTTTGGCTACTACTACTGTTGAACTATTACTGGGAAAACATTTGAAATGGCCATTTTAATGGCAAAAATTGGCTAGATCTATTCTGATGTTCAATCAATGCTATTTTCGATTATATTTTCGATAGGGTTTGTTGATGGGTTAGGATTTCAATCATTGATAATTTTTTTTTCTTTTGTTTTCTCTTTTTACATGAAATTTCTCAAAAATCTGGCAACTTTTAGTCGGTCAAAATTGCCAGTTGAAAATTTGGGTCCGTTTGTAGAAGCAACTACAGTGTCTCTGTGGATAACCTCCCTTATCAAATATCGTCATTTAGTTGAATAATACACATTAATAATGATTACTAGTTTTAGGGTTAGGTTTAGTTTTGGTTCAGGGGTGGGGTCGCAAGTTACAACAAACATTTTTTTTTTCATAATTATGTTACAAATATACACTGACAACTAACAATAAAAATTCATTAAACAATTTCTTTGTTTTCTCCACATATCCAGTTTTATGATTGTGGGAAAAAAATGTTTGTTGTGGTTGCGAACCACGACCCTGAAACTATTCTTGCTCTAACCCTAAATTATATCCTGTATAATTAAAAATAATAAGATATGATTTTAAATCTTCAAGTTTTATACTTTCATTCATTCTGTAATACATTAGTAGCAGCTGCATAAGTCAGCATAATCCATTACCTCCCTTCGATATTTAGTTGAAGAACCAAGAGTAAACCTTTACAAACAGTATTTTACTTTTGAATATTAAAACATACTTACATATCAATAAATTCAGCAACAAAGGATATGATTCAATTGAAGAATAAATAAAAGCAGAAATCTTGACCATTCACAACTGTATTTTATTAAATTCAACTACAAAGGGGTAATTGTTTGGAGTTGGTTCACTAAAAGATTATATAGATATTTTGCAAGGGAGATAACCAGGATAGATGCTGTGTGTGATAGGAGATGAATAAACATTATCATTTAATCATCAGATTTTAATTGGGAGAAATCTTTTGATTTTGATTTAACCAAATCTTTCTTTCACTTCAGCAGATTTCATTGTTGCTGGATCTTTCTGCTTATCACCAAAAACAAATGTTTTTCTCTGGATTATTATTTGAAATGCCTAAATTAGCACCAAGGGTAATTGTTCCACAGCAGATGTTTAGGCACAGAGCCAAAACTATTTACTTCATATTTACACAAGAAACAGAAATGTCAGACAAAACTATTCAATCATCATTATTTCTATTATTATTCGGACTATCCTCATCTTGGTTGTTTTTCATACAATGTTTCAGCCGTTGTACTCTACGGCCTTCATCAGGTATCATCTGGTAGGTGTGGGGAAGTAACGAACCGAACCCTTTATTTAACCGACGGAGGTATACCATGATACCTGATGAAGGCCGTAGAGTACAACGGCTGAAATGTTGTATGAAAAACAACCAAGATGAGGATGGTCCGAATAATAATAGAAATAATCATAATACCTCATCTCAAAAATTCAAAGATATACTATTCAATCATCATTTACTATTTATTTCAAATGTTTATTCATTTTAGAATTATGAATATGGAAGAAATATTCAATCTTTTTATGTTTTTAATTGAAACCCTGATCCTAACCCTGACCCTAAACAGTAACTGTAACACTGAACACTCACCCAAATCTAATACTAACCCTGAATCATATCCTTTCTAGTCAAATTCAATAAAATGCAGTATCATATGATCAGAGTTTTCTTTCATTAGTTCTGTAATAGTGCCAATGACTGATGTCAGTCAAATATTAGACAGGCTGAATTTCATCCATGATGATATTTAGGCTCAATATGTCATTGATCACCCCATACAATTGGGTAGACCAAAGAGAATAGTAGAAATAGATGAAAGTCAAATCATGCATCATAAATATCACACAAGGACATATCGCAAGGGTCACTAAGTTCTTGGCATGGTCAAGTGGGAAAGTGATCGCTGTGTAATGATAATTTGTGAGCTGTCAGTTTGTTGATGACAACAAGCAAAAAAAGGAGAAAGAGGTGCTGCAAACACATGAATACAAATTTCGCTTTTCTGCTGTGTGCATATATATGTTTGTTTACTGGCTGCTGATAATATGACTACAACTACTGATGCTACTGTTGATGATTTGTCAATTTCGTTTTTACCAAAAATGAATACAAGAATTTTAGTTTTGTTAACAATACTATTAGTAAAGCAACGGACATTCACTTGTTTATCTAATCTGGTTGGTGGTGGAAGTTGACCAGAAAAAAAACGGGGAGGTAAAACCCTAACCAACTCAAACAACAAGTATAATAGGGACAACATAATCAAGGGTTCATCAAAATCATATAGAGGATTGCTTCAAAGTTGTCAGTATTGTAAGATCTTCCTTTCACCTGGGGGTTTCAGTGTCAATTTACATCAAAACCCCAGAAACGTTACTGTGCAAGCAAAAAGAATTTGTTTTTATGCTAAAACCTTTTTTAAATTTAACTGTTTGATTTTTGATCATTACACCTGTAATTCTTTCCATGTCTTCAATATGTTTGTTTGCCATTTTGAACAACACTTTTGGAATTTGTTCAAATTATTTCCACATAGCATATTCAAACATGGCTGAGGTGGGGGGGTGCGTTTTTGTTTTTCATTTTTTGTTTCTTTGTCAATGGTTCATTAATAGTTGTTCACCTACTGTATATGTACTAATATTTTACTATAACAAATCTCACTAATTGTTGGAAGGGGCCCTTCAAAAGGCCAAGTGCCTTGGACCCCAAGATCTCAAGCAATGCCCTTAGATATGGGATGCAACTTTGCTTTTTGCTTTCTCTTCCAGTTGCACCTGTTAAATATTGCTGGCAATCAGTTCACTGTTCTTCCAATCAACCTTCAGTACCTTACAAATCTCAGGTCATTAATTGCATACAACAATAGAATTGAGATTCTGCCTCCAATAGTCCTCAGTAAGTATTCAATTGCTCTTTCAGCTCTGTCTTCTGCAGATTGCCATAAAAGTCAAAAGTAACCAATTTTCTTAGCAATCCATATTCACTCTTAAATTCTTGAACCACTTGAAACTGCTTGTAATGAACAGGGGAACTTTTCCATGAATTGAAGAATTAAAAAAAATCAAATCCATCCAATGCTCAGTGGTTATATCTCTCAATATTGACATTCAATTCTTCATATATGAATTCGAGATTTAACAAACCAGAGAACTATACACATCATGATTAGTTGGGATTCCAGATTTTCCTCTGAATTCAAACAGCTTGATAGTGGTATTATATGTCACTTGCCTGCCTACCTCCAGGTTGGACATTCAAATCATTACTGAGTTCCTTTAATTTCATATATGTTATGTGCACATGCGCGCACACAAATACAGACAGCTAATTTCATATAAGGAATTGTATAACAAACCAGAGAGCCGTGAACATCATAATTAGTTGGGATCTCAGATTTAAAGTAAAACACTAGCAATGAGGTGACAATTTTTTTTATTCAATTCACAGAAGAGTTCCACCATTTTCTATGCTATTCACTGAAGAGTTCCACTATCAATTACAAGTGATTTATGAATTTAAGAGTTAAACTTCAAGTCATATTTGGAGGTCGGATTTTTAATTCTTTTGAAGTAAATTTCTTTTTTGATCTTTTTATAAATTCTATAATGAATTCTTTTCTAGATGGCTTGAAAAACGTAACTCTCCTCAATTTGAACAACAACAATTTGAAGTGTATCCCAAGTGAAATAGGACGGTAAGTAAGTTGAGCAAATCAAATCCTCGATTGACTTTTCTTTTGAATCCAAGTAGCCCCACAAATGGGCCGACCACCTAGCCAAGTGGGCCACAGATTCTTTTCTCTTTGATTGTCTGTGTGTGTGTCATCAGGCACTCCTGGTCACATACATAGGGCTACAATCTTGAGATTGTGTATGAGTACACCACTTGTCACCATCTAATAATGTTTTTTATTTTTTTAAAAAAGGGCTTTTTTTAGGTCTCTATGGTCATTTAGGACCAACAATGCCCAAATCTTGTGCTGATGATTTTAGATAAAAGATTTATTTTTTTAAGATGATTTTAGATTAAAATTTTTTTTTACAAGATTTTTGATAATTTTCTAAATAATTTCATGAACAGGCTATGGTGATTCATTTAATCAAGGTACAGATATCTGTATTGGTTTTGATCATTTAATTAGATTTATTTAGATATCAGCACATCTGTGAATACATTTTTGTTTATCATTCTCAAAATTTTTTTGAATTCTCTTCTCGATTTGTAGTTTATCTGTGATAGCACCCTGAGCCAATCTCAGCTACCTTTCGCTGATTGATGAATTACAACGCTGGTCAGACCATGGTTGACTGGTCGCTGTATGTCTGCTTCTAGTCGCTCCCACCTTGCCAACATTATGTCCAGATCCACAGGTGTAGGTGCAGCTGTTGGCTAAAAGATTTTGTAGTGCTGAAAAAAAAACCAACGAAGGTATCACAAATTGAAAAGGAATAATCGATATTGGATGTGTAATATGCAACAAGGTTTATGTCAGTATTATTACAGGATGACTGGTCGAAATTTATGCCAATGAGGGTGAGGACACTATGAAATGACTTTCAGTCTGTCTTTTGGGTTATCTACTTGATGTCTCTTGGCATGTCTATTTGTATAGCTTCACCAAAGTTCTTGAGTCAAAATTTTAAGTCTTTTGAAGTATCCATTTGATGTCTCTTGGCATTTGTATAGCTTCACTGAAGTTATGATGGGATCAGGACTATTTGTGGTGACCAGCAACGTAGATTCCTCAGCAGTGCCCTGGTGACTTCTCTTCTCCCTCTCTCCGCTGCTACTCAAAAATAGCTGGCTTATATGATGGTTGGCTCCTGTTGTGTGTGGGGCCAGTGTCTGAAGGGTTTATGATTGATTTTCCCCACTCAACTGGTAAATTTTGAATTTGTGTTGACTGTAGTAATTTCTCACACCAAATTTGGGTTCCATAATTTTCCCCTAGAAATATGCTTAGGTGATAGTTGGGGTCAGATCCCCTAGCATTAAATTCACCTACCCAGAAACTAGAAGTATTTCCGTAGCTCAGGAATTCTTAAACCTCTCAAAGAAAGGCGATTAATTATACATCTGTATTCTGTCCAGGCCTTGCTCGTCCGAACCATTTTAGCACTTTATTCCTGAATTCAATATTAATTGCTTTACAGTTTAGATTTTTACCTGTTCCCTGTCCAAATCTGGTTTCTCTTGAAAACCCCCTGGGTGGCCGTTCTGCTCTTGTAAAGTACACTCAACCTCGCCAGGTTATTTTAGTTTTCACTTTCACATTTTTCTAATTAACCCTTCATTTCCATAGTGTCATATATCCCTGGCCTCAAAAATATTAGAAGTTTTTCAACAGTTCCCAAAATACCTCCCTGAAAAAAATGAAAAAATTAAGGAATAGCATTCCAAGGGAAATTATGAATCACCATCACCAATATATGCAGTGTTGGAAATGATCAGCTAAAAAGTTGGAAAAAGGGGTGATCAATGAATAAGTTACTTCTCTCACTTTTTCCTGATCTGTAATCACTTTTTTCCAAAAAGTAAGCACAAGCTTTGTATATTGAACCCCCACTAGAAACACATTTTGGAAGGAAATTTTGAAAAAACAAACAAAAAGATTTCTCTACTCATTAAATGGGAGTGTGCGTGCAAAATTCCAAATTTTTACGATGAATGGTAAGGGCTTGGTGAAGTCAGGATTGATAGATCGATACATACATACATGTCAGAACATATGAATACCCTTTAACCCAGCAACAGTGTTTAAAGCAGTCTGTTGTGGGTAATGGTGATAAATTTTTTCCTCATCAAAAAAGAAATCTTTCTCTGGGAGACATTTTGTTTCTTTTCCCTAGACTTGAAAATCTTCAAAGCTTCAGTGTCGAACACAACCACCTTGAAGAACTTCCTTTTGAATTATGTTATTTAGAACAACTGGAGAATTTATATTTAGGCTACAATCGTTTGGTTTCACTCCCTGAAGAATTGGGAAGACTTTGGAAACTGAAACAACTCATTCTTCATAAAAACTGCCTTCAAGAATTACCAGGGGTAAGTATTACCATAGATAATTGAGTGAACATTTTACTCTGTACTTCACGGAGATAAAAACATTACTATAAACTGCCATACACTTTTTTTACATACATTGCAATGCACTTGGACACATCATCAGTGATGTTTCCTGGGGTCATTAGTCACTTCAGGTCTTTCAGCAATCAGACACTCTGACCCAAGTGACCCAGCCTAGGTTAATCAAGTCAAGGCTTGTGTCCAGATCACACTACCTCGCCCGTGGCTTTCCTCTCCTGACCCACAGCAACCTTAATGCAACTACTGCTATCTCAATGGCCAATTTGATGGCCATTTGCTTGCTTACTCCTCTGATACCCAGTATATTGCAATAAAATTTAGCATTTGAAAAGGTTGAGCTTCTTGTGAAGTATAAAAGTTGATCAATTTATTTATCATATAACAACTGATAAAAGTGATGGATTGGAAATCTGGTGGAAGAGAATTTTCTACAATCATAAGATCCCAATGATGTGAAATGTAAACCATTATCAGATGATATTGAATCACCATAGCCTCATAAATGGTCCAACCGACCAACCAGCCAACTGGGCTGCTGATTCTTCTCTTTGCTTGTCTGTGTGTCTGGATTCTCCTGGTCACATTTTTAGGGCTACAATCTTGAATATTTACGTGAGTACAATACTAGTCAGCATCTAAAAACTTTTTTAGTTTTTTTAAGTGCTCTTTTTGATCTCTGTCAGGGTTGTCAATTAGGATTTTTTTTTTGTTTTGTTTCTTTTTAATTTGTGAGTCCAGTTTTAAGTATACATAGATTTATTTGAATACTTTTTCATGTTTTAAAGTCCAGTACTGCCAATTGAGATAGTCTTTTTCCCAAGTTTTCAAATTCGAGAGTGACTTCGAGAATTGAAAAATTGAAAAACCTCATCTAAATTGGCAGCCTTGGTCTTCATGGTCATTTTGATCCAACACTCTTGTGCTGATAATTTTTAGATGATTTCAAATGAAAATTTTTTCTTTTAAATAATTTTAGATATATTATTGAATCTCAATTTCGGCAATGTGTTGTTTACAGGTCTTGTAAGTTTGTGTTATTACCAAAACTAATTCAGTGACCATTCCAAAGTGCATGTTTGAAAAGGGCTGGTTTTTATAGTGCATTGAGCAGCCGGCCATAATTGCCATATAAAAAAATTTTCCATCCATCATATGAAATAATAGCTTCAAAGTACTTCAGGTACTTCTCTTCAGTGTTGCCAATCTAGATACTTATTATCTAAATTTTGAAAATTCTAAAGAGAACAAGTCAAGAGAGATAATTCATATAAACTATGAAGAAAGACATATAATCTTTAAAGTCTTATTAATTTTTGTTCAATTTCTCGAGAACCATTGATACCAAAAACTTCAAATTCAACACTGCCCTGCTAAGTGTGCTGATTAATATATCTGGTGAATGTCAACTTCATACAATGCCCAGTTATAGAATAATCATGGTGTAAACACACGCTCACAGATTTCTCCAATTGTAGTTTGATAACTAACTGGTGCATGGCTGGCAAGAAAAAAGATGTATCTCCGAGCTCAGGCAAAAACTAATTCTGTTGGCCTGTATAGTGCAGTGTTATGTAAATCCAGGACCCATGTTGTCAATGTGTGATATGCTAAGATAGTACCTTATTGTATATAGTGGTAATAAGGAACAGAGCTATAATAGATCCTGGGCTCATGCTATTTCCTCTAGATGAGAAAGCTTGAGAAACTAACTTAGCAAATGTTACACAACCCAACAATGACTTTTCATTAACATCAGTTACTTAATGTGACAGATACGTTATGGCATTTTTGTGGCTTCACAACCAATCAAGGAACTCACTGGACAACCAGCAAGGACACTCTGGGGAAACAATCAGTCAGAATCATGCTGGTTCTTCATTCATATTCCAAATAACTTTTTTTTTTTCTTTCAGAGCATAACAAATTGTGGTAATTTGACTGTCCTGGATGTTGCATCTAATGCATTGCGGACTTTCCCACCTGAAGCAAGTTTTTCGGGTTTTATTTTTAACTTTTTATACCTGAACTAAAACATATTTTTTCAATCAAAATCCAGACAGGCTGCCAACCAAGACTGAAAAACCCAATCTATCCCTGCTATTAACCCATAATAGAACAGAAGAGATGGATTCATGCCTCTACCAAGAGCATTAGTGTAAAGTTAGCACAAACTGTCTAAGCCAGAGTTTGAACTCAGTTTGGCAATACCATTTTGTGTGCAGCTGATCGTTAAGCAACCCATACCACCTACAGTTTTTTCTTAACCTTGCAATTTTCAATCCCATTCTAAAATTTTTAAATATTAAATTGAAAAAAATTACTACTTCTTGATTTTTGACTTGTTTTTCATCTTATTTCTGTTGCTTTCCATCATTTATGAATCAGAATCAAAGAAGAAATCTTCAGTGGGACCTGTTTCATGCTGCTTACATCAAAGTGATAGAATAATAAAAGCAACAGAAATGAAATGGAAGAAAGACTACTTAAAAATCTAAACATACAAGCATATCTTCTCCGTTTGTTTGTGCTCATGCTTCTCATCTGTTAATTTACCTTCCTTTTTTGACATAACAATGACAATAAAGATTACGTCAAAGAAACTATTGAGACTTTAAGTCTGATCACAATGCAAAACGACTTGAGTTTAGTTGAGACTTAAAATTAGGATACTTGAATTATTAGAAATAAATTACCTAATAAAATAGCTCTAGGTTACTTAGTGCCAATCCATACATAAATAATCCCATCATTTCAGATGGATAAATATATATATATATATATATATATATATATATATATATATATATATATATATATATATATATACGCATTAATTCATTGAATAGTGCGTTATTCGTTAGTTTGGGTTTTGATGTAACTAAGCATAAGCTGAAAAAAACACATCAAATTATGATAAGACCTTGAATAGGGAGGATTTGAACAGTACGGAAAATTTGGGAACAGATTAACAGTACTAATCAAGGTGTATCTGTATATTTATATTCAATGGAAAGTAAGGGTTCATCTTCAGATGAGATGAGTCTTGAAAACAACTTAAAATTAGAATACTTGAATTATTGTAAATAAATGACCTAATAAAATAGATCTAGGCACCTTAGTGCCAATCCATATATACATAACTACACCATTTTTCTTAGGTAGATTGTAATTAATAATATTGACAATGCTTCAATTGAGGAATTTGTTCGATTCCTACAGCAGCCCATTTTCTTCAATAATTCATTCTATTTACGTTGTTTAGGCCAAATGATACATTCACTGTATATCAACACAAGGTCATTTCAAATTGATTTTCAAAGTAATATGACACATTTATAATTATTTCTATTGGATTATATATATATTTCTTAAAAATAACGTATATTATTTCTTAATGATATAATTGTTTGTATTGAGAAACAAAGAGCAGATATGAACAGTGAATGAACAATGTGAGAATTTGGACACACGGCAGACTATATGTAAAAAGGACTTATATGTGAGTTCTTCAATAAGTTTATCATTAAAACTGCCCGAAAAATGAAGTAGTTTCTGAGCTTTTAGTTTTAATAGACACGCCTAAAGTCAGAAACTGTTATTTATAAATCAGATTATTTTGAAATCCTTCTTTGGGAGGAACAAAAAATGGAGCTTCCACTGAGAACAAATCATGATTATTGCATTTGACTCTTTATGAAAACTTCCAGACTCTTATCTTGTAACTAAATTGAGTGAATGAGTTCATTGTTTTTTTTCATGACTTACAGTTTGAAACTCTGCCATTGAAGAAATTCTACTATGAATGCAACCCACTTCTGCAACTGATACCAATTTCTTCTGTTCAAGAAGAGGAAGTCTTCTCCCTGAAAGTAAGTCAGTTTTGCAGAAGAACAAAATTTGAAAAAAAAAGGACTAAGTGTTTTGTTGATTACTCTGAGAAGAGCCATTGATACACCAATTTTTTCTCTAGCAGTTCTTTGTTTAAGAAAGAAAGAAAATAAGGATGTTTCTATGTTAAAAATTATGGAACAAGCTCTACTGCAAATGCTGCTGAAATAGAATATATACAAAGGTTGCAGTTTATATCTAAATTTTATTTTTGATAAGTTTTTTTTCTTCTTTTAACCACCAGAAAAAGAGACCAATAAGAGAGACTCTCTTTCCTTACAGATATTAGATTTTACACCTGAAGAGGGCCATAGAAATGATATGACTACATGAAAGATGAAAAGATGAATTTAAATAGTCCAAAAAATAAAGTTGGTAGGGTCTCAGTGATTAGAATTCGGCAAATGGTACCAATTGGATAGTTCAGAATTTATTACATACTGATTCACTCAGACTAATGTCCTTATCTTGGTTGTTACCAGATTGTGCTTGGCACCAAACGTGAGATTTGGGGTGCTGACAACATTCATGGAAAAAATGTTTTGTTTTTGAAGCTTTTCAGTCAACAGAATTCCAAGTAAGGGATTGTGTATTTGTACCAAAGATTTTTCCTGTCATTCTTGTCCTACAGTACATATAGGGGCAACCATAGGTCCATGGGTTGGCATGTGGCAATATTTTGTCTGGCCAACAGCCAATATAGGCATTCATTTAAAATATTACAGAATTATTCTCAGAAAGACAATTTTGTAATTTATGTTGTAAAATTACTATTGTTTTGGCTTTACAATTAATGATATAATAATTGTAATTCATGTGTCTAAAATAAGAATCAAGTATGCTTTTTGTAGTATGATCGACATTTGTGTATCCCGATTAAAGATGTCTTACGTACCCCACTAGGTTAGAAGGGTTGCCCCTGCCTGTCCCACAAAAATATTTTTTTGAATTACATTTTTCCCAAAAGTATTTACAATATATAAAAACATCATATCATAGCATGATTCTCAAGGCAATTAAGACCATCCTACTTGGAAGACTGATGCAACACAATCTTCCAACCCAGTATTCCTCTCATTTAGCCTTGTGCCAGACTAAGCTAATCGATAATTTTTCAGCCATAACAAATAAAACTGAATAGTGGTTTACAGACTGAATGAAGGGTTTCACATTAGCCAGTGTTAAAGATGCACTTTAAAAATTCAAATATTACTCGGGTATTATGGATAGAAGGTCGATTAAGAGTCCAAAAAGTATCATAAAATTTGCATCTTCTAGGTAAGCAAATTTGTCAAGTCAGCGGAAAAAACTTGACTTTGTGAGTCTTGAAGATCCACATATATAAAACGGTATGTGTTCCCACACATACAGTGTATAACACTTTTCAATAAGTACATAGATATTGTACTATGAACTAAGGCAGAAGTGCCTGGGAGCAACTCTTTGTTCCTGGGCACAGCCAATAGAAATACCAATCCATATGAAGAATTTTGATGGGTTCTTTGCTAGTAACTATATTATCCAACAAATGACTTTGTCTTGAGAAATTTTTCATTAGAGTTTCAATTCCTCAAAGTCTTTTCTTACTGACTTTGCCAAAAAAAAGGTGTTGAGATCCATTTCAATCTTTTTTCTTTACCTGAAAACCGTTTCTGTGAATGAAAAAGTTCTGATTTTTTTTTCTAGGAGATTGTAGCCAGATACATAATGAATCAGATGAAAAACAAGTAAGTATTGTGAATTTCTTACACTCACAGCAACTTTCAAACGATTCAGTAATACACTGCTCAGCTATCATAATGATCATTATGTTAATACACTTGTTTATATAAGGTCGTAACAAAAGTTCTGTTCATTTTTCATGGTACCAATAGTTGCAACAATCCTGCTGAAACAGTCAGGTCAATGTTAGCTATATTACCAAGGTTGGAAAATGGGTCCCACATGACCTGTCCATTGTCCAGCAATGAGCTGATTGTTGAGAGTCACTGCATTCTCAGTAGTTCTAGGTGCTTTTTCTTTGACAGAGTTGTCAGCCGGTCCATTCTTCAACCTTCTGCAAGCGGAAATCTTTTCTTCTACTAAATCTGTTGGTCACAATTCATTTTGGGAGTATATTTAGGATAATGTCTCTGCACTTCTTTTGAATGAACACTGAAGACCTTGACATAAGTGATATAGGGATTTACCACATTTAGCTTACTCTGGAACAAAGCCACAATTGTTGAGTGTCATGAGGACCAGATTCACTATAATCTGGGAGATTAGTTTGCAAAACATTCTGAGTTACATCTCAGGCCTAGATGGTAGAATCCGCAAGTGTTGATATCAAGTGAACCAAAAAAAATTTTTTTTTCAAAGATAAACAATTTCTTTCACTTTTTAAAATGTCTGTTGACAGGTGCTTACAATAGAGCAGCAATTCTCAACCTTTTTGGGGGGGACACACAGAACCCACCTACCTCAAGAGCTCTTGTTAAGTTCCAGGGCTTCTGTGTCAAAAACAGATACACGAACAGACAGAAATTCATCGACATCATTTCAGTCAAGGGTTTGCTTCAAATATGCCAGGACCCACAAGGGGTTGAATATTGCTCCCATCGAGAATGGTTAACAAGTTTTGTAGTCTATAGAGTTTGATCCTTAGTGCTCCTCTACTGTGGCCTCACACCACACTAGGCTAAGCTGAATAAAATTTCTCTTAACCTCCCTACAATTGTTTCTTTTGCTTCAGTTACTCAAGCCTTTGGGAAAACGTCATCACAAATCCTGATACAAGGACAATCCTTAATGAAGGTGGTCAGTGTGCCGTTTGCGGAGATTTTCTTCTCAACACTTGGTTAGAATGTGTCAAATTTGTGCAGATCCAAAAGGTAAGAAATGCCAGAAATCAAAACAGGGAATCCCTTCTCGTTCAATCTTATTTACAGGAGCTCCTCTTGCATACAAGGTAGGTTCTTGGGATTTGTTTGTAAGTCCAAGTCTTCAGAAGTAAAAAAACCACAGCATAAAATCTTACTGTTGTAAATTAATGAAAAACACAGATAATCATAAGTAACACAGGGACACCACAGGCAGACATTGACAACAGCGTTGTGTTTATTGGGTGGCACTAAGAAGCTACAGTAATGCCATCGATAGCATGGCGGCTGAACTTCCGAACAGGTGTGGAGTTCAAAATTTTGATTTGCAGATAGGTTCGTAGTTAGGGTCAAATCAAGCACTGGATTTTTTGTTGAACCACTGAAGTTAATCAGCATTGAGTCTGATCAGTATTTGGATGGGTGACCACTTTAGAACATCAGATTCTCTAAGCATGTGCTGCCCGCAAACGTTTTTGTCCCCCACCCCATTGAACCAACCCTGTGTCATAACCTCCCCATGAGGGCTGAATGTAAGGAACTACAGACAAGTTTATTTGTATGTAGGGGAGCACCTGTATTCTCTCTCATCAGTTTTTGTTATCTTTCTTTTATATATGAACACTCCTGTCCCAACAGGATCCAAATACAAAGTCTGTCTGGAAAGTACCCAGCCATTTTGAATATCTCGAGAACCAGTTGCACAGCCTTGATGCAACTTTACAGAGTATACATGAACAGACACTTTCATATCGGGTTGCTCAATACTCGAGTTCCTTCAATATACTGTCTAACAATCACATTCACGATGACCACGTGAGTCATTCTTTACATCTTGCACAATTTTTTTAGCAAAACATTGCTTCATCCAGTTCTATCAGTCCACTTACAGTCTAGATATGGCTCCCAGTGACAGCTGATGGTGATCCTGACTATGGTCTACTACTACAATAACTTTAAGTTTCCACACTTGAAGAGTAATGAATGAATGACAGTGAAGGCTGAGTCTCTTATACTCTCATCCAAGCATGAGCACCCTCTTTCATTTTTACTCTTGTTCATTACATTGCAAGGTTGTGAGGGAAGAGAGAAAAGAAAGGATGGAAAATATGAATGGAATTCAGATTCTACTGCTGTAAGATATTAAGCTTTAGTTCCAGTAGGCACCAATTGACTCCTCGCTTTCTTTCCCCAAATATCAAAAGGGGAAAGGAGTAAATAAATTCAAGTTTCATTGATGGGCGAAGACTCCAGAGAAGAATGAATAATAAGAAGAAAGAGCCACGGTCGTAATCGAGCAGAACAAAAAGTACGATTCTTCCAATTCTATTATTGAGATAATAATTTGTATCTTAAAAATTTTTGTAAAATTTATCCTACTCCAGCAGTCATATTTGAGAAGACTATGCTGTACTAATCTCCTTAGAAGGAAGAAGAGCTTTTCTGCTGCTTTGTGCATTTATCATATTTGCAACCATCTCAGCCACCAGACAGACCAAAGAAGAAATGTGAATTAGTTTGAATATACGTTTATACATAAATGTTTAAAACCTAAAGATTTTCCCTTCCCTACGATCTGATTTCTTTTTCAGGGTTTTAAGGCATCCTCGGACACAAACCTGATGCCTATCAATGCCAGACTTTGTTCATACAAATGTTTCAATAAAAAACACAACTTTTACGGAATTGCTCACAGCACAGAGTCACTATGAGAACTTTGTTGCAGGAAGAATTTTGATTTTTCTAATATGATAGACTAATTTTCTTGGGTTCAGAGAAAAAAAATTTGGCTCCATGATCAACTTCGGAAACTAAGCCCACATCTGATGTCCATTATAAGTACTTGTTTTACAATCTGACACAAGCATCATCAGTTATTCTAGTGGTTAAGGAGATATCCAGAATATTTTCGCTTTGATGGCTGTGAAGTCCAAACCTTGACAGCCATATTCACTTGCATCTGATGCATGGAAATAGCCCACTGATGTTCGGGTTGTTGATTAATATACAGGATAATAGAACCAGGAGAAAGATTCGAGGGGAAAAAAGAAATCATAGACTGTGAAAGTGACCAGAAGAGAATTCATATACGAGCAACAATGGCTTTCATGAAGAGAGAATCCTCAGGTGATTAATAAACAACAATAATAATGATATGGAAAAGAAGTTTATTGACAAAACAAAAAAAATTCTTCATTCACTCAAATTGTGGAGGCATAAAAAAACAAAAACAAAAAAGGACAACAAATGATAGGATCTCACTTCTCTCTTTTTCCATTTTATGAAGCATTTGCACAAACCTTCAAGATATTCAGTTCATACCCACGTGCATACACACATCTACCTTCACTTGCAGACAAAGATGTCATGTTATAAATGTACGATTCATCATAAAATTTTCTCATTCATAACTTCTTACAAAACAAATTTTCAGGTAAAATGCAGGAAAATTGCTGTTATCAATAAATTCTTTAATTTAAAAAACAAAAAAGGTTGATGTAAATTAATACAATTGATGATTTTAAAAAATATTCTTTTTTTTTTTCCTCCATAAAACAAGGAGGCGGGATTGATAATCATTTTTCCTTGTGTCAGTCCAGTTTTCCCTTGGCTGTTCCTATTTACAAGGATTTTGAAAGTCAGGAGGTTTTCTTTTTTGTAAACACTGAACTGGAAATATCACAGATTTCTGTTTCTTTTCGCATCAGTGCCAATCAATGTGCCTTTCCTTTTTCTCACCGTCGAATCTGATAAACTCAACCTATAAAAAAAAATCAACACCAAATGAAAAATTCATTAGTTTTTCCAGATAGAAACTGAATGATTTTCCTAGTTACACACATAGAACCCATATAAATAGACAGGATTATCCATGTCTGAATAAATTATACAAATATATATTTTTGTATACATGTATTTATTCAATTATGAAATTAACTAACAAATACAGAGTTGTTTGTAATTATTTGAATTAGTAACTTATATTTCTTTTATCTCAAATAAGCAAAACGAGGAAAAAAACAACCTACTACATATTATACTCACAGGTAAAAAAAAAGTTGTGGAGATGCATATAAATATATATCCACAACCACAAATAAGTTGTGGATATATATATATATATATATATATACATATACATACACAATATTTTTTGTTGGGAATAAAATTTCAAAGTTTGGAAGTTTTGTTTTCAAGATTATTGAAACTACATTCCGACATTGCATCTATTTTCTGAAAAGGCAAATGAAGGGAGAAAATAAGATAATTGTTCATGAGCGGAATTTGAATTGTGGGTAGGCAAGATTGTGTATAGACGTATTGAATATAACACAAGTGTGTGCATATGGGTGACAGAAATTTGAAACCTGGGTTGGCATAGACAATGGAAGAACATGTCATTAGTCTGATTTGAGGTAAGCGGGAGATTTCTCATTGATGAGCGTGAAATGTCTCCTTATTTTCTCCTTTCATTTGTTTTTTTTTGAAGAAGTCCCCCCCCCCCAAATCAACAAAACATCAGGACTTCCAATCCAGTCATTCATTTGTCATATGGTCAGATTAACTATAACAAATACCTATATAGGTGTGTGTGTGTGGGGGGGGGGGAAATAATGGAAACTAATCACCAATTTTTATTTTTATTTTTTAAAGATATTCTTAATGAGGAGTTGGCACTCCTTTGGCATTAATAATAGCTTCAATAATTGGAGGAATTGATTGATACAATATCTGAAGGAATTTCGAGCCATTCCTTGAGCAAAACCTTTTCCAGTTCCTTCAGAGACACAAGTGGAGGGAATCATTCTTTAGTTGCTGCTCCAATTGACACCACAAATGCTCAATTATTTAAAGATCTGGTCATTGCTGAGGACAATGCAAGAGTTGAAGTTCACTTTCATGCACTTCAAACCAATTATCGTCCTACCATGAAATGCAAGTGGTCAGCCAAAATTGATGGATGGTTCTTGGAATTCATCTGTCATGCAGTGCAATAGTTGGACCAAGGAAATTTCATGAGATTCCTGTCCAAATCATCACAGATCCACATCCACAAACTTGACTGTTGGAGAGAGACAGTCAGGATCATAACCACCTCCAGATGTAAACTAGGTCAGAAAAAAGAAAGAATGATAAGGAAGATTCATTTGAGTACATCACATTCTTCCATTGTCCAATTCTTATCGTCATTTCACCATTTTTTAAGACGTTCCACGTTGATTTGCCAAAGCAAAGGTTTGGCAATAGCAGCCCTTCTATAGTATTCAACTCTATAAGGCTCAATGAACCGAGGGTAGAATAACATAATACGTAATCTGCAACACATTCACAGAATGTCATTCAAATGTATTAATGTACAGAAATGTATTAATGTATAGAATTACAACAAATGAAATCAGGAGGTTTCCATAATTTTGTCCAACTCGTACATACATAGCCCAAACTCACTGACCTGGCTCTGAGAGCAACAACTTCAGGGGGGCAAAATTCTTCTGGCGTTTGACTGGCATCGTTGGTCAAATATGCAGCAATGTAGTCAGGTCTTAGACATAAGATATTATTTCTCAAAAGGACTTCCAAGTCTTCCTACAAGACAAAATAAAAACATATATATATATAAATTCCTATCAGTCACACAATGTGGAAAATATAAAAAAATGTAAGTATATCCCTAAAATATGACAATATTCAATTTGGAGAGAAAATGAAGAAATACTGAAAAATTAAGGATAAAAAAATGGAAGAAGGTGTGTCCAGCCTCTTCTGCTGGGAGACGAATAAAATAACAAACAGTAAGACTTGAAAGGAAAATCTATAAATCACCAGCAGTATACCGGTAACTAGAACAAATTTATTTTTATGTTGATTTTTTACAACTTCATATTTTCTGTATTTTAATAATTTTAAAACAATATGGCAAAAGAATTAGGTAAAAATGAGACTGACACAGCAGTAGTAGTAGTGATATCACCAGCAGCAACTGCCTATTTCTGCCAACACACAGGCAAGAGTGTCGCTTTACCAGGAGCAGTAAATTTTATGTGTTTTCAGTTTGGTTTAACACAAGTGGAGAACCAAGACACCAACCAAAAGAATGACAAGGTCTTTTATAATGTAATAAATTGAAATATGTAAAAAAGTAATAGTTAGCTTTTCCGATCCCTTTGATGAGAGGCATGTGCTATAATAATAACCAATGAATATTTTTTCATTACCCACAAAAAAAAAAAAAAAGAAAAAAGAAAAGTGATTTTAGAAGATGAAAAATTTGAGACTTACATTTGTCAAGGGGACCTTGTTAAGTTCCAAGAAAGCGTGGGTCGCTTCAATGTCTGAATTAAATGGTGGTCTTATCGACAGAACCTTGGCACCACCAGCTTTCAGAAGACGTTCAAAATTACTTTCTTTCTTCCTGTCTGTGCATAAAACAACAGACCAGTCTTCAAATGCACCATAACAGGTAGGATTTTGCTGGAAAAGTATCAACACATACAGAACAATAAAATAAGAATATTGCATCATTTCTTGACTTTCTCTAAGCAAAATCCATTGCATTAGATGGGTGCAAAAATTCCCTTTTTGAAAAAATTAAGACTGGAAACATAATTGAAAAAGTTTCAAGCGGGAATTTTTTTTACACACACCTAATTTAATTTTAAGATGAGCCATTATCATTTCAAGGGTTGTTCAGACTATTAAACTTATTCTTCAAGTGGCTTTTGTTATTACTGCAATGTTTTGACCAATCTATTCTACAGCTTTCTTCTGGCATGTTATCCTGTATGGAAAGGAAGGGAGTGTCATTTTTTGGGGGGTAGAGTACACTAGAAAAATCGACATAAATATACTGTTAATAATTTTCCACTAATATTTTCTTTCATTTTGATTTTCTAAATTGCTTTTTATTGCAATTTTGCTCAGGCCGTCAATCTACACCAGTCAGTGAAAAAGCATGCATTGGCAAAAGAAGGATAAGCTCTCAGTGAGACCCGCTCATGTCCCTTTTCTACTATTTCATCTTATATTTTATATAATGTTTTCTGCTTTTCAACCAAGCATATATCTCTGAAAGTGTTCTCACAGGAAATATCTTATGCCTTCATATGATCAAAGCAACAAAGATGTGGATACTGGTTCAAATAATTCAGAAGATAATATCTGAGAGCAATTCAAAACAGGGATTTCAATTTTCAATTTGAAAGAGCTGAAGAAAGTAGACCACTTCATCTAGCTGGGACAATGAATCTCCATGAAATCCTCAAGCAAAGAATCTGTCTAGGTCAGCAAGCTTTCAGTAGAGCAAGCTCAACCTTCAAGAAAAAAGAAGGGTATATAACCAATGCATCTTCCCGATAGCAACTATGGAGCGGAAACAGGATTCAACCAAAAGATTGACTCTCAAGCTAAGAACCCTACAAAGTGCACATGAGAGAATCAATTTCAACCTCACATAAGATAGCACAGTATATTAGAGGAAAGACAGTCTCAAGAGTTTGCACATATAGCTTTAAACGGATAGATAATTCATTTAGGAGATTATATCAAAAGACATAAGATACAGAAGGATTTTTGGAGGATCACACATTAAGACAGCTCGAGTTGAGTTGAGACCTCAACAAACTAAGGTCGAGCAATTGCAGCCCTTCCGAAGTATCCAATACTTCATAAACCAATAAAGGTGGAATCTAACCATATTGAGCTTTCTGTTCAGTCATTAGTTTGTTTGTTCTCCCTGAAATGGGATGAAAGCTGGAGAAGAGTTGAGACTTCGAAAAAAAAACAAAAAACAACTTAAAATCAGGATACTTGAATTATCAAAAATGAATTAATAAAATAGCTCTGGGCTTCTTTGAACCAATGCATACTTCATGCTCTATAATGATTACAAATCAGAATAATGTTAGAATATAATTTTGAAGAAATAAAACAAAAAAACAAAACAAAAAAAAAAACTAGACATAACATTTTGTTAGTTTTTTTTCCAAATATGTGTTAAAAATGGTAATTCAAGAATAGAGTGAGAGTTTTGCTTGATCTGGTAGGAAAAGAAAAAAAAAAAAAAGAAGGAAAGTTACTTTTTTCAATTCCAGTATCTTTAATCTCCATCTTTGTGCAGCTGCAGCTAGACTCTTAGTTTGGGAATTTGCTCCAAGAAGAACACTTTTTGTGGACTCACTGCCCCATTCGTGTTTTTCTTCCTGAAAAAGAAAATACACAATCAGGTAAACAATAAGAAAAAGTAGGAAAAAAAAAAAAAAAAAAGTCTGATCAATTTTCGTTTTCATCGAGACAATCTCATTCTACAAACTATGGAGAAAAAATTGTTAGTTTTCGCAGATATTCCCTCTCCGCCCTGGGATAAGTCTTGGAAAATCTACCCATAACATGAATTGAAAGCAAAAAGTGAAAAAATAGAGGTAATAACGTCTTGAATCATTTTCTATTGGACGAAACACTGTTAACCATTAATTTTTTTGACTAGTATTCATTTCATCTTAATCTTA
The DNA here is from genome assembly GCA_963457665.1 of Thysanoteuthis rhombus. NCBI lineage: Eukaryota > Metazoa > Mollusca > Cephalopoda > Oegopsida > Thysanoteuthidae > Thysanoteuthis > Thysanoteuthis major. The sequence goes on along the minus strand of OY735233.1, from coordinate 38,338,837 downwards.
GTTGCTTGTCATCGCAACTTGCTCAGAACTCCTGTCTAGAGCCATCAGTAAATACTAGTCTAAGATCAACACACATAATAATAAGGAATGTGCCGATATCTTTTGTCATGGAAAGGGATGCAACAAGCGTGAAATAAAATTTCATTCATGTTCTAATGACATAATAAAAATGTTGAATTTAAAGAATAATAGAAAAAGCAATAGAACCAAAAAATAATAAAAATCCATTTGTGGTCAACAGAACGCTTTTCTCCAAGCTCGTAATGTATATCCATATATTTTATATATTCTGTCATTTTTGATGGCACAAGAAAACTAGTTAATAATACCAGAACTAATTACCTATAACTATCTTGAAAAAAAAAAAACAATCAAAAAATTATCTGAAAAATACCAGCACAAGATTTGAGTATCATTGGTCCCAAATTACCCTAGTGACCAAAAAGAGCACTTTTTAAAGAGAAAAAAAAGTTTTTAGGGGGGTGACTAGTGGTTTATCATGCAAATTTTCAAAGTCGTGGTCATAAAAATGTGACCAGGAGCGCCCCAAGACACACACACACACAGAAACTCAGAAAGAAAAAAAAATCTGTAGCCTACTAGGATGGTTGGTCAAGCCATTCATGGGGCTACGGTGATTCAATAATAAATGCTTCATCTGAGAAATTCATAACTTAACAATGAATTTGATCCACACTAATGGCCTTTAGCTAGACTAAACAGAGTTAGTCCTCATTTTTTGTCTCGACTTGAAAAATGTTGAAGACAAAAAATTATTAATAATGAGGAAGATTTTCAAGTTATTTAGAAAAAAAAATGTTTTCTAACAATATCACAAAGCAAAAAAAAAGTTCAGTTCAAGACTGATTTACCAACCCTGACAAATCTCTTGGCTTTTCGACAATCTTCAAAATATGATTTATGCAGGACCCATTTTCCTGAAGCAACACAAGCCAGAAATTTTTCATTTCTTGTGGGCGTACCTAGGGAAGAAGACCGTAATAAGTTCAATATAAAAGAAAATGGATAATTCTTAACATTCAACCACCTGGCTTAGAATCAATACTTTTCTTCAGAAAAAAAAGTCCAAAGAGAAAATCTAATGACGAAAGATTTAACTCTTAAAATTCCTAAACTGCTTATAATTGACAGAAGAACTCTTCAATGAATAGCTTGAATTTTTTCAAAATTCACCAAATGGTCAAAGGGACAAAATTTTTGTCAGAAGTCATTTCCCTTGAAACTGACATACTATTTTCTTTATATGAAATTAAGAGTTTAATTATTTTGGTTGGGCAATTTGTGGGGCTATGGTGATTCAATATGTCAGAATACATCATCGGTTTTTGCTTGTAGCCTAATCAAGGGTGTCACAAGGGTTGATAAGACGTTTGGTATTCCCCAATGGTCACCCATCCAGGTACAGACCAAGCTTGACATCGCTTAACCTTTGTGATTTCACAAGAACTCGTACTTCCAATGTGATCTGGTCATAACCCTTCAGCCTCGAGGAGAGGTCCCTCAATACTAGTCCTTGTGCTGAATGCTTAGAGGAGAGGCATTGAGTATGGCTCAGCAGTGGATCGAATCACAGCCCACTGAACTAGAGGCAAGCACTATCACTGGGTTGTTGTGATCAGTATGAAATAGATATAAAATCTTAAACTCTTAAATTCATTAAACAACTTGAAATTGATAATGGAACTCTTCACTGAATAGCATAAAAATAATAGAACTCTTCAGTAAATTCAATGAAAAGAAGAACCATGTGTCCACCACTATAAATGGCCGTTTTTTTGCTATTTTTCATATTAAAATATCATTAGCAGCTAGTAATAAAATATAATCAGAATGGATCCTTCTCTCAATACATCACACTTTTTTCTAATTTCATATCTTTTGATGACATCACACTGTTCCCTTCTTATTTTCGTGGTTTAATGTAAATAGGGACAACTGACTGACCAAATAGCTTCTAATAGAAATGTGTGGGCACATCTAAAAAATTTTTGAAATTAATCAAATGGTCAAAGGGAGATAATTTCGATCAGAAGTCATTTCCTTTATATGATCTTATCAGAAATTCAGATTAACAACAATATCAGATAATCCAGTTTTGGATTGGAATAAAGAACAAGTTCTGGGTGAGAATTGAACTCACGAGGGAAAGAGTCTTGAACTTACCTACAACGAGATGTGTACATGAATCATGATAATTCTGGCCTTCCATAACAATGCCACCCATTTCCTCTATAAGAGCACCATAATCAACTCGTTCCTGGACAAAAACAGAAAAGATCAAAAAAATTAATGGGGAACATCCAAGTGTAATGGTGTTATTGATAAAGACAAGTGAGCTTTCAACAGTTAATCATCACAATTTCATCTTACATGCACACACATTTCTGTAGAGTTCCAGTGGTTTCTTCCCATTTTCTTACTTTATATTTTGCTACTTCAAGGCTCTTATTAGCGTAAATAATTCTTATCAATTTCATCTGAGGTTCCATCAACAATTTGGTGACTGCCCCCCCAAAATGCCTACTGTCAGCATTGCCTATTCAAACAAATGTAACTTGGGATTGATTCAAGTATACCTATCATCTTATATATCATTTTAAGATGATCCCAATAATCCTCAGAAAAAAGAGTATACAACCAATGCATCCTCCTGATAGTCACTTATGGAGCTGAAACATGTAAGCTAACCAAGAGACAGGTCTGCAAACTGAGATGCATGCAGTGTACGTATAAGAGAATCATGCTCAACTTCACATGGAGAGATCACAAGACAGCACAATTTATCAGGAAGAAAACAGGAGTCCAAAACATCATAGAATCTATCAAAAAAACTCAAATGGCCATGGGCTGGTCATGTTGCAAGAATGACAGACAACCGATGGACATCACAACTCACAACATGGTTCCCCAGAGATCACATGCGAAACCAAGGCCAACAAAATACAAGATGGAAAGATGAACTAGACAAATTCAGAAAATACTGGCTCTGCAACACTCATGATAAGAGAAATGTGGCAGATCCTGGGGAAGGTCTATGTCCAACAACGGACATTAAAAGACTGATGATGATGATATAAGCTAAATCATGGCACTGTGTTACATTTATGCATATTCATTTATTGATGATACATATCAACTGCAATTTGGATATTATGCTATACAAACAAATATGAACTCAACAGCAAAAAATTAATAAATGACATTCAAATTTTTTCAAAAAACTTTCTATAAACCAAACAAAGTCTATCATGCAATGAACATACACAAAAAATTTTAACCAAATATCTTTAATCTCAAAAAGTTATTCTCACAAGCCTATTACTTTGCAGTTTCAATCATTTCTATGTACAATACATAGCTATTTATATATACATATGCTTTCAACTGACTTGTCTCCCATTTCTTCTCCTCTGTTGTAGGTCAGGGATAATTGGGTCACCCTTCCCAACTGCTGGGAAGACAGGTAATGAGAGAATAACCAGAGTTATTTTTGCAATGGTACTACTACAACACTGTCTATAACTGTTCATGTTTTGACTCTCGATTGCTTTCTTCCAGTAATTCCTGGCCTAGATAGGATTTCTTTTGTCGGAATCTGATTAGCTATGGTACAAGTATTGTACTACAAAATCTGCTTTAAAGGCATTTTTTTATCGTCATTTCAAAGAGTACATCATCATTCCAGAAGGAATGACTAATAAAGGGTCTGTCACCAATGGGTTATAAAGTGACTGAACTTATTTAAGTAGAAGAGGCCATTGTTGCAGACAGAGAAACAAACAGAAAAGGTCACACAGTTCACTATAAAGATAGATTACAAGATTTCAGTTAATCCATTTTCCAGCTTTCTTCTCGTGAATGTATCACCTAGATACTAGTTGTACTTAATTGACACAACCTCTGAGATGTTATAAACAAATTAAATTATTCAAGATAAAATACTGAATGCTCTTGTAGTGCCCACCTTTTCTAGCTAGAGAAAATCATACATGTACGGAGTTATCTGCCTTTTGGAAAGGATCTACTTCTAGCCCCTACATCTCTGTAGAAATGCTAAATTCCTTGTCACTTCCTCTTTGACATCACACAGAGCCGCCCAATAAGATAGCTGATAGTTATCTTCATGATATTTAAACTGTGGCGGTAAATCTCTCTCTCCCTGTGTTCCGACGGCCTCAAGGTAAGCTTGTCTCTTCTCTCTCTCTTTAGTTAGGATAGTTAGTATAGTTTTTATACACACTTTCTTCTTACACACGCATAATCACATATTTATCTCAAGAACACATCCTATCTAAGTTAAAAAATCCCATTGTAGTTAGGTCAGACTTTCTAAGATATCTTCATAGTGGCTACAATTAGGATGACCGTACTGACGGACATTCTATAGACTCTATCTCACATTTACTAAGTGACATTCCTTTCCCTTCATCTTTCCTATCTCTACATCTTTATCCTGGTTGGCAGAAACTCCGGTCCTCATTTATTTTAATTCACTCATGAATTAAACCTGGCACTGTTGTTAACCTCTTTGTTTGTTCTTATTTCTGCGTTTTGTTAACAATCCAACTAACTGTGTACTAACCTTGTTTTTGTGCTTAAGCAGTGAACACGCTACTTACCAGGATTTATCTCCTTAGATCAATTCTGGTAATTTATATTTTAGGGGGCCAATATAATTAGCAGCCCTAAACTACATTCACCAGGAGAAGAACTGAAAAACTGAACGACTGAAACATAGTAAAAGTAACAATAGTAAGGATAATACGTATTTAAAATAATCAATGAGAGCAACAGATCATTCTAGAATTCCAGACAAAAAAAATAAAGATTTCAGTCTCTGATTTCCCCAAGAAAAGGACTAAAGAACACTGGACTTACATTCGGCATGATTCCAGACAAAAGGAAACAAGGAGGCTTTCCCATGTCAATCGTGGCAGAGGGGGTATCAAGAGGTTCATCATCAGAGAGTAATTCAATCGGCTGAGGGGCTGCCACGGTTTCCAGTTTCTTTGATAAGGGAAACACTACAATAGACAAGAGATAAAATTGAAGATGCTGAAATGTTCACGTCTATTCATCAGAAATCAGTTGTGTAAAAGACGTAGCCATAGTTGCGTAGCCCAAGAACCCTATCATAATAAATGTATTGTATTGAACTAGTCTAGAAAGAACACTAATATAATTATTTTATTTAGCAGAAACAGATCAGGCAGTTTTGTAAGTTGTAATAGAAAGCAACTAAAAATATTCGAGATGAAAGAAAATACTCATCAAAAATTGAACAGAATTTGAAGCTTTTATAATTAGTCAAAATATTTTTTGGAGGTTTAATAGGAATTCTTCTCACAAGATGTCATCGTGTTGAGATGGAGAGAAGAATTCTTAACTTACCGATTGATGGTTGTTCAGGAGTTGATGTTCTTGAAGCTTTCTTGGCACTGTCGTTGAGGTCACCAGTCTATAACAAAGAGACAACAGCTTGAAATTTCAAACAGAATCCAAAAGGCTGATAAAGATTGGAAAGGATCAAATTTAGAACGAAGGTGACTTCGACAAAAAAAAAAAATTTATCTTGTCAAGAAGATAATTTTTTTTCATAGCCTGCCCACCACAATGGACATGATAACTTCTTAGCGAATGGTCAGTTCAGTACCATGGATGGGAAAACTTGTTTTGTAATGGTCTGATTTCTTTCACAAGATTGAAGAAAAACCCAAGTTTAAAGTATGTTTACAAAATACAAGATGCATAATGGCAAGAAAGTAGACATGGATGTACTTAAAGACATACTGACAAAAAAAAAAAAAAAAAAAAAAAAAGCAAGGATGAGGTTCCCAGTTTGGATACCCCAGGTCAAAAAAGTACACTTTCTAGGTAAGCTCATAAACCAACCAGATTTCATGTCTATCAAATAAAGTCTGTCATACTAAGGGACATTACTGCAAAGGGTGTGGCAGACCTCTACAGCCTACTTGGGCATCTGCAAAGGAGAAAGTAACTTCAATAGAAAACCTTTGACCATGAGACTTTACTCCTATCATGCCACCTCAGTGGGCCATGGGATGTAAACCCTTGTTTTAAAGGGTAGGATCGGTCACATGCACTTCATAATCCTGCTTTGTGGGCCCATCTGAGGGCTTGCAATGAATGTGTGAAACCCTCATAAGTCTTTGTTTACAAAGCAAGGTCATGATTCTCTGTCATAAGAATCTTTTGCTTTCTATTTGATCGTTCCAATCTCACCATAGCGTAACATTTTTTTGAAGCATAAGACCAAAATGAAATGACTATACCTCCATAGGCTGTTGTAAATCACAGTTTTGTTTTAGAGGAGTGAGAATATCAAGAGGATCCTGAGTTGGACAAGAAGCCTTTTCCAATTGGGCAGCAACTTTCTGCATCTCCATTCTGGAAAAAAAATAATTCAATGGCTTTAAAAACATTTCAATGTATGTACTACTGAATGTAATGGCTCAAATTATCTATTTTAAATTGACACAGAAGAAACACAAAGTCATTTAGGGGATTCTTTGTTCAGGCTACATGCAAGTGAGGCTAGTAGAGATTTCCAACTTCTGATTTTTTCACTTCACTTCACAGAAGAGTTCCACTATTTTTTATGTTATTCATTGATGTGACCCATTGTCAATTACAAGTGGCTTATGAATTCAAGAGTTGAAGATCTATTCTTGTTGGACATAGACCTTCCTCAAGTAAGTGGAAGACATGGGGGGGCAGGTGATTGGCCATAGCCTGCCATGCTGACCCATGACTTGTTGGCAAGGTAGAGATAAATACATGCCTTTCCCAAGAGTGTTAGTGCGAAGAGAGCGCAAATTGTTTCAGCCAATGTTTGAGCAGGGTTCCCTGACTCCATTCTCCATGCCGTTAATTGCTTGGCCACTGGCTCATCTTTTTTTAAACAACGTAACACAAATTTCATGGCTTGATATCAAACCTGATGTTAAAAACGATATACTAAGATCAAATGTAAGTCTCAATCAGTTGAGGCTAAGATATGAATTACAGATAAGAGAAGAAGAGAACAGGGAAATTCAGATAATTGATTTAATAAAACAAAAATGCACCTTTAAGAAAACAAGAACAATAAGTTCAACAATGCGTTAACCATACTTGGTAGTAGCAGAAAGTAGAGGAAGATGAGGATGGTTCACACATAGGTAAGGACCCAGTTTCATATCAATTCAACATAATACGGCTGACAAAATTGATATTTAGCACAACTAGTTGTGGTAGCAGTAGGAAGATGAGGATGAGAATGTTTCACCTGAAGTTCCATATCAATCCAATATGATACGGCTGGGAAGATCAAAATTGATATTTAATATATTAGGGACAGACCGACTGAATGAAAAGTGTCTTGTGAAGATCAGTGGACACATCTCAAAAAATAAGAAAATAAAAACTTACTCACCTTTCAGTTGGATCATCCCACATGACTTGAACACTTTGCGATGATTCTGATCCAGAGCCTTTATTTTTATCTTTTGATTTCGCTACAAAATTGAAAAGTGGAAAATCTAATACAAATTTCAAAGTCGCAATGCTTTATTATCAAATTGAATAGCACAAGTTTAGTAGAGCGGTCTATAAAAAGAAGTGCAACCCCTCCAACAGAAATAGTAGTTTTGTTTTATTTTTGTATCCTTCACTTATATGACTGTCCTACGTTACAAGTCGAAATTGTTAATTCATTTGAAAATGATTTATAATCTATTGCCTTATATGACAGTAACGTTCTAGAATGCACTTCCAATATAGCCTTGAACTTCAAAAATTAGACATTTAAAATGTCCTGGTGAATGAATGTCAATTTTGGGCTTCTAAGCCCAAATAAAAGGACGAGGGTTAGGCATGTGCCTAGCAAGCTGAGAGGAGATGCTCTGAACAGAGTCTGTTTGTGTAGTGTGGTTGTGGCTCTACATTCCATAAGGGGTCAACAGGAATAAATGAAAACAAGTCTGGTTAGTCATTCATTAGAAACCGTCCACATGACCAACATCTCTTGGCAGCATGACAGTCAGGGATGATCAATTGAAAAATTTGAAAAAGGGATGATCAATGAATAAAATACTTCTCTTGCCTTTTGTTGGACAGTGATCAATATGAGAAATTCTGAATTTCCAGAAAATAAGTGTGAATGGTACCAGATACAAACTAGGGAATTAGCATGAACTTTAATTGAATATCCCACTAATACTTATTTGGGAGAGGGGGTCAAAAACGACAAAATTTTTTTCTAGACACAAAAAGGAATAAATACTGAAATTTTCAGTCTTCTAGCACCATTGGTGCGGCCTATACATGGCATATATACATACATATATAGCCAACAAGCCAGCCAGATCCACTTGAAAACTTAAGGAACCTATATTGACAGTTTCGAAACGATGATGCAAAAAAAAAATTTCTCCAATTACCTGAATCATTTTTTCTGGCTGATAATGGCGTCAGTGTTCCATGGCTACTATCTGAGGCAGAAGTGTTCACTGAAAAAACGCAAAAAGAAACCTTCAGTTGCACATATTAAAACGTTCATATCTTGTAGGAGTTATCAAAATATATTATGTGAGGTTAAGGTCTTACTAATTGCCAATGAATGATACGGTTTTTCCAGTTTATTCCTAGAATAGGTTAGTAAAATGGAGATAAATTTCTATTTGCCTTGAAATGAATACCCTTGAAAAGAAAAAAAAAAAACTGATCATTATTGCTTTGAACAAATTATTTTTTATTTGTGTGCCATTTCCAACATCAAGTGGGTAAGCAAGTGGAACATTGAAATTTTCTTTAAAAAATAAAATTGTTTTCATTTATTTTATTTGAGCCCAGTTTTTGGAAAAAGAATTAATAGTTTTTTTCATTTCAAGGCTAACAGGAATATCTCCATTTTATGCACATAGTCTAGGAATCAACAGTTTTTCCATAGCAACAGAATTAATAATGGGAGGTACTCAAAAGTTTTGTTAAAATCAAAGATGGGAAAACAGGTTGAATAAAATCAATGCATTTATCAGTAATTACTTACCACTTTTCTTAGTTCTTTTCTTTGAACGCTTTGATCTGTTGATGATGAAAAGAAATTGAATGAAAGGCAAATCAACAATTGTCAAAATTTCATTCACGCTTTCACAAGTGAATGAATTTTTTTAATTCCGTGTTTTTTTCAACAATACTGATTAAAAAAATTCAATTAAGTATAATGGTGTAACTTCTTGAATAGACACCACTACAGTTAGAACCTAAAAAACCACAAATAAGGAATTATATCTATTTACATTGAATCTTTGTATTCTAAAATCCAGAATGAACAATGCTTGTCTTTTTCCAGTTCTTACTGCTCTTTATTTCAATGTTTTTAACTCTTATAAGTCATTTTAATTCAGTAATTGTTCTTTTTAGTCTTAATTTCAAACATGCCATGTTTTAGTGTTTCCAACTTATACAATTTTAACATCAACAAACTATCTTAACATTTATTTACTGGTTTTATTCTGTGGCGAAAATAACTTAAAAAATTTTTTTTTTTACTAATCTTTCGAGAAAATAGTGTCCAAAACACCTTAGGATGTAAATGAAAAATAATTCTTTTTTAAACTACCTGCAAACACATGCAATTATATTATTAATCTTTTCACATTTAACATTATTCGCTATGTGAAAAATAAAAATAAAAAAAAAAAGCTGCTGAAACTTACCCTGAAGCTTTAATATTTTCAAGCTCTTTATTCAAAGCTTCTTGAATCTTTGTCATTTCAACAACCTTCAAAATGAAACAGAAAATAATTACAAAACCGTATAGCTCTTATTTTTTTAGGCATTAGACCATTGTCAGAGGAATATTTATCCAAACATGGTAAAATTATACAACATCCCACAACTGCAAATCTTTTAACACATTAGAAAGAGTAACTTTCAAGAAGCTTTTGTGAAACACAAATCACTAAGATGAATGAAAAGGGTTGAGGGTAGCCTTTTAGGGTTTTAAATAAGCCAAAATAATGGAAGTTGTTTCCAAACATTTTTTATCATTGTTCTATATACTTTTGTTTAGCTGTATCTTTTCCATAATCAGAATTTCTAAAAAAAACATGATCTCAGATAATACAATAAAATAAGATATATAGCAAATAAAATTATGCATGGTTGTGCTTTTATCTTGCTTTTTCAATTTGAGAGGTTTTTTTTTTTCTATTAGTGATGTGATGATAATTTTTATTTCCCGGAGTTGTTTACTGTTTAAGTTTCTATTATTTCCGGATCTTGATCCATTAATTTGTTCCAATTGTTGAATCTTTTTTAGAAGTTTTTTTTCTTGATTTTTTTATGCAATGTTCTAAAAATGTTCTTTTTTTCTTCTATTATTCATTGTAAAGAGTATTTTTGCTGGGATGTTGTCAATGCATTTTATTGTCTTAAATGTTTGTATTAAGTCTTCTCCTTTCTTCTAATGTTGATAGTTTTAATGGAATTTTTTTCAGTTCTGGAACAAGTTTTTGTTGCTCTTCTCTGGATGTTTTCCAATTCTTAATATCATTTTTGCAAAGTTGGGATCACGTTTGCACTGAATATTCTGAGGTCTTGAGTACGTTGAGTATAATATTTTAAAAAATAAAATAGAGGAAAAAGGTTGTGAAGGGCTGATGTACAAAGAACTGAAGAAGATGGCTTGATCTATAGAGAACTAAAAAGGCTGAGATGAGTTGATCTATAGAGAACTAAAAAGGCTGAGATGAGTTGATCTATAGAGAACTAAAAAGGCTGAGATGAGTTGATCTATAGAGAACTAAAAAGGCTGAGATGGCTTGATCTATAGAGAACTAAAAAGGCTGAGATGAGTTGATCTGTAGAGAACTAAAAAGGATGAGATGAGTTGATCTGTAGAGAACTAAAAAGGATGAGATGAGTTGATCTGTAGAGAACTAAAAAGGCTGAGATGAGTTGATCTGTAGAGAACTAAAAAGGCTGAGATGAGTTGATCTATAGAGAACTAAAAAGGCTGAGATGAGTTGATCTATAGAGAACTAAAAAGGCTGAGATGAGTTGATCTGTAGAGAACTAAAAAGGCTGAGATGAGTTGATCTGTAGAGAACTAAAAAGGCTGAGATGGCTTGATCAGTAGAGAACTAAAAAGGCTGAGATGAATTGATCTATTGAGAATTAGAAAAGACAAGAAAAAAAAAAAAAAAAGAGCAAGAGAGAGCATTCGCAAGGGAGACTTACATTTTCCTCGTCATTTTCTGGGACGTCCAAGTGGTCTATTTTGTTCTGTTTGTCTTCCACATCGGGAACATCAATTTCCATCTTCTCTTCCTCATGAGATTCAATATCTAGAAGCATCTGTCGTGGCCCGTGAGGTGTTCTGCCAACGGCCGGGCTGTCAAAAGATCTGACTGAGCGTCTAGTACGACGGGGAGTTTCCTTAGGTCCATTCACAACTGATTGCTAACAGAGGAAAAAATAAAAGTTGTTTTTTATCAGTAGGGAGAGAAATAAAAAGAGTTCGTGTGTGTGAGTGTATATATTTTGTAAAATAACCCATCCCCCCCCCCAATAGAAGTTTCCAGTGTTGACAATAGTTGAACACAATACTCAACAAAAATTAATAGAGCAACTAATCAATCAATTTAGAAGGGAAATTACCAACAGATACTCAGCATTTCATGTTTATACAATCTTAAGCACATGAATTACTAAGTATCCACCAGTAATTTTCCATTATATATACACACACACACATATATATATGAGTGTGTGAGTACATAGAGAGAGAGAAATGCTAAGTATCCACCAGTAATTTTCCATTATATATACACACACACACATATATATGAGTGTGTGAGTACATAGAGAGAGAGAAATGCTAAGTATCCACCAGTAATTTTCCATTATATATACACACACACACATATATATATGAGTGTGTGAGTACATAGAGAGAGAGAAATGCTAAGTATCCACCAGTAATTTTCCATTATATATACACACACACACATATATATGAGTGTGTGAGTACATAGAGAGAGAGAAATGCTAAGTATCCACCAGTAATTTTCCATTATATATACACACACACACATATATATATGAGTGTGTGAGTACATAGAGAGAGAGAAATGCTAAGTATCCACCAGTAATTTTCCATTATATATACACACACACATATATATATGAGTGTGTGAGTACATAGAGAGAGAGAAATGCTAAGTATCCACCAGTAATTTTCCATTATATACACACACACACATATATATGAGTGTGTGAGTACATAGAGAGAGAGAAATGCTAAGTATCCACCAGTAATTTTCCATTATATATACACACACACACATATATATGAGTGTGTGAGTACATAGAGAGAGAGAGATGCTAAGTATCCACCAGTAATTTTCCATTATATATACACACACACATATATATATGAGTGTGTGAGTACATAGAGAGAGAGAAATGCTAAGTATCCACCAGTAATTTTCCATTATACATACACACACACACACATATATATGAGTGTGTGAGTACATAGAGAGAGAGAAATGCTAAGTATCCACCAGTAATTTTCCATTATATATACACACACACACATATATATGAGTGTGTGAGTACATAGAGAGAGAGAGATGCTAAGTATCCACCAGTAATTTTCCATTATACATACACACACACACACATATATATGAGTGTGTGAGTACATAGAGAGAGAGAAATGCTAAGTATCCACCAGTAATTTTCCATTATATATACACACACACATATATATATGAGTGTGTGAGTACATAGAGAGAGAGAGATGCTAAGTATCCACCAGTAATTTTCCATTATATATACACACACACATATATATGTGTGTGTGAGTACATAGAGAGAGAGAGATGCTAAGTATCCACCAGTAATTTTCCATTATATATACACACACACACATATATATATATACCCACACACACATATTATATGAGTGTGGTGGAAGTACATAGAGAGGAGAAGAAATGCTACAGTATCACCAGTAATTTTCCATTATATATACACACACACACATATATATGAGTGTGTGAGTACATAGAGAGAGAGAAATGCTAAGTATCCACCAGTAATTTTCCATGTATATATACACACACACACATATATATGTGTGTGTGAGTACATAGAGAGAGAGAAATGCTAAGTATCCACCAGTAATTTTCCATTATATATACACACACACACATATATATGAGTGTGTGAGTACATAGAGAGAGAGAAATGCTAAGTATCCACCAGTAATTTTCCATTATATATACACACACACACAATATATATGTGTGTGTGAGTACATAGAGAGAGAGAAATGCTAAGTATCCACCAGTAATTTTCCATTATATATACACACACACACATATATATATGTGTGTGTGAGTACATAGAGAGAGAGAAATGCTAAGTATCCACCAGTAATTTTCCATTATATATACACACACACACTATATATATATGTGTGTGAGTACATAGAGAGAGAGAAATGCTAAGTATCCACCAGTAATTTTCCATTATATATACACACACACACATATATATGAGTGTGTGAGTACATAGAGAGAGAGAAATGCTAAGTATCCACCAGTAATTTTCCATTATATACACACACACACATATATATGAGTGTGTGAGTACATAGAGAGAGAGAGATGCTAAGTATCCACCAGTAATTTTCCATTATATATACACACACACACATATATATGAGTGTGTGAGTACATAGAGAGAGAGAAATGCTAAGTATCCACCAGTAATTTTCCATTATATATACACACACAACATATATATGAGTGTGTGAGTACATAGAGAGAGAGAAATGCTAAGTATCCACCAGTAATTTTCCATTATATATACACACACACACATATATATGAGTGTGTGAGTACATAGAGAGAGAGAAATGCTAAGTATCCACCAGTAATTTTCCATTATATATACACACACACATATATATATGAGTGTGTGAGTACATAGAGAGAGAGAAATGCTAAGTATCCACCAGTAATTTTCCATTATACATACACACACACACACATATATATGAGTGTGTGAGTACATAGAGAGAGAGAAATGCTAAGTATCCACCAGTAATTTTCCATTATATATACACACACACATATATATATGAGTGTGTGAGTACATAGAGAGAGAGAAATGCTAAGTATCCACCAGTAATTTTCCATTATATATACACACACACACAATATATATGAGTGTGTGAGTACATAGAGAGAGAGAAATGCTAAGTATCCACCAGTAATTTTCCATTATATATATACACACACACATATATATATGAGTGTGTGAGTACATAGAGAGAGAGAAATGCTAAGTATCCACCAGTAATTTTCCATTATATATACACACACACATATTATATATATATGAGTGTGTGAGTACATAGAGAGAGAGAAATGCTAAGTATCCACCAGTAATTTTCCATTATACATACACACACACACATATATATGAGTGTGTGAGTACATAGAGAGAGAGAAATGCTAAGTATCCACCAGTAATTTTCCATTATATATACACACCACACACATATATATATGAGTGTGTGAGTACATAGAGAGAGAGAAATGCTAAGTATCCACCAGTAATTTTCCATTATACATACACACACACACATATATATGAGTGTGTGAGTACATAGAGAGAGAGAAATGCTAAGTATCCACCAGTAATTTTCCATTATATATACACACACACACATATATATATGAGTGTGTGAGTACATAGAGAGAGAGAAATGCTAAGTATCCACCAGTAATTTTCCATTATATATACACACACACACATATATATGAGTGTGTGAGTACATAGAGAGAGAGAAATGCTAAGTATCCACCAGTAATTTTCCATTATATATACACACACACCATATATATGAGTGTGTGAGTACATAGAGAGAGAGAAATGCTAAGTATCCACCAGTAATTTTCCATTATATATACACACACACACACATATATATATGAGTGTGTGAGTACATAGAGAGAGAGAAATGCTAAGTATCCACCAGTAATTTTCCATTATATATACACACACACTAATATATATATGAGTGTGTGAGTACATAGAGAGAGAGAAATGCTAAGTATCCACCAGTAATTTTCCATTATATATACACACACACATATATATATATATGAGTGTGTGAGTACATAGAGAGAGAGAAATGCTAAGTATCCACCAGTAATTTTCCATTATATATACACACACACACATATATATATATATATGAGTGTGTGAGTACATAGAGAGAGAGAAATGCTAAGTATCCACCAGTAATTTTCCATTATAATACACACACACATATATATATATGAGTGTGTGAGTACATAGAGAGAGAGAAATGCTAAGTATCCACCAGTAATTTTCCATTATATATACACACACACATATATATATGAGTGTGTGAGTACATAGAGAGAGAGAAATGCTAAGTATCCACCAGTAATTTTCCATTATACATACACACACAACATATATATATATATGAGTGTGTGAGTACATAGAGAGAGAGAAATGCTAAGTATCCACCAGTAATTTTCCATTATATACACACACACACATATATATATATATGAGTGTGTGAGTACATAGAGAGAGAGAAATGCTAAGTATCCACCAGTAATTTTCCATTATATATACACACACACATATATATATATGAGTGTGTGAGTACATAGAGAGAGAGAAATGCTAAGTATCCACCAGTAATTTTCCATTATATACACACACACACATATATATATATATATGAGTGTGTGAGTACATAGAGAGAGAGAAATGCTAAGTATCCACCAGTAATTTTCCATTATATATACACACACACACATATATATATATATATGAGTGTGTGAGTACATAGAGAGAGAGAAATGCTAAGTATCCACCAGTAATTTTCCATTATATACACACACACACATATATATATATATATGAGTGTGTGAGTACATAGAGAGAGAGAAATGCTAAGTATCCACCAGTAATTTTCCATTATATACACACACACACATATATATATATATATGAGTGTGTGAGTACATAGAGAGAGAGAAATGCTAAGTATCCACCAGTAATTTTCCATTATACATACACACACACACATATATATGAGTGTGTGAGTACATAGAGAGAGAGAAATGCTAAGTATCCACCAGTAATTTTCCATTATACATACACACACACACATATATATGAGTGTGTGAGTACATAGAGAGAGAGAAATGCTAAGTATCCACCAGTAATTTTCCATTATACATACACACACACACACATATATATGAGTGTGTGAGTACATAGAGAGAGAGAAATGCTAAGTATCCACCAGTAATTTTCCATTATATATACACACACACACATATATATATGAGTGTGTGAGTACATAGAGAGAGAGAAATGCTAAGTATCCACCAGTAATTTTCCATTATACATACACACACACACACATATATATGAGTGTGTGAGTACATAGAGAGAGAGAAATGCTAAGTATCCACCAGTAATTTTCCATTATATATACACACACACATATATATATGAGTGTGTGAGTACATAGAGAGAGAGAAATGCTAAGTATCCACCAGTAATTTTCCATTATATATACACACACACATATATATATATATGAGTGTGTGAGTACATAGAGAGAGAGAAATGCTAAGTATCCACCAGTAATTTTCCATTATATACACACACACACATATATATATATATGAGTGTGTGAGTACATAGAGAGAGAGAAATGCTAAGTATCCACCAGTAATTTTCCATTATATATACACACACACATATATATATATATATGAGTGTGTGAGTACATAGAGAGAGAGAAATGCTAAGTATCCACCAGTAATTTTCCATTATATACACACACACACATATATATATATATATGAGTGTGTGAGTACATAGAGAGAGAGAAATGCTAAGTATCCACCAGTAATTTTCCATTATATATACACACACACATATATATATATATATGAGTGTGTGAGTACATAGAGAGAGAGAAATGCTAAGTATCCACCAGTAATTTTCCATTATATACACACACACACATATATATATATATGAGTGTGTGAGTACATAGAGAGAGAGAAATGCTAAGTATCCACCAGTAATTTTCCATTATATACACACACACACATATATATATATATATGAGTGTGTGAGTACATAGAGAGAGAGAAATGCTAAGTATCCACCAGTAATTTTCCATTATACATACACACACACACATATATATGAGTGTGTGAGTACATAGAGAGAGAGAAATGCTAAGTATCCACCAGTAATTTTCCATTATACATACACACACACACATATATATATGAGTGTGTGAGTACATAGAGAGAGAGAAATGCTAAGTATCCACCAGTAATTTTCCATTATACATACACACACACACATATATATGAGTGTGTGAGTACATAGAGAGAGAGAAATGCTAAGTATCCACCAGTAATTTTCCATTATACATACACACACACACACATATATATGAGTGTGTGAGTACATAGAGAGAGAGAAATGCTAAGTATCCACCAGTAATTTTCCATTATATATACACACACACATATATATATGAGTGTGTGAGTACATAGAGAGAGAGAAATGCTAAGTATCCACCAGTAATTTTCCATTATATACACACACACACATATATATATATATATGAGTGTGTGAGTACATAGAGAGAGAGAAATGCTAAGTATCCACCAGTAATTTTCCAT
This sequence comes from Thysanoteuthis rhombus, assembly GCA_963457665.1. Taxonomy (NCBI): domain Eukaryota; kingdom Metazoa; phylum Mollusca; class Cephalopoda; order Oegopsida; family Thysanoteuthidae; genus Thysanoteuthis; species Thysanoteuthis major. Next base: position 38,321,036 of record OY735233.1, on the reverse strand, counting down.
TATACATACACACACACACACATATATATGAGTGTGTGAGTACATAGAGAGAGAGAAATGCTAAGTATCCACCAGTAATTTTCCATTATATATACACACACACATATATATATGAGTGTGTGAGTACATAGAGAGAGAGAAATGCTAAGTATCCACCAGTAATTTTCCATTATATACACACACACACATATATATATATATATGAGTGTGTGAGTACATAGAGAGAGAGAGATGCTAAGTATCCACCAGTAATTTTCCATTATATACACACACACACATATATATATATATATGAGTGTGTGAGTACATAGAGAGAGAGAAATGCTAAGTATCCACCAGTAATTTTCCATTATACATACACACACACACACATATATATGAGTGTGTGAGTACATAGAGAGAGAGAAATGCTAAGTATCCACCAGTAATTTTCCATTATATACACACACACACATATATATATATATGAGTGTGTGAGTACATAGAGAGAGAGAAATGCTAAGTATCCACCAGTAA